>CANSNZ010001481.1:0-580000 GCA_947646795.1 Beta lomatogona
CCCTGGGACCCCTCCTTCCCCCTGCTCGCCCCCTCCCCTTGCTTGGCCGCCACATCTCGCACAATCCCCCCCTACCGCACAACCCCTTGTTAATTTGTAATTTTTTATACTTACTACTTCTATAATCTATGTAGATGGGGATCAAGCAAAAGAGGTTAGCGGCGAGTTCACTCCTCGAAGGCAACAAAGATGCTCTTTGCGAGACTTTTGGAAAGGACCACAATGGACGTTTGAGGGGTTTTGGTGGTATTCGTCTCGGTGTGAAAAAAGCCTATGCTAAAGATTCCTCCGTGGGTAGAAGATCACGCTCTAACGAATCTATGTCACAAGTTATGCGGGAGAAGCTTACGGAGGGAAATTACCGAGAAAGTGACGGCTAAAATCACGGAAAGTTTCAACGCGGTCCTTTCACGAGTTTGGTATACCGGCGATACGTCCTTTGGATCGTCCTTTGGAGGACAAAGCTAGCCATCCTAACACACAAAAATCGGTACCATCTTTACTTGAGTTAGAGGTAACTACTATCCTTCTTATAATTTTTAAAACTAAGTAATATAAACTAACCTCAATCCATTTAGTTTTGGAAGGAAGAAACGCCTTGCCGCCTTTTACTAGATGTAAAAGATGAGAGGGTTTGATTGTGGTGGATGAAGGGAAATGCACAACCACGAAGTGAACGACCAATAGTCCATCACGAGTGTGTGGACAATGAGCACTTAGCGGTTAGTGTAGTCACCATCACTCCCCGGTTACGAAGACTTTGCTCTTCCGTTGCCTAAACCGTCAGTTGATATAAATGTCTTGATCGACGCTCGTGGTGGTTATGTGTTGTGGCCATCGGCATGGGTGAGGTTTTCAGACGAGGTAAAATGAGAAACTAAAATCCATATTCGTATTGATTTATTTCATACCTATTAAATATAAACTAACTAAGTTGAATGTTTTTCCCTTTGAATTAATAGGTTTTGGAGAGAATAAGCAAGCCCAAGGAAAGCAAGGCGGACTCACCTCCTCCTGGAAAGGCGAAGGAGAAGGAGGGCTGGCCAGAGCGAAAGAAGGCCATTTCGGGTAAAGGAACGCAAGACTCCAAAGGTTTAAGTTGCGAACTAAACCCGTCTACGATGCATACTTGGATTGAGAAACCAACGCTTCAGTGTCTCACTAAGTCATGCTTATGGCTACATGCAAATGTGCGTGATATGCCGGATGATACACCTGTGGAGGGGAAGTTGGGTACCACGGAATTCAACTACCACGAGGAAACATCGACATGGGTGTCTAAGGTTGATGTGAAGGAGTTCCTTTGCGGAGAGATGTTGAATGTTTCCTTAATTCAAACCTTCATCAGGTATAATAGTTGTACTTATGAAATATATGAACTTCCTTTGCAATATCTAATAATATATCTATGTTATGTACTTGGTTGTGCTTTGAAGATTACTCCAAGATGATCCTCGTGGACGCGATCAGTTTGGGTGGTTATGTCCAAATTTTGTTCGAGCGACAATTGTTTGCAAAACACAAGTGAGGTTAAGGAGTATATTTGGCTATGTCTCACAACAGCTAAACATGCACAACATAAGTTCATATTTGCCCCTTGTTTTGAAGAGTATAGTTCTTAACCTTGTATCCATTTTTGTCACTTTATTATTATACAATACAAGTACTCACATGATTGATTCCTAACTTTTTTGGGATTTTAGTCTCCATTGGTCGCTCCTTGTGATTTGTCCTTGAAACAACACGGTTATATCGGTTTGATTCGCAGCCTCAAGATCCACCACGATCCTTACTCCCGAAATCATGCATAAATAGGTATGTTTGTTACTTAAAATGCTTATTTGCATAACATGTTTCACTAATTTCATCCTTTGCCCACTTCTCACATGAAATTAACATAATTACAGTTGTATGAAGAAAGTTGAGAGAACAGGACAGGTTCCTAAGTGGAAAGCAATGAAGGTAATAGATATTACTTAAGCTACTTCTTTCTTTTATAAAAAACAAACATGTACGTTTCTTACATGATTTTTTTTTATGTAATTTTATAATTAGTGTGCTCAACAACCCGGGGGAACCGAGTGTGGCTACTATGTGTTGAGGTTCATGTTCGATATATTTTCAAGTTGCAAGGAAGCCGGGGATCTTGAGAAGGTATTATACATAAATAATAAGTAGCTCAATATACGGCCGATTTTGGCCTCGTAAGCTCAATTTTTTTAACTTTCCCGCATTTAGCCACATTTTAGGTCATATATACTTATAACAAGTACATATAGAACTATTAGAGTCAAAAACTACATTCACATCACTTAATACCCAAATTGGGTAAATGAATGCCACTCGTAGCCGATTTTGGCCTTTTAAGCTCATTGTACTTATTTTCTTACATTTAGCCACTTGTTAGGACATGTATAGCTCTAATAACAACATATACAACTATTAGAGTCAAGTAAAATCCATTCACATGCTTTGAAACCCATTTTGGGTAAATGAATGCCATTTCGAGCCTATTTTGGCCTTTCAAGCTCATTGTACTTATTTTCTTACATTTAGCCACATTTTAGGACATACATAGTTCTAAGAGCAACATATATAACCATTAGAGTCAAGCAAAATAATTTTTCATGCTTCGAAACCCAATTTGGGTAAATGAATGCCATTTTGGGACGATTTTCGCCTTTTAAGCTCATTTTGCTTATTTCCTTACATTTAGCCACATGTTAGGACATGTATAGTTCTAATAACAACATATACAACCATAAGAGTTAAGTAAAATCCATTCACATGCTTTGAAACCCATTTTGGGTAAAGGAAGACAATTTCGAGCCTATTTTGGCCTTTCAAGCTCATTGTACTTATTGTCTTACATTTAGCCACATGTTAGGACTTATATAGTTCTAATAGCAACATATATAACCATTACAGTCAAGCAAAATCATTTTTCATGCTTTGAAACCCAATTTGGGTAAATGAATGCCAAGTATGGGACGATTTTGGCCTTTTAAGCTCATTTGACTTATTTTCTTACATGTAGCCACATGTTAGGACATATATAGTTCTAATAACAACATTTATAACCATTAGATTCAAGTAAATTCCACTCATATGCTTTTGAAACCCATTTTGGGTAAATGATTGTCATTTTGGCCCGATTTTGGCCTTCTTAGCTCAACAATTCCTTAATCTCACGCACTTACTCTCATTTTAAGCTCATATATAAAGTCAACTAAAGTCCACTCACATGCTCTGAAACCCATTATGGGTAAATGATTGTCATTTTTTGCCGATTTTTACATTTTAAGCTCGATTTCCTTAATTTCTTACATTATATTATTTCCTCAATCTCTTTAGAGTCAACTAAAGTCATATATGTGTGTTTCCTTATGTTTGTTTTATAAGGTATTCCTCGATGGCAAACCAGGGGATGGTTGTTTCACCACGGCCGAGATAGACGAGGTTCGGGATTTGCTAGCACGCTACCTTACCGACTTTTGCATGTGAAGATGATGTCGCGGCTTTGAGTTTTTATGTTCTTATTATGTTACTAGCGACTTATATAGGTCCAAATATTTATTTTTGATTTTAGTACTTATTTCAACTTTATTTGTAGTACATTTATAATTCTCAAAATATTATATATAGATAATATCATTTTGACTTGTATACGACGCGTGCGTGATACTTTTTGCCAATTATAACAGGTTTAAATATAAGCTTCATATAAATATAATATATATATATATATATATATATATATATATATATATATATATAATATATATATATATATATATATATATATAATAACATCGATCGAGGTTTTCCTAAATAACCGGATCAGATTGTGTGCTTTGCATACACCAAATTGGCGCCAAGGACATTTTCTGATCCGGTTTTTTAGGAAAATCGGATCAGATTATATAACTACCCGATCCGGTTTTCAGAAAATCATTTATTGATCCGGTTTAGGACCGGATCAGTTAATAATTGACATCGGCTGCGAGCCCACCTGATGCGGCCCAAAACCGCAGCAGTAATCCCGGTTTTGACCGCACCAGATGGGCTTTTTTCCACTAGTGGATGAGCTCTTGCACGCATGGGACAATTCCTGGCGTAAGGGCATGTTCGAGAAATGGGCTATTCATAATGTTGAGATCCTCCCACCAACTGATTTGTAAGTTCGTCGTAATTGTTAAATTAGGTGTTGCGTGAGATATCTAATTTGACATCTAATATATCTTTAGGAGGTCATGTGGAGTGATCATGCTCTCGTGTATTAGAGCGTGTGCGACGAGGTTCGTGACTCGGTTCCAAGTGGTATGCAACTACGTAAATGTTCAATATCTATTACATTATTGAATACCTTTGATGTCGAATGATCACTAATAATTTTCTTGGTTTTTTCAACAGGACACAATTTATAGTGCTCGACAGCAGCGTTTGCCCGAAGATGTCATGTCGGACCACAATGAACTTAAGTCCGACCTTGGCTCCATAATTAATGAAAACAAAGCTGGCTAAAAAACAGTAGTTAGTTATGTCTTTTGGCATTCATTTTGGTAATTTGCAAACTAACACTTGTTCTAGATAGAATGCGTTGTCTTTTGGCGTTGGTACCCCTATATCTGCCTATAAGCTTCTAACATAACATGGAATTGGTACCACCCTTTTTGTTATAGTGGTACTAACCTACTGGCAGAGTTGTACCAATCTATGTTTAACTTAGTACCAACCTGTTCTGCAATTGGTACAAAGCTTATGTTTTATATAAATTTCAATATCTAATATACCTTAAATAAGAAGGCATTAAATCAATGCTCATAAGCAAGTATATGATCGACCAAGTTCTTTTCTCTTTCATGTCATGTTAAGAAAGTGTGAATGATCAATCTATTCGACCAAGTTCCTTTCTCTTTCACGTCATGTTAAGAAAGTGTGAATCATTAATCTATTCTCTTTCTTTTCTTCTTTTTTTTTTTCTAAGCAAGTAAGTGATTTTGATTAGAATTTACAACCAAACTAATTAAAGGGGAGATGAACCATCTTTGTTATTTAGTTTTCAAAAAGATTTGATAGCAGAGTACATGGTAACACTTGATCATCCCAAAATGGGGTCCAAATGTACCTTTTATTACATCATATTGTTGATAATAGTTGGTTCCCACCACATAATACACCCAAATCATTGTCATGTCAGATCACAACGAACTTAACTCCAACCTCAACTCCGTAATTAATGAAAATGAAGGTGTCTGAAACACATTAGTATTTCTATCTTTTGGCATTGGTTTTAGTTTAAGCAATCGTCTTTTGTATGACTTGTTCTATTGTTTGCCACCAATGTAGGAACCATAAAATGTACCAATGTAACACTTGATCCCTACCACTTGATCCTTCCAAATCATTGCCATGATTAGTAATTTGCCTTATCCTTGTACATTATTCGACCAAACACTTACAATCCATGTATGAATGATAGGGTAACAATGTAGGAACCATGATGATAACATTTGATCAACATCAGACATCACAAATAATTGCCATGATGATGTTTATGCAATTTATATCAATTTGTTAGCTAACGCAATTGGCCATAAAAAATAAAAACATAATTACAACTTTGTTTTCAGGAACAAAATTAATCATAAATTTCGGTATATTTGACTTTCATTGTCAACATTAAAAAAGACAAACAAGAATTCTCATGTGTATCCTGTTTCACATTTCTACTTATAGCATATAACCTTGAATGCTTATTCCTGAAGATTCACCATAACAATAGGATGTCGATCATTTATACATGAAACTTACAAGATGGTAATTATATAAGTTTATTTTTTTTCCAATAAACATTTGATCCTCACAATCTGCACATTGGTACCCACTTATTGTCAATAGGATACCAATATATGCTTTCTATGGTACCAACGCAACAAAGTAAGCAATGCATTGGTACCTCAATGGCTTAGGATTGGTTGCATAATTTCTCGACATTGACACCAAAAGTCTGACACATTATGGTCAACGTCATACCACTTTGCATTACAACTACGTGCACTATATTTTTCAGTTTTGAGAAGGAATAGATGGGAGAGTACATGTATGGTTCACAACCACCACCATTAAAGCGTCATTAATATGTATGGTTGAACAAATTCAGAATCTACTTACATTTGAACTAGATTAGTTATATTACAAAAACAATAGTACAAGAACAACTACTGTATTAAAGACATATCCCCCCTATAAATTGGATGGGACATTTTTGCTTGTAGTTATAACAACAACGGCTTTCATGAAATGACCCAAACACGATTTTCTATAAAACCAAGTAGGGATGGGGGGATCCAACTCAATATTGTATAGATTACGAAGATACATTTGAGCAATCTTTTGCTGATTATGAGTTAAAAGAAAATATTTCAAATACTACTACGTTATTCTTTCTTAACGGCGTGGTAGTGTATCCGAAATCAACCCCAAGAGAAGTTAACTTGGAACAAAATGCAGTTATCATTGCAATAGTCCATGTGAGTGATTTATATTTGTTTTATTACTAAAAAATTTTGATATATTATTTGCTCAGTATAATATATTCCGATAATATAATGCAGGACTCCGCTGGCGTTCTTCGGGCCATGCATGAAATGTACAAGACTGTAAGGATTCAAGCTTGTACTTCCTCTCCTTACGGAGATGTCTTCAAATACTCGACTAGTACTAAAATACAAGAACTGTACGAATTTTATGTCGTATCGGGAAGGAGTTCGGGGATAGTGATCCGGAATTATGGCACGAGGAAAAATTGTTGAGTAGATCCCAAACTATAGGAGAGACCGATATTTGTGATGGCGATATAATTTACGTTCACTGCATTTCAAATGAGTAGGCCTCCTAATATCTTAAGCGTGTTTTTATTTGCCGCAAATATCGATTATGGTGTACGGAATTTATGTTAATTTAATGTGTATGTTGTTTAAACATTATGTATACGGTTTCAAGGTGTATGTTCTTTCATATATGAAATATCGTATGGTTTTTGCCCACAAAATAGTAAACTAACAATGACAAACAAAGGTTCAAGTTGTAATTTATTAAGTTAATTAAACTGGATAATACATGGGCTAATACAAAATAGTAAACCAACAACCACACAATTAGTATTGGTACGGGCCCACTTTGCATTACCATGGATGAGGCAAATGCTTAATAATTTGAAGTCAAGTTAAAGTACCCCTCATTAGATATTTGATGACCTTGGTCCTGGTTTCTATTGGTTTCAATACCATGGACGAGGCAAATGCTAAATAAATTGGAAGTTAAGTAAAGTACCCCTCATTAAATAAAAGTAGTTTATATCCATTATCTCACTCCACTTCTCCACTTCAATCACTCCACTTCACCACTTACTCCACCTTCTAACACTCCATCAATGTATTACGTACTTTTGTTCACCCTCCACCTAGGTACATAAGTAATAGCTAGTTAATAAAGTTTAGTTCACCATATTAAGGTTCCAACTCTCAAAAAGATAGTAAACAACTCTCAAAAGATCATAGTAAACAACTGTCAAAGGACACCGTTCCTTTCACACAAACCATTTGGAGATTCATATCTTTGTGTTATGTCTAGGTCAATGCTGAAAGTGGAGTCTACCAACGCGTTCCTAGTTGCCTCTCAACAGACGGGACGGTGAAGTTTCGAATTGTGTCGAACAACTACGACGTAGGCATTCCTTTCTGACAGATGATAAGCCCCTTCAAGAAATACTACAACACTATACTAGGGTAAACTCTCTCCCTTTCTCAAGATTATCGTTCCAATTTTGGGGGATAGAAGTTTTCACAACTGATGCTCCTAAATCTATCATATTGAAAAATGGAGACATCATAAAAGCCATTCTACAGGTATTCAAGTTTTTCTTCGTGTGACGCGTTCTTGATCTTACTAATGGTCAAACTATGTTTCCCTTCCTACAAATCGTTCTACATTGGTACCAACATATGTTAATATTGGTACCATTGTGGTTTACTATTGGTACCATTATATGATGAATGTGATACCATTCATATTAGTTTGGTACCTGTTTATGTTAGCATTGCGAACTTGGTTTTTTAAAGCAATTTATTAGCGTCGGCTTAAATTTTTAACAAGTTTTTCATATTTTTCTGTGACATTTGTAAAGGATTATAGTGAGCCCGCACCCTACTTGGAAAGAACAGTGCGGAGTTTTCGAATGCAAAATCTTCGAACAAATCCATTAAGTCAGAGAGTTTGCGTGTTCAACAACGCAACCGTTAGGCATTAATATTTATGCTCGATTTGGGACCGACTACGCATGTGGTGATCCTAGTAAACCGACCTTAATCCATGAGAAGAAGGAAATAGACCATCGGAAGACAGTGGGAAGACGTCAACATAAGGAGTTGTGATATAGTGTACGTTTGTTTTCGGGGAAGAAGTGCTTGGAAAAGGTCATATGGCTTTTTCATAACGGTCTTCTATGCTACAAATAAAATTATCAGATTATAAGAGATAGCTTTTGTTTAGGATTTCAGATCATTAAGTACCATTGTGTGTGAGTCAAACCACTATGGAGTGTCGTTTTGTATGACTTAATGCATTATATATTATGTAAGTCCCCTTTTGTTTAAGTTATTAACATATGATATGCGGTTAGGTTTAAGTCCGTTTTTGTATACATTAACTAGTGATATACCTAAGTACCTTTTGGTGGAATATTTTGGTACCAAGTGACTAACATTGGTACCATTCTTACTTAATTGTGTTACCAATTGTACTAACATTTCATACCTATTTCACCTTATTCTGGTACCAATGTATGTCCACCTTGGCACAAACGTAATTTATAAAAATTTCGTCAAAAACTAATTGACGAAGTCAAAAGCGATTAGCTCAAAAGGTAAACAAACATTTGACATTAATATTTAGTTCACAATGTGTTAAGTGGACGATATCATAGTACAATGCACAACAAACTAAAAAAGTGGGCGGTACATACGTAAATACCTATTACAAAACCCTTTAGTCACTACTTCATTTTCATTGTTGAACTTGACGTCGTGCTCCAGGTTGACGAAGTGCCTGAGAACAAACATTCCCATTGCTATGCTTAAATGTATGCGAATATTGTGTGCCAATACTACTACAAAAAGTAAAATACCTTGAATATGACGCTAAAAAGGAATCCCTCGTCTAGCAAGTCTTCTTCAACGTGTCAGGGAAATACCTCATGGACAGCCCACAACAATACAACTCCTCCACAACAGCCTTCCCCATAAATCTCAGAAGAATACGCTCCTGGAAGCTTATTGGTCAACATGTGAACCGTTGTCATTGATAGTCTTGCCTCGGTTATGACCATGATAGTTGGACGTAGTACGTCATATAGTAATTGAAAATGACTCAAGAATGAAGGACGGGTGACTCCCCTTGCATTCCAAACAACTAACTTCGTGGCCAAGGGAAATACCCTCTTCCGGGTGGATATAATATAAGGTCTTTGCAAATGTCTATTTGATGGTATCGTATGCTTCGGCTAACAACGTCTACCGGCTTCACTCCAATACATAACGTATCTCGCTACCTCGGTGACTTGTGTGACGTGGAGTCCGTCTCGTGAAGGACGCCACGAAAATAGTTGCGAGCACGTACGAGATGGTGTACGTAGGGACACCGTGTGGGTTCACAAAAGGGACATTATCGAGGATATAATTCAACTCGCCTGGTATAGTATTACATGCACCCTCCTCCCTAAGCTTACTCATATACCAAAATGACGAACTCTCGCGCGCCATGCACCCCCTGTCAAATCTTCTATGAGAGGAATATGTGTGGGCATCACATTCCCATCCTCTCGTCACCATTAAGGTCGGGTTGTGCTTCCTGTGGTCATTGCTTCCGATACTACAACCATCGGGATTGGTTGCGCGTCGGCGAGGCATTGACTCGTTGAAGACATAGGTTGTTGCATTAAGATTTATTTCAGGAGGTTGTTCAATTGATATTGGTTGGCAGTAAACTATTCCCTTGGGGTGGGGAGTAAAAGTAAACATGGTGACTCTCTCTCCTCTCTATTTGCCTTTTGGTGGGTAGCTTCTTACTTCTTAGTTTGCTTTGAAATCGGTTTATGTTTGACGTGGTATTTAGTAAGGTAATGCATATGTATACGAGAAACTCCCCCAAATGGAAATGTAATTAATAAATGCCTTAAATGTGATATGTCCCCCAACCACAAATGTACTTTTTAATTTTTGTTTAGTCACAAGTGTTCCTTATGTAAGTCATTTAGATAATAGTACATTCCCATTTAAAATGTATCAATTAATTACCTCTTTGTTTTTTATTGTTTTTTATGCATTTTATTTGCCTTGTTAATTAGATGCCGAATTTAAAGCTTTGGTACCATTCTTTAACTTGTGACTTGATATATTAATTTTTCAAACCATACTTACACGAGAAGGAGATACTAAATAGTTTGCAATAAATGCATCTTTAATAGAAACAAAATATGCATAGCCATAGTTAGTTTTTGCACTGTTACAACAATTCTTTTTACTAAAACATAAACTTAGCCCCGTACATTAGAGTTTCCCGGCAACATTACATATTACTTAAAGAAACTAACTAAAATATATTACAAAATTCTTCGACTGCAACGCGAAAATGATTATACTTTGATCCCAACCACCATCCCTCCAACTTAAACGATAGCATTGATCCCTTCGATGTCACTACTGGGCCTGAAAATTAAGTAAATTATCTTACACGAGGTCAGATCAGAATCAATATTTTAGTATGTTGGTACGATTTTTTTACATGGTTGGTAACTATGTGATCATACCTTGGTATCAACAGTTTACCACTTCGGTACCTAAGTTGTCAAACATTAGTATGAACAATTTACAACTTTGGTATGAGTGTTTAAAAAGATTGGTACATATGTGATTATACATTGGTATACATAATCTACAATTTTGGTACGATTTGTGAAAAAAAAAATTAAATTGGAAGATCGTACCTCGAAAAGCACGCTAAACATAACTTCATGAGCTACCATATCTTCATCGATGAAGCGGGGGACAACATTTTTCGATTGTATAATATAACAATACCTTGGTCACGGCCTTCACCATACATCTCAAATTGATACTCATCCGGTAGCCTTGCACGAAGTGCTATCATGTTTCGCATAGAGATTCGTGTCTCAGTCACGATTATAATGAGAGGTCGCAAAACATCAAATAACATGCGAAAATTGCCCTCAAAAGAAGGACGTGTCAGACCCCTTGCATTCCACATGACGACCCTCGAACCATGATCCATAACCTTATGATTTGGTGGGTAATCTATAACGTACTGGTAAAAACTAATGAGGTGGTAACGCCTCCAACGAAACCAGCTACGGAGGAGACTCAAACTGAAGCAAATAGCATGTGCAACATGATTTACCTCCATAATGTGTAGACCGTCTGTATACGAAGCCATGAATACATGGGAACGATCGTAAGGCATCGTGTACGTTGGCACAAGACGGGGATCCACGATTGGTCGTGGATCCAGAATGTGCATCAGTTCTTGTGGTATGAGCTCCGAAGCTCCCTGGTCTCGTTTTTTCCCATGGCCCACTTGATGTACTCAGAAGCTCCATGTATCCCTTCAAGATCTTCAAAAAGGGGTAGATGGGGAGGCCTTTCAGTGCCATCTCCCATAATCATAACTCCATTATGGAACCCTAGAAATGTGACCCTATTCTTTTCAAGGGTATGATATATCAAGTTCGGGGTCACCCGGCGCCAACCGAGATCATTGTATGTAACTAGGAAGAATGTAGTTGTATTGAGGTCTATTTCGGGTGGTTGAAGTTGGTCAAGTGGTTTACAATAGGTGAAGGCCGGTGGATGTGGGAGTAGGATGACATCCGCCATTAGAAGTAAGAGAGGGTGTTGGTTCTGTGAAATAAGAGTGAAAGAAAGGTGATTGGGTGAGGGAAGAGTGGTGAGTGGAAGATGTGTATGAAGTTGTGATATATAAGGACATCATAATTAATGCCCCCACCCAACATCTTTCTTCTTAAATAAAAAATAATAGAAGTATTTCTATAAGCTACTTATATCAAGTACGAGGCTACCACTTCAGTAAAGAGTTGCAGTCCTACAAGAAAGCAAATATTTATGACTACTTATGACTTTACCATGACTAGCTATTTTAGACTATATTCTCACTTTGGTACTCAAACATTAACAAATTAGTATGACTATTTTATGACTTTGGTACGTATAGATTTTGATTTTCGTATTAAGCAGTCACTTATTGGCATGTGGATCTTATGTATTTGGTATTGAACAATAACATTTTTATGTCCTATTACTATATGACTTTTGTACCAATGTATGAACCATGTTGTACTAAGGTAACACTTGTTCCTCCAAAATGGAAACCATAACTCTCCAAAACCATCTACATCCTATTGATGCTCAATAAGTTCCCACCAAATCATGCACCCCAAGTCATTATATTAACTTGATGAGTAATTTGACTCTTCCTTGTTGATTATTGTCTCAAACACTTGCAATCCATGTATGGAGTAGAGGGTACCAATGTATGAACCATGTTGTACCAAGGTAACATTTGTTCCTCCCAAATGGAAACCATAACACTCCAAAACCATCTACATCCTATTGGTGCTCAATAAGTTCCCACCAAATCATGCACCCCAAGTCATTATATCAAGTTGATAAGTAATTTGACTCTTCCTTGTTGATTATTGTCTCAAACACTTGCAATCCATGTATGGAGGAGACGGTATTAATGTATGAATCATGTTGTACCAAGGTAACACTACTTCCTCCCAAATGGAAACCATAACTCTCCAAAACCATCTACATCTTATTGATGCTCAATAAGTTCCCACCAAATCATGCACCCCAAGTCATTATATTAACTTGATGAGTAATTTGGCTCTTCCTTGTTTTGTCTCAAACACTTGCAATGCATGTATGGAGGAGACGGTACCAATGTATGAAACATGTTGTACCAAGGTAACACTTTTCCTCCCAAATGGAAACCATAACTCTCCAAAACCATCTACATCCTATTGATGCTCAATATGTTCTCACCACATCATACACCCCAAGTCATTATATTAACTTGATGAGTAATTTGACTCTTCCTTGTTGATTATTGTCTCAAACACTTGCAATCCATGTATGGAGGAGAGGGTACTAATGTATGAACCATGTTGTACCAAGGTAACACTTGTTCCTCCCAAATGGAAACCATAACTCTCCAAAACCATCTACATCCTATTGATGCTCAAGAAGTTCCCACCAAATCATGCACCCCAAGTCATTATATTAACTTGATGAGTAATTTGACTCTTCCTTGTTGATTATTGTCTCAACACTTGCAATCCATGTACGGAGGAGAGGGTACCAATGTATGAACCATGTTGTACAAAGGTAACACTTGTTCCTCCCAAATGGAAACCATAACTCTCCAAAACCATCTACATCCTATTGATGCTCAATAAGTTCCCACCAAATCATGCACCCCAAGTCATTATAATAACATGATGAGTAATTTGATTCTTCCTTGTTGATTCTTGTCTCAAACATTTGCAATCCCCGTATGGAGGAAAGGGTACCAATATATGAAACATGTTGTACCAAGGTAACACTTGTTCCTTCCAAATGGAAACCATAACTCTCCAAAACCATCAACATCCTATTGATGCTCAATAAGTTCTCACCAAATCATGCACCCCAAGTGATTATATTACCTTGATGAGTAATTTGACTCTTCCTTGTTGATTATTGTCTCCAAACACTTGCAATCCATGTATGGGGAGACGATACCAATGTATGAACCATGTTGTACCAAGGTAACACTTGTTCCTCCAAAATGGAAACCATAACTCTCCAAAACCATCTACATCTTATTGATGCTCAATAAGTTCCCACCAAATCATGCACCCCGAGTCATTATATTAACTTGATGAGTAATTTGGCTCTTCCTTGTTTTGTCTCAAACACTTGCAATGCATGTATGGAGGAGACGGAACCAATGTATGAAACATGTTGTACCAAGGTAACACTTTTTCCTCCCAAATGGAAACCATAACTCTCCAAAACCATCTACATCCTATTGATGCTCAATATGTTCTCACCACATCATACACCCCAAGTCATTATATTAACTTGATGAGTAATTTGACTCTTCCTTGTTGATTCTTGTCTCAAACACTTGCAATCCATGTATGGAGGAGAGGGTACTAATGTATGAACCATGTTGTACCAAGGTAACACTTGTTCCTCCCAAATGAAAACCATAACTCTCACAAACTATCTACATCCTCTTGATGCTCAATAAGTTCCCACCAAATCATGCACCTCAAGGCATTATATTGACATGATGAGTAATTTCACTCTTCCTTGCGGATTATTGTCCCAAATGCTTGTAATCAATGACATTGTGAGAAATTAACCTCATCCTTGTATATTTTTGTCCCAAACACTTGCAATCCATATGTAAGAAGGGGAAGGTACAAACGTATGAACATTAATTTACCAACGTAACACTTGGTTATTTCACATGTAATTAGTACTTCAAACATGCAAAGGATACCAATGCCATAAACACCAACTTGTACAAATTCTATTTCGTATTTCACATTACGTTTCATCTATGGAAACCCTACCTTAAATTTTGTATCGAGCTACAAATATTGTCCACGATACATGCTATTAACTAGATATACAAAACTACAAATTATACTATGTCGTGGTCTTTGATTTCAACCTAACCGGAGGCGGAGCATATCATGATATTGGTCGCCCGAATCGGTGTAGGACAGCGAGGGTTAGCTCCTTGTAGCATCCGTGTGAAATACCCAATAGACCCTTCATTACATGTTATTCCTCCAATAGACTTTTGGCCTCCAACCCCTTCCATGCCATCGAAATCCTTGTCTTGTCCAACTTTAGAGGGCACAATCGCATTTTTGTCCTTGGGTCCGACCCGCAACCGAAATGGAATAACATTACAAACGAGAGGTGTACATGCAACATGATCGAATTAGTATCGATACCAATTGGTACCCAACGTACATAACATTGGTACCATTAATTTACCTATACAATACCAATGTAAATACAATGGGATACCAAGGTCAGTCATAAACAAATGTAATTAAATTAGTTGTTACCTTATTCGCACCCTTCGCAACATTCTTGGTGGTTTTTTGACCCATCCGCAACCTTCTTAGTGACAACTTCCTTTTTTCGCAACCTTCTTTTTCGACTTCTCCACGCATGATAGGAAACGAGTGTCATGAGGCCTATTTGCCGCCTTTTTAGGTGCAATTGGGTCTTTCACCTTAGGGGCATTGTTGTCGAGCATACGGCGGAATCGATTTAGATACATTACAAGGTATGAGAGTACATTGAGTGCTAGGAGTTTTGAAAATGGGTGTTTCGAGTCGTGACTTCATATACATTTCTTTCTTCTCCTTACACTGGATCTTCAACACTGTTATGCCCTCAAGTACGATCTCAACACACTGTCGTAGCCCAGATGCATCTAGACACAAGTCCTTGAAAGAATCCATCATTTCATCGAAACTCTTCACTTCCTCCGTTTTGGAAGGATCATAGTACGCAACTTTGACCATCATATGCGTCCTTTGCACATTTTTCATCCATCTCCGCGATATAAACATATCCAGGGGTTTTCCTAATGTGCTCCGTATCTAATGCCTTAATTAGATGCCTACATACAATGCCTTCACATTCAAACATTTTGCATACACTCGATGCATAGAGGATTTTCCTATCAATCGTCACTTGGTAACATCTGGTTTTAGATGTTAACTTTTCTTTTTTGGTTTCATCGCAGTGCATCCAAATACGGTCCTCCGGTGTGTGTTCCACCACATACTCAGAAATAGCCCTCCTAGATACCCCATTAACATATAAGCATTTTGTACATTGCTTTTGGACTTCCTTTAATTTTGCATCCGTGTATAATAATTGGAAAGTTTCCTCAACAGCCAAACCAGTGGCCAAACTGCGCAAATACATGTGTGAGTTGGCGTCCGTCTGCCGCTCATCATTTGCCCTTGACTCCATCGCTTTCATATAAGCTGGGCCAAACTGATACAACCAGGTATGCTTGTCAAGATAGCCATCGAAAAAGCTATTAATACCTTCTACCCGTTGGGTGGTCTTCATACCGATCCCAAAACAAATGTTTCATATAGGCAGGAACCCACATCTCCCTCTCTTCATATAAACCTGCCGGAAATATGTGACGTATTAAAAATCGAACACCTGTGGAACCTCATATGAATAAACACATTGGTACCATCCCCCTATTACATTGGTACATATTATTAGCATTAATTTTCCACAAGTAGTACCATTGTATATATATGTTGAATACAATGGTACCCAACAATTCCCACATTAGTATCTATATTAGCAAAAAGTTTCCAAAAATATTATAAATAAGGTACCATTGTATACCATAATAGAAAGCTTTTGGTACCAGACACAATAGTTCAAAATTTACATGGAATTCTATTACTGAAGAAGTTCAAAATTTACCTGACAACCATGTATCTTCTTGCAGTTGAAATTTCACAATAGCTGCAGTCCAACTCTCTTCAAACTCTGCCTCAGTCAAACTATTATATATTGCGTTCAAAAGTGCCTTCTTTATATCCGAAAAGTTCCCTTTCGCCCCGAGTTTCTTGAAAAATTTGTTGGTGATATGCCACAAACACCACCGATGTCGCGCATCAGGCATTTCAATGGATAGAGCTCTCCGCATTGCAGCTGCTTGATCGGTTAGGATGCCGATCGGACTTTTTCGCATGCATGCCAACCAAGTACGGACACCCACTGGTAAGTTTCAGTGTCTTCATGGGATACCAATGCACATCCAAGCAATATGATGGGCCCATGGTGGTTAACACCAACAAAATTGGCAAACGGTATTTCATACTCGTTTGTCAAGTATGTTGCATTAAAACATACTACATCCCCAAACTCCTCCTAAGCAGCTCTACTCCTAGCATCAACCCACAAAATGTCCTTGAGAGACCCATATGTATCTAGCCTATGCATGTGAAAAAAATTTGGTTATCTTCGGTCATTTTAGTAAAATAATCTAGCATAGCCTCTGCATCACCGTCTTTTAACTTCAACCTCTTATACTTGTGGACTACATTGTGCAGGTCATTTTTGGTGATAGCCATGTTCTGAACACCGTTTTTTTGTAGCGCCAAACTATTGTGAATTTGGGGAACCCAGGCCCCAGCCTGAATATCATCAAATAACTTCCTCCTAATGTGGCTATCCAATTCATCTTTCCGATACATGGATATGTATCGTGACTTGCGAGGGGTAGGGGTGTGGTTTTTGTGGTTATTCACCGCCTTCTTCAATTTCCACTCACCATTTTCACTCTTAACGACGTATATCATAGCTGTACACCCACATTTTTTATTTTAGTGGTTCGAACAATTAAGTTGTGATCCCCCAACGACAACTCTTTTTCCATTCTCCCACCGCCTATGGATTCGATTGCCCCAACGATCACACCTCCAAGTGTAATTCCTTCTCTCACCCCTTGCATTGTAAGATCCCGATAACTTAACGACTCCAAATCCTTCTTGTTTCGCGTAGGATTTGTAATACTCATGAATATCCTCGCAAGAGGCAAACACCATCCCCCGGAGTTGGAGGGCATAACACACTATTACTACCACATCCGGTCGTCGGAGTTGAATCATGATCAACTGTCAATGGTACAACATCGTGCACTCATCAACAAAAAGTCTATCTCCGGAATTACAACCATCCACATCATCCCCTATATGGATTGGTACTTCGATTTGTCCACCACTCCATCCTCATTCAAAGATATTCGATCAATTAATAATAGAAACATAAGTTACAACTTAGCACGACTTTAATTTCGTTCGGCACAAAGCAACGACTTAGGACCAATTATTTGGAATACTTGATACCAATTTAAGGTTTGCTTGGTACCCGGACACTGCTACAATTTTCGGGGAGAATTTGATACCAATGCTAAGTGAGGTTGGTTCCAAACAAGCTGCATCTTGGTACCATTTTATGAAAATATTGATACCAAAGTTGTTCTTTTTGGTACCAATCAATTCGCACCATCTTTTTAGATACTTTCATACCAAATTACCAATTAAAAATTTGTCCTCAAAGTACTTGAAATCAAATTTATAATGGTGCCAATTTCACAAACCAATTGCACGGTGTCAATTGCACTTAACATTCTAAATTAACTAAATACTTTAATATATCAATTGACAAAGTTGAAGTATTTTCTATTTACTAAATTCATGCAAATATCACTATTCAATTAAACATAAAAATTGATGTGTATTCATTCATGCAACTATCAATATAGTAATAATTATTCAAGTGTTTCCAAATTTTACCAATTTACCAATTTTATGTTTTACCAATACTACACACTCAATAAATTTCCATACTTGTTCAAGGCATCTAATTTAATAAAACCCCAATCCTATATTTACAAATTGGCTGATACTTTAATCTAATTTCATAAAACCCCAATCCTATACTCACAAATTGTGTAACAACATCTTCCTCCCACCTCTAATTTCAAATATTAATGGCGTACCTGATTTTTGTCGAAAAAAGGGTCGTTGTTCGAGCTCTCATCCATGGAGATTGGTTGATTCAGACCTAGTAAGTTTTCTATTTGCTTCAGTTCTTTCTCTTATATGATGTTGGGGAGGTGCTACAATGGTGTTGCAAATTTCTCCCGCCAAAAATCCTCCTATTTCCGCCAATATCCTTTCTCCCTATTTCTCTGTATTTTCCCCCTCTTTTTTCAGTAAAGTGTTGAGTTTTCTTATGCTTCTCTCTCTCTTCACACTCCTTTGAGAGATAAAACAAATGATTTTCTATCTCTTCACACTCTACTCCCCACTCTCATGTTTTTTGGAGATTAAACCTCACGCTCTTGCTTTTTCCCTCACTCTTGACTTTTTTTTCGTGTGGCCCCACATTATTTTAATTTTCTTTTTTTTTTTTTGTCTGTTTGAGTCCCTTTGGTACTCCGACGGTTGGTTGCTGGGAGTTTCTCTACAGCTCGTGTAAAATCCATAGTGCTGTTGATATAGTGGCTGGCAGCTGACAAAGGGGCTACCCGAAATGGACTAGTTTTTCCCTAGCTTTACAGCTGGGCGGAACCCTACCCCATCAACGCCATTTTTTTTTTGGGTCTTTTTCTTTTCTTTCCAAAAGATACATGAAAATAGTCACTGACTAAACCACATGTTTCCGGGTCTATAGATTCCTTGTGAAGATGAAATCAGTGATATGATGATTTACTAAGTGCAAGCTTGAAGTTACGAAAATTCTTAAAAATTAATAGAGGAAAGAGAATGGGTAGGAAGAGTAATACTCCCTCGCTTTTTTATCTTTCTCACTTTCATGTGCACATCTCCCAACGCACATTTTTGAAGTTAAATATCTTTCATTATGTATTAGTAAAAATTATAACGATTGAATATTAATAAAGTACTAATTAAGCCGAATCAAACAAGACCCCACATGATTATATTTTTTTTCTTATAAATTAAAAAAATGAGAAGATTCTCTCTAAATATGAATAATGTCAAGATTTCAAGTGAGAAAGATAAAAAAAACAGAGGGAGTATGCTGCAATTAAGTCAAGGTCAATTTGCATCCACTAAGAAATAAAATAATAAACAATAATAATACTTTATTTTATCATTATGCCATTTAACAATATATATTTTTAAGGGTTCATTAGTTGAGTTCATAAGGTTAAGTGATTTGGGATCGAAAAATGTTCTAAATAGTGAACAAAGCACTAAAAGGTGGAAAAAGTAAAAGATAAATCCCTCGGTTGTATATTTTTCTTAGGGTAATAATACTTTATTTTATCATTATTTCACTTAACAATATATATTTTTCTAAGGGTTGATTAGTTAAGTTCATACGGTTAAGTGATCTGGGATCGGAAAAGGTTCTAAATAGTGAACAAAACACTAACAGGTGAAAAAAGTAAAAGGTAAATTCCTCAATTGTATGCTTTACTCGATTTATAGCCCTTGTTTCCAACTAGTAAGTTAAAAAAAATTATTTTATTTTTAATTGCAAAAGAAATTGTAAACGCGTGTTCTTTTTTATCTTTGTTGGTTTGAAAAGTCAACTTCAGTTAATGGTGAGGTTAACTCAATGGAACAGTGGACTTAGTTACTTAAAAGTGAAAACAAACATATGAGGGTCGTAAAGATGAAAAATACAAAACGTTTGTAACACCCCGTCCTTCTATTACTAAGATACTAAACAATATCTAATCAAGAAATACTAAAATGACGTTAGCAGAAATAACGTCGGGACGGTTATGCTACTCTAAAACAATAAATAAAGATAATTCCTCAAACTCAAAGTTTCATAGCTTCAAAAGAAAATTTATATCCGAGTAAACATCATAATTCTAAAATAAAAGAAATATCTCAAATTGTATCATATTATCAATCCAAAACTATGAGACGTGCAAGTCTCCCAATAAAACTTAAATAAAGCTAAATGTCCTTGAAAGCTATCCAAAAGTAGGACTGTCTAAAGTCCCCATAAATCTCATCTACCAAAAACAATATCAGAAGCTTCTTCTCACTACAAACCCTCACTCGCTAGCCCAAGCGAGTCACAAGTCTAGCATTCATTTCCATCTGCAATGATGTATTAAATAATTCCACAGTCAGTGGGGAGTAACTAGTAGTTCTCCCAGAACAATAGCAATCAAAGCACGATTCAGAAGTAGATTATTAAGAAAGGAAAATCATGCAATCATTACATCAATAGCATGCACATAGAAATCATAAAGCTCGTAGGTAAAACAAGTGATTATCAACAATAAGTAAAAAAGATATAAAGAGTGAATAAATTCTGGAATACAAAAATAATAATCAAGAATACAACAAGTTATTGAGTCAGAAATCGAACGCCAGTGATTCGCAAATCACTTCCTAAGGTTTGTCAGATCGCAATCTCCAGGTCAGTCTATGGGCTTACGTTCCCCCACTCGCCTGTGTCTAAGAATGGCCAAACTCCCGATGCGGGGGTAGCACACGCAGAACTCCCCGACTTCTCGGACGACAACAATTAACCCGGGTGTACCCCCTAGTTCGCAAACCGGGTGGTTGGCATGTTCTTCACCGGGGACTACATCTATCCCACCGGATATTCTTATCTCAAAATACAATCATGCATACAATCCAAGTATCATTCATCAAAATATTCATCAAAAAGGGATGCCACCCGGCCTTATACCCACAGTTCATCAAAACAGCTTCTTCATAATTCTTCAAAATAAATCACTTACAAATTTTCAACAAATATCTCTCACAATAACACTTGAACATCTCCAAACATCATCAATGATAATATACTGGTTTTTACAGCAACCACAATTCAATCAAAAATACATCACCAATTAACTCTAAATCATATTCATTAAAAGAGTAGTAACAATTAATCATTTTCTTTCATAAATCAAACATAAACATGTGGTTACCCAATGATACATACTGTATACTAATGAAAATCAGCAACCCAAAATATATTAAATTATGAATTATTTCTGATTTACAAGCCCTCAAATAATTTAAAAGGGTATCATCAATTTCACAACAAAAACACCATAATAATTATTAAACTAATAATTTCGAGCAGTAAAATCACACAAAAATTATCATACGACCCTAATGGCTCTACTGACATGGTAAAAATTTTATTTATAATTTTCGGACTCTAAAAGTATTTTTAACAGTTAATATACAGATTACTCAATAAAGCCAATATAATAATTAAAAATATAAACAGACGCCAAAAAATTACCAAAAATTTACATAACATGCATAAACTCACGGAAATACATAATAGTCAAATAAATTAATTTTTCTGCCTTTATAAATAATTTTCATGATTTATATACTGCCAGAACCGAAATTACAAAAACAGATATATCAATTAAATAAAACAGTAAAAAGTAGTAAAAAATTATTATAAGGCATGTAATACATACTAAGCATGTAACATGATCTAAGAAAAATAATTTCATCAATTTTAACAGTCGTTCCATAATTATTATGCAATTTAGCCAAAAACGCACAAAACACCAATTAAATCAAATAAATACTAAAAGTCATGCGAAAATTATTTTTCTCTACACAGTATTCACATAGCATGTATCAAGTATATTCATGTCAAATTTCGTCAAAAATTTCATTCAAAAAGTATTTTAAATAATTCCTAGCGTAGTAATCTAATACCGAATAATACCCTAATCACTATGGTTCTAAGATAAAAACTAGTTACCTGGATCGTCGGAGGCGAGCTGAAAACTTCTGGAAAATCCCAAAATAGGCGTGTGCTCCTCTCCTTCTTCAATTCCCAAGCACCAAGTATAAGAAAAAGGCAACAAGAACAATTCACGAACAATTAACAAGAAGTATAAAATGAAAAATTTTGAGAGATTGAGAAAGATGATGATGGCCGAAAATGGCAGCAAGAAGTTCTGATTTTTTAATCAGAAATTGAAGTGATGAAGGTTGGTTTTAAAGAGGATTAATTAGGAAAATGATTAGGGGGTTATGGGAGTTACAAAGCAACAAAGAGTCACAAGGGAAAAATAAAAAGAAAAGAAAGAAGAGGAGACTCCCTTCTCCTTCACTTGGCCGGCTGTCCAAGCCCACAAACCAAACAAAAAAAATTCGGCCCAATTCAACAATGATCCATGCTTCAAAAGCCCGCCACACGATAAAACAATAACCTCATAAACCGCGCCTAAACTTTGAAAATACTTAATAATAAAAATAATTCTAATAAATTATAATATAAATATAAATAGAATAAACACATTAGCACGCCATAAAAATAAAAATAATAATTCGGCTCCCAAAATTATAAAATAAATATAATTAATTTAGAGAAAATAATAGTTTTAGAGAAATTTCTTGCGAAAAAAACTAGGAGCAAAATTATGGGTTGTAACAACGTTAATCTCTATTTGTATGCTTAACTCCATGCTAATATTTATATATATATGTATGACAATTAAAAGTGTTTAAAAATCCCTTTTTCACCATTAAAACTTCACTATTAATGTCTCCTAGTATAGTACCACTATACTAGTCATTAAAATCCTCAAAAATCCATCATAACCATACTATAAGAATTCCAGCAACTTATAATGTGTTTAAAACCCTTTAAAACATGTTTAGTCATAATCATAAGAGTACCCAAATTCATAAACTATAATATAATACTATGATTTTCCAACTCATAAAACCCTAAAAATCCATACATTGATACTTAAAACCCTAGTTTAAACATAATTAATAAATCTGAAATTTTAATTACTTCACTATATAAATTACATAATCTGAAATTTATATGTAAATCATCAAACTATAAACTTTAATCATTAAAATATTAAATCAATCCTTAAAAATATAAACTTAACATATTAAATAAAAATAGAGGAGGAAGAAATAACCAAAGGAAGAAGAGGAGGGAAAGCGCACCACAAGGAGGAGCAAGGGCGGCGCGGCTACTGGTGGCGGTCTGGTGCGATGGTCGCCGGCGAACGAAGAGGAGGAGAACTGAAGGAAAGAGAGAGGAAGAGATAAAGGAGTGAGGGTCGAAAAAAGGAGGAGGAGGAAGAGAGAGAAAATAAAGTGTGGGGGAAATTTTGGGTTTTGGTGGGTTTATATAGTTAACCCTTGTGGCTTAGGGAATTGTGTTTGGGCTTCCAATAATCATTTAATGATTGGCACTTGGCATAGATGGGTTCCTCTAACCCATTTTAAAATCCTTTTTACTATTTAAATAATTTTCAAAGTATGACTAAATAAAATATTTGATTACTTCAAACCATTAGATAATTCTATTGACTTTCAAATAGTCAACCTTTTGAGAAATAAATTATTTAAACATTGAAATATATATAATTATACATCAAAATGTATTTATAAAATTCATAAAATTATGGGAGATTACATCTACTCAATAGAATCTCGCCATGCATCCCGACCACAAATTATAAATTCGACCAAATTTTGGGAATCAAGGTGTTACTAGATTGAAGCTTTTTATTTAAGATTCAAATTGAAGCAATCAATTTCATGCAATTTAATGAGGAATGTTCCTACTTTCCGTTTTCACCCCTTTTTTGAAATTCTTCCTATTTGTGCTTATGCAATTTTTACCTTTCCATCCCCAATGCCCCACTTGTTGACCCCATTATTTTATACTTTGCACAACCATATTATCTCTTCTATTTTAAAAAAATAATAAAAAAAAAATGACCCATTTTCCTCTTACCTTTGGTTTTTATTTTACAAAGAAATGCCTTTGAGAAATGGAGGGATGTAAGTTAGAAAGATAAAATCTCCTCCATTCTTCTCACCCTCTTCTTATCTCGGGTTTATTTTTTAAGGATTTAGGCCAAAATCAACAAAATTTCTCCAACCTTTTTTTTTTTTTTTTTTGAGTTTGTATCCTTGAGGTTCTATAAATATATATACATGTTATAACTGTAGTTTTAGTTTTCTTTTGTTAGTTACTTTCCCCTACAAGGTGAAGTGATGTTAGCTAACTTCTTTTCTCGGGTGTTCTACTATAGATTGTTCATTGATAGATATTTATAAGATGTCAAAGCATATCTCCTAACTCCTCATCTACAAATCAATTGAATCAAATTTATTTAAATTCAAATCTACAACAGATTGATAGACCCCTTATAGATAATTGTATGAAATAATAATATAAATTTGGGCATGAACAATGATGAGGTATGTTTAGTTAAAGGAAGGTTATATTTGATTTGAGTTCAAGTTATTAAATAATATAATTTATTATAAATATCGTACTGACTTCTATAAATGAATTAATTCTAGTTCCAAAATGAAGTTAAAAGAAACATTCTCGTATAACTTTTAGGAAATTTTGTCGAAAAGTACTTACTAGTTGTGATTACCATAAATTAGTACCATACCTTAATTTGTTGTTTTTGTCAAAGAGACCTTAGTTAGAGCATGCACACTCATATTATTTTTTATCATGAAATTAAGTCACCAAGCTTGCTCAAAAAAAACCATGGGGCAACTTTCATGATCTTTTGATGATTTTATTTGAGTCATGCTATGACCCAATTCATGTTGGATCATCCTATGATCTAAACCATGAAAAGACTCATGGAAAAGGAGTGGTGGGCCCCACAAAGACGCCAGCCTTATTTTGGTTGGGCACCGAGAAAACGCACAAATTTGATGAAAAAAGTCAAAGTAGCCAACTATATGTTGCCACGCGTCCTGCGTGATTAGGAAAATAAAATTGCATGCGTCGGCCTTATGCAGGCAGCGCCTGTGTCCAATTGTCGCGCGCCACTTGTACCTGTCAGAACGGTAATACGAAAATTAATCATATTTTGTAATCTAAATAACTTAAAAATACAAATTAAAAAAAATCACGAATGGTCATATTTTTTTGAGATCTATTAATAGACACCCATTTTGCTTTATTTTGACACACTTCTGAAATTAATTATTTTCTCTCTACATTATACACACTTAATTTTTTTTTATTTTTGGAAGCTTTTATTCTTTAAGAATTATTATTGAAGACAATTAAGGTGAGTCAAAAATTATATTTATCAATTTTTCGTACTTTATATAGTTGAATTATTATTAATTGTTGAATTTTTAATGAAATTATTATTAAAAACTGAATTTTTATAAGAAATTTCTATTAATTGTTGAATTTTATATATTAAGCATTGTGATAGATTAATAATTCAGTTTTAGGTATATATCAGAATATAATCCTATTATATAGAATACTAATCATGTTTAACACGTAAAATTCTTATTATAGGCATGTTTTTATATTGCTTACGCGATGTGAGCGTGTATTTGACTACTTCGTTGAAGTGTTTTATTGGAAAACGTTTTCGAAGTCGCCAACAAGTATTTAAAGGAAGATTCTTAAACCTAATTGGATATTGGGACAACTTTGGGACTTATCTAATGAAGATTTCCCCGTCATAACTTCATTAATGGTCATGAAACAAAAATTGAGTTCGGGAGTGAGGGTACGAACATGATCATGAATCACATTCGTCCATTATTGGCCTATACTTAACACGATTCACAACAATTTTTAGGCAATAGAACAAACACATATTTCAACACCCTAAAAATGATTAGTCTAAGTTGGTTCATTAAACACATAAAGACTACTTTTTTGGTGATAAATTATTAAGCAATCAAAATAACTAGTGATGCGTATCTTAATCCCTAAGTAACGAGTTATGTTTTCTTAATTTGTTTCTTGGCTTTCTTGGTATTATCTTTATTATATTGGATGAAAATAAAATGGATATGAAGTTATTAAATCCTAACCAAGGCTTAATAACAACTAGAATATGAAGAAATTCAACTAATCTAAGTTGAAGATCAACTAGGGTTTGTGCTTTCACAGCTAAAATGATGCCTTCTCGGCCAAAATGGGGGCCTTCTCGGTAAAACTTTTTAATTTACAAAGGAGCTAACTTTACTTAATCTCAACATCTCTTATTAATACCGAAAATCAGCTATTTATACATCAATAATCTTAATCTAACTCTAACTAGGAAAGCTATTAGATAAACATAAATAACTAGATAGTAAAATACTTGATCAACAAGTAATTCCCATGCACGCCTGTCGCCTATCTCTAATTATTCTACTACTCTAACTAGAATCCTAGAGTGCTTAAAGTAAGAAAAACTTATTCTAAGTAGAATAGTAAAAACTTATAAGCAAAAGACTTCTAAAGCAAATAAAATACTATATTCCATAGGATCCTAATATAAATAGGAAGCTACATAAAAGAGTCCTAATAGAACTAGGTCTTGAAGAAAATGAGCCATGGCGCACATATGGATCAACTAGGTACCTAAATCAACTGTCCAATTATCTTATTAGGCATTAGAACGGTTCTTTATGTCTTAATTAGTAATAATAAAATGAAGGTGATGAAAGTGTAAGCATGTCAACCTTAAAAATATGTACAAAATAAAAAGGAATAGAGATGAAGAATATACAAAGAACGAATTTTCACTTAAAGATCTACATCATGAAAAGATGGTTAATAACTTCAAGCAAATAAATAAGAAAAGGAAAGATTAAGGACCCACAAAAATATACCGGCGTGGCTTAGGTTTGAGAGAATAATGACCTTCATTAGAAGGAGCAATCGTGGAGCCTTCAACGAAAACTTATGGAAGATCGATCATAGTATGAATGTGTTTGATGTGTTTATGTGTTTGTATGTGAGTATATGTGAGTGCTAGATGTCTTCAAGATCCTAAGTATGCGTGAGAAACCGGAAAACCTTGGCATCTTTATAGGAAAATTTTTAAAAAAATACTAAGAAGAAACGCTGCACGGCGCGCAAAGGTTGTGCGCGGTGCACGTAGGCTTTGCACGGAGCGCAAAGGCTATACGTTCCATGCAATTCTGTGCTCCAAGCGCACGGCTTGCGTGTTTCTGCATTTTGGGTACTACATTGTCGTTGCGCGCGTGCAATGCTTTGCGTCAGACGTAGTTTTGATCTAGCCCGTTTTTTATTTAATTTGATCTTTTAAAGATTGTTTTCTATCTTTATTAAATATCATCGTTTTAAATCCGAAAATCAGCTATCTTAAATAGATAAAATCTGATTTTAATAAAATCCTTTATTTTTATATTATCTTCAAAAATATTTATTTATTTCTGAAAATATTTATTAAGATAATAAATAAATACAATTATATATCATGAATAATTAATTAGGCTTTTCTAAGGAATGAGCTCAAAATAAATAATTTGTCGGCTCAAAATGCAATTAATCATCAGGACTAAATAATTAGGCTTTAAAATTGGATTTTGAATCTTTAAAACAAATAAATAGGCTTTATGATCTCAAAAAAGGTTTTGGGCCTGACTAATCGATCGGATTGCTCTCCCTTGGGTGGTACTATAAAGACCGTGGTAAGTATCATCATCAGGTACTCAAAATGAGGAGACACGATTATATGTCTACACTTTTGCACTTGCTGATTTTTTTTCAAAGAAATTATTATTTGTTATTCAATTTTAAAAAGAATTTTTAATCAATTATTGAATATTATATATTAAGCATTGTGATAAATTAATAATTCAATTTTAGGTATATGTCATAATGTAATGTTATTATATAGAATACTAATCATGTTTAACACATAAATTTCTTATGCACTTGTTGAATTTTTTAGAGAAATTATTATTTACGGTTTTTTCATCATATAACCTCTGATATATTTTTTTTGCACCATATACCCTTTCAACTTTTGAAATTCACCATATACCCCCCACTTTTGAAAAAATACATCCACTTACCCTTAATGACTAACGGAGTTAAACTCCATTAGTCATCAATCCCTAATCCCCCCTCTAACCCTAATTAACTAACCTAAATCTACCCCTAACCCTAACCCTAACCCTAACCCCTAATATAATACCCTTACCCTAACCACCCAACCACCACCCCCTCCCCCACCACTCCCGCAACCCCCCCCCTCATCCCACCGCCGCTTGACCCCAAAGCCCCCTCCCCGCATCCCCACCCACAAAGCCCCCTTCCCCGCATCCCCCTTCGTCGCCACTTCGTTAAAGTCGCCGAACACCTCGCCAACTCCAACATCTCCTCCCGCTTGTTTCCCAAGCCAACACCGCCAACCACATCATGAGTTCAAAAATCCGGGTTCGGGGGTGGGGGGCCGTGAGTTCGAAAAACGGGTTCGGGGTGGGGCTATGAGTTCGAAAATGCAGGGTGTAAAAAAGCCCAAAAATCGTATGCACTAGGTTTTAGGGGTGCGACAGGTTCGGGGGGGCGGGGGAAGGGGGGAGAGGAGGAGGGTTGCGGGGCTGCGGGGTAATGGGAGGGGGAGGGGGAGGTGGGTTGCGGGGGTGGTGGGGCAATGGGGGGAAGGGGTAAGGGGTGGTGGGGAGTGGAGATGCGGGGGTGGTAGGGCGGTGGGGGGGGGGGTAAGGGGTGGTGGTTGGGTGGTTAGGATTAATTAGGGAGTTAGGGTTAGGGTTAGAGGGGGTTAGGTTTAAATGATTTAATTAGGATTAGAGGGGAGATTAGGGGTTAATGATTAACGGTGTTAGACTTCCGTTAGTCATAAGGGTAGGTTGATGTATTTTTTAAAACGTCGGGGGTATATGGTGAATTTGGAAACTCGCAAGGTTATATGGTGCAAAAAAAAATTGTCAGGGGTATATGGTGAAAGAACCGTATTATTTATTATTCAGTTTTGAAAAGAAATTTTTTGTAATTGTTGAATATTATATACTAAGTATTGTAATAAATTAATAATTCAATTTTAGGCATATATCATAATGTAATGCTATTATATAGAGTACTAATCATGTTTAACACGTAAATTATTTATGCACTTGTTGAAGGGTAGTCTTAATATCTGGAGGAAAACTATTCGTTAGTTATTGTACCTTTCGTTTTACTAAATAAATTTCAATAGTTTGTAGTAGCAGTTATTTATAATTTTATATCGAATTTGTTGTTTCATTCTCATGCCGTTAAGTACGTAAATTAAATGAAAATTATGGACCCTCAAGAGTATACCTTTGTCGTCTGGGTGTTATATAACAATCCGTAGGAGGAGCAATCTTGAAGCTTGAATGGAGATTGAATGAAAATTGAAGGTTATTTGAATATATGTTTGGAGTGTTTAAGGTGATTTTAATCGTAGGAAGTTATGTGGAGATCTCTGGAAAACTTGTGTGAAAGTTTGTCCCCAAACCGAATGGACGAGGTCTATTTATAGTTAAAATATGGAGAACAGGATAAGGCCAGCGTTGCGCGACGCGCACCGACCTTTGCATGTCTGTGTTTTGCTAACTGTCTCAATGTCGTGCGTGCGCACCCTGTGCACGAGACGCATCTGGTTGCGCCTCGTGCAACCGTAGATCTTACTGGGTTTTATTCATTATCCGAAATTAAAAGATTTTTTTTTTTTTTATCTTTGATTATATATTATCATTTTGAATTCGGAAATCAATTATCTAAAGGATAAAATATGAATTTTCATAATATCTTTAATTTGGAAAATATATATCAAAAATACAATTAATGATCATGAATAATTAATTGGGTTTTTAAAACCGGGCTTGGAACGAATAAATAGATTTTAGGTTGTTAAAACGGTTTGAGTTAGCTCTTCGGATTGCTCTCCTTCATACCAATTAGGATGACGGTATATTTCCTCATTGGGTACTAAATTGGGGAGACACGATTATGTATCTACACTATATTTTATTGTCTGGTTCATTATCATCATATATAGTAACATGGTATAAGAACTTTATTTAATCAAATTAGGTTGTGTTTCGCTTTTCTTTGATATCAATTGTAGATGTCATATGGGTTTCAATTAATGAAATTTATCTTTACTTGTCAAAAAAAACGCATCTGATTTGTCACATTTATATATAGTTTTTAGATGCATTTTGATTGCATTTAGAACTCCTTTTAGAGCATTTAGGTGCATAGTGGCATGAATTACGTAAGTTGTGCTCTACTACTCCCCGTTTGCGTGGTTCGATGATTTTCAGGCTATTTTGATGCAAATTGATTATGTTTATCTAAGATCAAGCCTATTAATCATTGAGGATGAAGATAGCTTACACAAGGATCACAATGCATCCGTTTGGGACAATTTCGAGTTGGAATGAAGCAAAGAGTTAGTGAAAGAAGTGCCAAAACTGACACTTGTTTACTTTTTTTATCATAACTTTTGATAGAAAATTTATAATCAAGAAATTTCAGTTGTTTTGGAAACTATACTTTAAGGGCTTTCCAATGATAGGTCACACACCCCAAACGGACTTATGGTTTGAGAGATACAGCCTTCGTAAGTTGACGCAAAATCGCAGTTTTTTCGCCCGATGGGATCGGGCGGTTTACCTCGATCGGGCCCGAGAGCATATTCATCTGGCTGCGTTTTAGAGTTGAAAACAAGAGGAAAATACTCCCACCCGATGGGATCGGGCGAGCTTGCCCGATCAGGGCAGTCCGTCATATTTCCGTAATAAAGAGCTTTTCGCCCGATGGGGTCGGGTGAGTTGGCCCGATCGGGCCGAGCACCCGGAAGCCTATTTTGTTAGGTTTCCGCACTATCTTTTAAGGCTTTCCTAGGATATTATAAATAGCTTAGACTATTATTTTGTTATACACTTTTCATTATTCAGTCTTTTTATTCAGAGCTTAGAGAGAACTCATTAGTTTTTACTTACGGAGGAAATCGAACCTTCATATTGCTTTCAATAAAGTTTATTATTTTCCGTCAATTGGTATTCCTCTTATTCATTGTTCTTAGTTTCTTTCTTAATCTTTTATTGTTTCAATATAGTTAATTACTCGTTCATCATGCAAAGTATAGATTTTTATATTAGAATTGTTGTTGTTTGTCTGATAATGAGTGAGTAGTCATCTTTCTAGGGTTTAAGGGAGAGAAGCCATGTTTATACCTTGATTACTCTTTGAATTTCTATTAGCTTCTAGGTTGTGATTAGAGCAATTATAGTGTGATTTGTTCTTGAATCCATGATTTATGTTAGTGGCCAATTTCATGAATTATGTCTGGCTAATAATTGTTCGTACAAATCAGTCTTACTTTTAGAGGCCTAGAACACACTAGTAATTCTGATTATGTTAGCGATCGTACTGCATATGTTGAATTATAAGCGTTAAGACCCGGCCATAGGATTAACACTTGCTCTAATTGCTCGACTCTAGACCTAGGTATTATTAGTTATTTGAACCCTTTTGATTGGTATAAGCATGGTGGACCGAACTAATGCCCTAGACTTTTTATTATTTGATTAATCTCTATTTTACTCTTCTCTCAGTAGTGTTAGTTTATAGTTCAGTTGTTTTCTCCCTGATTTTGTATGAAGTAGCTTGTTAGTTGAACATTAAGCGTGGAAACCTGTCTCCCTGTAGATTCGACCCGGTTCTTGCAAGGCTCTGACGACGAGATATCGTGCACTTGTGGTATTATATTTAAAACACATCAGCATCCAAACAAAAACCAGTTTTAATCACTAAAATTCAATAAAAATTTGTAAAAATGTTCACCTCAGCTCAGAAGAACAAAAAATGATGTTCAGAAGGCCTAAGTAGGAGCATATTGTTCCGAAACTATATTTTTTTGTCCTACTATTAGCCCTTTTTGGACCTTGTCTCATATTTTTGCGAAACTGGATCATATTATTCCACCTAATCTTGAGCAATGTTTAAATTCTTTTTGATATCATCCAAAAGTTATTTTTTTAATTAGTTATCGCCTTTAGACTTCGGAGTATCTGGAAATTAAGAACGTAATTCTGTAGTTTTTAAAAATAGCTTTTGTAATACTAACCACATCTATTATATAGCATGACACCTGCATCAAGAATGGATTACTCGTACTGTAATGGAGTTTTCCTTCACTATTTTTTTCCCTTCCTTCTCGTAGTTCTTAATCCATCATCATTGTTCAATGACATCCCCTGCCTCCCTGCTATACCAAACTTAATTTTGATGGCTCTATCATTGGTTTTTCTGCATCTGTTGGAGTTAACCTTCAAGATTCTTCTAGTAATCTTTTATCAGCCTAAGCATATCGGTTTGGTTCAACATTTGCTCTTGCTGCAGAAACTTGAGAGCCTACGAAACGATCCTATTGACTCAATCTCAACAAATCTGAAAACTCTATATTAAAGACAATAATCAGATGGTGATTCGAATTTTTCAAAACTTTTACTCTTGTCCATGGATTATTCAAACCCTCATTGATGATAACATAACTATGCTCGCTCGAGTTTCTTTTTACTCCATAGCTACTAAGGTTCACTTTGCTACCGGAGTTAATCCCATCTTAGATCATGTTGTTTTTCCTTGAAAGAAATTAGGGTGACCTAACTTCTCTTTATATCTATTTAAAAGGATAAAAGGAGAGTAGGAGTATATTATGAATCATTCATGCACGCGGGTGTACTCCAATTTGAGCATTTTCCGATTGTGATAAGAATCGAAAAAAAAATCCAAAATCTTCTTGAAAATAAAAAATCTCACAACACACCAAGAACAAGAAAGAGTTGATGTCGACGTAACCGGATCTTCAGCGTGGGTATTGGCACCCACATCATACACACAACTGCACCTGCACCTGCACCTGCACGACACTCACACTCTCTCATCAGTCAGCTCATTCATCACATAATATCATCAAACAAACTCTCGAACTCATTCTTCCAATTGCACACTTCCATCTCCACAGAACACACAAATCATCAAAATATAAAAATGCAGTGGCACTGTCTTTCTCTCTCCTCTCCTCCTGCCACTTTTTTACCAAATTCTCTCTCCTCTACTCTCAAACTTCGTCACTCTCATTTCGCTTCTCACTCCTCTATCAACTTTAATCAACTCAGGTATATTTCAATTCTATCTGATTCTTCATCTTTTTGTTGTTGTTTGGATGGATGAAATTTGATTGCTTTGTTAATTTATGTGCTTAGATTGCCGCTCAATTATCATAAATCGATGCCGAATCACAGCACCCGACGATCGTCTAGGGTTGTTTGTCAAGCGTATTCTGCAATTCTCTCTCCTCGAAATCTTCCATGGATTTCTGCCGTTTCTACTGCGTAATCATCATTTCTCCTTGCTTTCTCGAATTTTTGTTCTATCTAACACCATAATTATTATTTTTTTGTTATTAGAAGGAAGAAATGATTATTAAAGTACTAATATGAAGTTATTGTTTAAAAATTTGAGGACTAAAATACAAAGAATAGATTTGTGCAATAATCATCCTGAGTGATAGTTGCTTTTTTTTTAGTTATATTTATGTTTTGTTCTTTTTATGAACAGTTTTATCTGACAATAGAAAAACTTAGGCGGCATATGTTGCATAATGATTGAATTTGAAGGTTTTTTTTTTTTTTTGTCACGAATTAAGATTATTGTGGAGCTTGGAAAGTGTATTCATATGCCTGATACCTTTCCTTGATATGATTGAATTTCCTTTTTGCTTTGCAAATAGGCTCTGGATCATATCACAGCTTGCAATAGTAAATTGATAAATTTGGAGCATCTCTTATGATTTAGAATAGGCTCCATAAAGCCAACTAAAGCCCTGTTCTTTTCACCGGCGTAGTATTGAATCGAGATTATTCTTACTGTTAAAAGTGAATTTTACTGATTAAAACTATATGTAGCTGGTTAAAACTAATCTTTGTCGGTTAAGACTGATTTTTACCGAATATAATTGTTATGTTCTGATCGTCTACCATTTTTCTTATTTGTAGTCACGGAGTTTAACTAGGTGAGAAATTCATCTCGATGGGTTAAACTGATTTTCACAGAATAATAGAACAAGTCTTAATTGTACTATTGATGAGCAATTTCAGCATTTGTAGCACTGGGCTTTTTTCCCTTGACCAAACTGTTGAGGTTGAATTGTCAGGATTTCCTTAAAAAATATTCCAAAAGTAGTCAACTGTACTTCATGATCATTCAACATTATTGTTTGTCAAAAAATAATTAACTGCTCAAATAATCAACTACATTAGAGGAATTCCTTCCAGAGCAACCGAGCAACTACAATTTTATAAGAATTTGTTTGAGGCTGTAGTATTTAAAGTTGCTTGTAAGTTTCTTGACAGTATGAAGGAGTTAATTGTAAGCTTAAATTCTTAAACATGAAGAGTAACCCTTCAAGCCTTCCTAGAAGGTTGGTTGGAGGGGAACCTAATGCAATAAGGATTGAAGCAAGTAGTACTTGGTATGTTTTGGAATTCCTTTGTGCTTCATTTATCTGGTGATCATTTTACAACCTTACCTTTTTGGAATTTAATATGTCCCCCTTTTTATTAGTTGCAATGTTTGATTTTTTGTCGGTCTCTGACATCCGAACTTGAGCTTCCGATGCGTCAGTTCAATGCACATGTTGACCATCAATGTGCAGTATTTAGTAAAATTATGAAAAGTTTACATTAAGATAAATCTGACACAGTCCCACATGGCAATATCCTTTTTAAAAATATATTATTAAAATACATTCAAGTTTTATCCCTGAAAATCAATTTTGCAACTAATTTAAAATAGAGTATGTAAAGTTTAACCTCTGGTGATATACAAAATAGCCTAAACAAATTAACAAACCTAGAAATGTGCTATTCCCTAAAATCCCCCTAAACACCCCCTTATATTCTTTTGGTTCAGAATTACCCTTGCAGTATCAATTTTAAGCACATGATGTTATACTTTTGGGAAAGCTTAGTACGTCAAGCATTAGGAGTTGGCTTCTTCAAAATACATGATTTCTATACATTAAAAAGATGGACTGCAAATTTTTTGAAAAAAAAAAACAGCAATGCTTTTCTATTTTTGAGACTACAAAACTAAAATCGAAACATAACAGTAAATAATGAAACTCGTTGATTACTATTTGAAGATTTTTTCGTAGTAACTATTAATATTATAGACTTAAGATTATAAAACATAGGATAATTAATTGCTAAACTTAAGTAATTACTTCTCACTAATGCAAAATTGCAAACTAATTAACTAATTATGAATTATAGGAAAAATTGACACCATAAATCCCAAGTTTGAGGTATTCCCTCCCTTTCTTGATGATTAGTCAATGATTGTATCTCCAAATACCAAGGTGAAGAGATAGAAGGGACCACACAGGTGGAATATTTTTACTTTTTGGAGAAGAGCAAAAGACTCGGGTATAATTCATGGGTTTGTATGGGTCCCTTAAAGTGGGCCAAATGAGGCTAATATGGGAAAGAAGCGTTACCAATAAAGGAATAAAGTGAAAATGGGTAGAATAGAAAGAAACTGATAAATGTGGAAAGTGGGTCATGGAGGGCATATTCTGATATCCTCAAATTTAATTGATTTCTAGTTTGTATGTAGCCTTCCCATATTGTTCCCACCGATCTGTAACCTGTTTTAACAGTTTTTTATTGTATATTTTTTTTGTAATCTCCCATTCTCCTCTTCTATCTCTTCCCCCTCCCTTGTAAGTTGTAAATAACCAGCACCTCCCTTTTTTCTCTCTTTCCTGAAACCCATCACCGCTCCACTCCACAAATTAAGGTGTAGAGAAAAGGTACTTAGTAGGATTAGTGACGTTTAAATTGAAGAGCTATGCTAGAAATCCCTTGTTGGGATTTAATAATAGGATATGAGTATTTGAGGCAACATATATATTCTATTAGTTTTAGAAAGTGGAGCTTTGCGGGCATTTGCAAGAGACAAGCAAGTGTAGGTGGTAAAATTAGGTTGGGCAATTTCTCGTTTGAAAAATTAAAGGAGAATAAAAGAGGTCTTGCTTGGAAGAGAAGAAATAAGGAGAAGTCGATGAAGAATCGTTGGAAAAAGTCAAGGAGGGAAAGATGGGAGAGGTTGAGAAGGTGAAATGGGTGGGTAGAAAATCTAAAAGAAAATTAATGAGCAATAGAGGCATGTGTAATAGACTAGCCTAGGGGGGTAAGGGTACTTTTGGTAATAACACACTAGTATTATGTTAGCTTGGGGAGTAAGGCAAGTAGACTATAAATAGAGGAGATTAGGGAGAGAAAAGATCATGAAGAAAATTATTGAGTCATTTTAGTGGTTAGCTTTGGGAGTGTGACCAATTTACTCAAATAATTGGCAACTATCTTTATGTCCTTAATTATCGTCGATGTCCAAAATCAGCTATATCAATTCATTACAGTATGAACCTTGACCGCTTGGAACAGGTCAACTTTGAGTAATGTGCAGATTAATCACAAATAAATCAACTTGGGATTGATATGGGAAAACACCCTAAACTTGAAATTTTTATTGTCCGTTTTTCTTATTTATAAAATATTTTGAGTGTAAGGTGGAGGAATTAAGAATGCAAATATGAGGATTGATGGGGAGGGAAAACAAAAATTGAAAGAAAGAAAGTGGGAGTTCTAATCTTCTGCAATGCTGAGTTTTCAACATTAAGGTGTCAAGCTGTGCTAGATACTTGAATCCAGACTTTCTTTTTCTGTAGGTTCCTCCCTCACTGTTGGGATTTTCCTAATTCCGAAACGTTCTCAACAAAAATTTGTTTAGAACAATCAGGTGTTGTTTAAACCACAAATGTTGTATATTGAACGATAAATGTTGTATATAGATCACAGAAGTTGTATGTGAAAATCAGGTATCAATATCGTTTATTAGCTAAATTAGATGGTGAAATTTTATATACAACATTTGTATATGTTATGAGCCAAAATTGTTCAGCGTAGTTTGGCTCTCAACTCCTGATTTAACTTTATCAACTCGGCTTTGTGTTTTTTGGCCTATTGCTAGATTTGCTGTGATTTGATTCTTATAATCTGCACTAGTTTTTATTAGTCTGTCTTAGATGTCTTCTTCCATGTCATTGTTCCTTGGTGAAAACAAACTTTAATTCATGTATTTCTTTGTTTGAGCACTGCTCACCTAATCAAAGATGTCTGACCTGGTCAGGATTCTCATGCTTGTTAAGGGGACGGCGATAAATAGGTCATTTCTTGTGCCTTTATTTGCTTTACAGGCACCTGCAAGTGTCATCTCATGGATGCAGTAAGTTCTTGAAACTTTGGAATTTCTACATTGTATTGCTATTCATAATCTTGGGTACTTCAAGATCTTTCAGAAGATATTGATTAGATTTGCTTGCTTTATGATTTTTACAATATAAGTTTAATTTGCATATTACAGGGGAGAATATGGTGCTTGGTCTGCTTTTTTGGCCCTCCTTGTTCGCCTCTTCTTCTTTATTCCAGGTAAGGGGATAAGGGCCAAAAGCAATCTTCCATTATCTCTTCCTCATTCTTGAGAAACTCAGGGATTTGAAAGCTTAATGGCATATGATCTCAGATCTCCCTCTATCCCTAGCTCAACCCACTCCCCAGCCACCCCCCCCCCCCTCCCCTCCCCCAAACCCGGAAAGGAAGAAAATGAATGAAGTGTCTAAGTCTTGACATTGGGATTTGAGAAATTCAAGCCTTCTCCACTCACTAGGAGAAAATGATGTTTAGTGAAGTTATTGAGCTTTTCCTTTATCTATGTATTTTTTTTTCAGCTTTAGCATGTATCATGTCATGAGTCCTTATATGGTACTTCCGTTTGGATTTTTGTACTCTACGGCTTCACCTCCTTGCCTATTCCCCTCCATTCAAATCCCCTAAGAAAAATGAAAAAAATCAAGAGACCGAAAATAATAGTTCCAATACAGCCTAACGTATATAAAGTTGACCATTTGTAGGTTTCAAGGTCTTTATATAAAAATTTACTTGTTTTTTTAACTTGTCTACATTGTGTCTAGGTGAGCTGGAGCTCCCTTTCCTTACATTAGTTCTGGTAATTGTTGCTCCACATCGCGCCTTGAACCTAAGGTATATGACAGAATGATTTGACACTTAGTATATCTGTACTTTTGACAACATGTTCACATTTTTTATCTTACTGTGGGCAGGGGGACACAGGCAGGAACCGTAATATCTTTAGTAACTGCGGCCTATTTGGCTTTCCTGCATTTTACAAAGGCTGGAGGTTTGCAGAAATCGTTTGATCAAGGTTCTATTGTTGCAACTTTAGCCATCATCTGCATCACCATTGTGCCATGTGTGCTATTAGTTTGATTCTAGTGTAGATCAAATTTGTCGACGTCATGTATCTTGTTGAAAAATGTAAAAGAAGGTGACTTTTGTGAGTGCTAACTCTAAATCTTCTGCTGTATATAGCAGACAAATGGAGCCTATTGTAATTATTTTCTTAATTATTACTATGAAGTAAAGGTTATTTTCTCCGGTTACTACATTTTATGTACGTTATAATTTACATGCTATTTTGACTATTGCTTCAAGTGACCACGTAAACTTAATATCTTGGTTGTTTACCTGCCAATGCTAATTTTTATCTTGTCTTCGTTTGAGTGACTTTAATTGAAATTGGGAGCTATGATCCTGTGCTCTTGGCTTCTGGACGTATTTTAGGAAGCTGAAGTCATGGAACCTGAATTGGATTATCCTGTTGCACATGCAATCTTAATTTATTTAGTTTTGCTGCCAGTCCACTATGTTCTTCCTGTACCCTTTATCCTGTATATATGGGACTATCTTTGTGATACATGTACAAAACTTCCTTTGGGATGGGAAATTCATGGTTTGTTTCACTGTTTCTGTTCATGTTCAGTTTTTATTCTTTTTTTTTTTGTGTTGGTGCAGCATGGTTGCACTCTTTCGTAGTACCTTAACAGGAAGAATTCATTATTTGAGCAGCACGAATTTATGATCAATTGTTTCTTTACTTCAAAATACATGCTACAGCCATATGAACCTCCTAATCAATTATTTTTGGTTGACACTGAAATAAAAGGTTACTATTTCTACAAGTATAAATTACTAAGAGAGTGATGTATGCATATAGATCAATCACTCAGCCTAAGAAGAACTATGTATTATGAGAGTGGCGAAGGAGTCTCCTGATAGAATTGAGGACCTGAAAGCTGAAGCTCATCTGTCAAGAGTAGTGCCTCTGGACAACTTCGATTGTGCAGTGAAGCCTGTGTATACTACTTTGCACTGGAAAAAAGTATATGCTTCCTATATTTGCTCATAAATGATTTGCTAGTAGAATGTACATAATTATGCTTGTTGAACTGAAGAAGATAACCCATTCTTGAGAAGTGGCAGTGGCCATATTAGGGCTTCCTGTTGGCTCTGGCCCAAACCCTGATGCTCCACCAAGAGGTGGAAAATTTTGATTTGATGGACTTGGTGGACTGAATGTGGTTGGTGGTGTCTGCATGGGCGAGGTTGGAGTTGTAGGTGGACTCATTGGCGTTGTGCTGTAAGAAGAATAAAAATTACAACTCTGCTTTTATTTGAGACATGAAGTTTGAAACTATGGTTGAATGCTTACCTTGTCGATCCTTTTGACGTATAGCGACAACTTCCAGAGCCTGCAATAGAAACAAGATATGGTTGTTACAATGTTACATATCTCCTTTTACGGAATTCTTTTTGTAAGACATTGATTACCGACATCACTTTCAGTTTTTTTTTTTGGTTCTGTTTCAGGCTCTCATTTCAAGTACTTCTCTCAGGACAAGCTGTTTCAGGCTCTCAATTCATATACTTCTCTCAGGACATGCAATGATGTTGAATTTCGAAATCTGAATGTAGGTCCGAACAATTTCTCTATCTATACTATATCATTGTGCCGGTTTTCCTCCATGATAAAGAAAAAATATATTGATCATTGACAATTTTCTCATATTATTATTTGTAAACTCGAAAGTGTGCTTACTTGGATCTGTGTTGACAAGCTGGGCAGTTCCTCCAAAATCACAGCTGGTTGGAGCTGGGTTCTTCTGGTAATAATCGTTGTAAGCATAAGAAGCATGATCCTTTACTGTGTTTGGATTGTAACAGCTTCCTCCTGATTGAAGTACAGAGCAGTCAGTTCCTCCATATCCACATGCATAATCCAAACCAACTTGTAGAGCCTTTTCTGAAGCACTTGGCTTTGCCACGCACCAAGATCCTCCTCCTCCCCCTCCCCCTCCCCCCTCCTGTGTTTCCTCCTCCCCCTCCTGCGTCTCCTCCTCCTCCTACGTTGCCTCCGCCTCCGACAACTCCTCCTCCTACGTTTCCTCCTCCTCCCCCTCCTGCCTCTCCACCTCCTACGTTTCCTCCTCCCCCCCCTCCTGCGTCTCCACCTCCTCCTACGTTTCCTCCTCCCCCTCCTGCATCTCCACCTCCTCCTACGTTTCCTCCTCCCCCTCCTATGCCACCTCCCGATGGTGGTGTAGGATTCATGGGTGGCGTGGTTGTTGGTGTGGTTGGAGTTGGTATATTAGGTGGCATCGGAGTTGTAGAGGGAGTAGTTGTCGGGGTGGTGGTTGGAGTCGGATCAAAAGTTGGAACGTCATCCAATGGATTGTCTGGTGGAACTTCTGTTGGAAAGGTATCATGCATGATCATTGTCGGATAAGTGTTGTATATCTGAGATTGTTTTGTTGCTTCAGCACTCGACCCTGAAAATGTTAAAATCATAGTGAGTTTTCATTTCTTTCTATTCTTATCTATATTCTTTTTTTAGGTCCTTTTTCTGGAAGTGGTTTCCTCTTCTACATATTATACCTATGTCTAATTTGAGAGGATTTCTATCTCCTAAAAGTAATTTATTCTGTCCCTGATATGAAAATTTCAAAAAATATGTACATTATACTATTAACAGTTTTCACACTAAAAAATAAAAATAAATATTACTACATAACTAAGGATACCAAATGCATCACCTGATTGAAGTACTAGCAAGAGAACTGATAGGCAACGAAGAAGCATGAGAACCATCTTCTTGAACTCTCGTTTAATCTGTGTATCTGAAAAATAATCGGATTTCCTGGCTAACGATTTTTAAATTTGTTAGAATGATGCAGCAGCAGCAGCAACAACAGCAATAGTAGCAGCAAAATCTTGTGAAATAACGGAAACCGTGATGATGTTTATGTGTGCAAAGAGAGTGTGTGCATACTTGGCTTCATTTATTATAAGGTTACAGTGAGAATCTTGATAGAATCAGTGCTTTTCCTGACTGAAAAAGAGAGAGAAAGGAGTAGGGGAAAGGAATATAAGCAAAACTTGAAAGAGGAGGCAATGGTATTACTTGGAATTTGGAGATCACAAGCTAAGTTCAGGTGGCATAAAAGGTAGAAAAGCTAACATGGGAATAAAAGGGAAGAAAAGATTGATCTGTTTGGGATTTGAATCTTTGTTTCTTTGGGTTTTTCCTATGCAAACTTGATGTACATGTTTTAGTTCATTCTGTCAACTTTCTTTTCTTTTTCCCTTCGTAAATGTCATGGGACTAAATCAAAAGGTGAATATTGTTTATAACCTCTATTTTTTTTCCTTTTTTTTTTTTTTACTTTTTGTTTTTCCTAATTTTCTCTTCGTAGCAGTATTTAATCTCAATAATGGCAAGTGGTACCAAATATGGGTTTTGTTTATAACTGCTTTAGGTGAGTATCTATACTAAATGTCTAAAGTGGCGACAATACTTTTTCAACTGTAGAACGTACAAGAAGATATTACTCTTCGTTCAACAGTTTTCAGTTCTTTTGCTGTATAGATATGAATAAGCTCTGCCAGTTCTAGATTTAGATTTCTACCCGGGACTGTAATCGTAGGATACACTCTATAGTCTATTCTAATTGCTTCACTCCAAACTAGAATGAAACTAATCTGAAATATCTAGCATATAAGAGTCCTGGATTTTCTAACATGTGATAGTGTCATAAATCAAGGGAGGAAAATGTCCAATATGCAAAAAAGACAGTCGAGAGATACACTTTCATTGGTATAATAATTTGAAAATAGTTGAAATTGTTTAGCAGTGTGGATAGTACGAGAAATACAATAGGATCAAGAATATAGAAACGAATAAGAGAAATACTATTACAAGTTGATGGAATATTGTTTCTTTTTTTCTTTTTTCTTTTTTCTTTTTTGACAACGAAAATCGTACATTAATTAAAAGTATAAGTACAACCTAATGCTAATACATCCAAATTTAAACAAAACAAACGAACCTAAATGAGCTTTAAGAGCTCGTACATTCCATCTAATAACAAAGTAACTAAAACTGATAACAAGGTGCAAAGGAGGAGGGGCGTCGCTGGTCAGTGCTTTTGATGGTGGATGCAAGCCTCGGAAGGCTGATGGATTAGGTAGAGGAAGCGGATGACGTCTGCCGGCCAGACAACGAGCAAACAATGGCGAGCGTCGCATCTCGCCGCATGAGCAATCCCAGCAATCAGCTATCGCTTGGGATTCTAAGCTCATGATAATTATACGAGTCACATTCCATTGTGACCTTACACTCAGCCGAGAGTATTTGATGTTCTCCATAAGGTAGGAGAAACGCAAATTAGTGGACGTGCTGAAAACCTCCAAATGTAACTGAGGTGCCGCCTTCATATTTGAAGTTTTCAAGGCAAGGACCATTACGATCAATGCCAAGCTAAAAAGAGAGTCAAACAAATTGAGCTCTCGAACACACCTCCCGTGTACAAACCCGGAAAACATACGGCCCGACCATGACAAACTATCAATCTATCATCAAGTATTGTTGATGGTATGATGTGGAACACTAGGATGGAGGTATTTTGTATCCATATCTACGGTAACTACCTTATCTGATTGCCATTTGAGGTGGAATATACTGCTAATATATCACTGAAACTATTAACAATTCTTCAGATGGGTTATAAAAGTTTTTACATAATGTTTGAGTGTGTGATGTGTGATACTGATTATGATCATTTTTGAGTGTGTGATGTGTGATATTGGACATGATCTGCATTATTATATTCTTCCCTCGTGACTTTGGATTACTATATTTTTTATATATATTCCATAAGAAAATAAGAAAAGAAATTTAGGCTCATTGAATATTGACATGTTAGTAGTATATGCAAATTATTCCGTAATTTTTTTTAAATGCCAAGATGAATATTCCTTGCACAAGTGGCGGAAGTGTGGGGAAATCAGGGATCTCACTTTGTAAAGGACAAAAATCGAACCCTTGTTAGTTGTCACATGGGTGGAAGAAGGACCTCCAACCAACTAGACCAACCTTGATTCTTAGCAAATTATTCTGTATTGATAACTTTGTATCCAACAATACCAACTTATACATAATTTTATTTTTGTCTTTGGAATTTTTTCTAGAAAATTTCCAATGCACAACACACAAATTTTGAGCTAAGACGTTGGCACCCTGTATTACCAGCTAGAGACTAGTTCACTAAGGGTCTATTATTTTGGGTTGAACTGAACTAAAGTAAAACTTTGAGAAGAAAGTAGCTGAACTGAACTGAACTAAAATGAATACAGGTGAACTGAACTGGACTAAATTCATACTGTGCCCAAAAGAACATGGCCTAAACATATGATATTACCTTCGTTTATTAAAAGGCAAACAATTAACCAAATAATGATATAATACTTTTATTATTTTGTCCTTCAATTCAAACCAAGATGTTTAACAATTTTAGTCTAAATTTCCCTACAACATATCAATGGAAAATAATATTCCTAATCAAGAAATAATTGGTTCTCATAAGTCATAACTCCGTCATTGCATTTGGGGCACAAGCACAAAGTATCACAACCTTCCATGGCGAAAATTCTAAGGTGATCATATTGAAAATATGATCACTTAAAATGTAGGGTCAGAATGAATATGAGCCACACATTCAACATGGCCCACTTGTATTTTCTTTTCCTCAAAAACATTTCTATTATCTATGAAAATACCTTGAATTCATTTCTGAAAATACCAAAAAATACCAAAAATAATAAAAAAAATACCGAAATAAAAAATTATTCCGAAAAATTATTTTGTTGGAAATTTTTTTAAAAAACTTTTGGGAATTTTCTCTCTCTTCTTCCTTCGACTTCCTGCGGTTCCTCTTTCACAATTGTGAATTCTCCTATCCCCCATGGAAAGAATCTCTTAGCTTTGTGCTAGCGTCGATGAATGATGCTAGGCCGGTGACGATGACTGATACTCGGCCGGCGACGAATAACTGATATTCGTGGACGAATTAGATTTCTCTGCGTCGTTTTGTAGTCTGTCATTTTCTTCCCGTATCCCTATATGCCCGGAATCAAACCTTTGCGCCGGCAACGCTGACCTCCACCTCGACTAGGATTTTTGCACCAGAAATTTTAGATTGTAGCTCGAGATATGTTATCGGCGACAAACTGATATAAGATTTCTCCTACAGAATAAGAAAGAAAAAAATCAGGACATGACCCCAAACTTTATGTCCTGCCATATATTTTAGGTGAAAACCCAACCTTTAGCACTTGGTCGATTTCTAGGACATACCCAGAATTTTAGTAATTAGGGCATGCCCCAACCTTCATGTCATGCCATATATTTTAGGTCACGACCCAAATATTTTGCGTTGGTCGATTTACTCGATTTTCTAGGATAGCCATTTAGGAAACGACCCAACTTTAGCCATTTAGGACACGACCCAGCTTTAGCCATTTAGGACACTGATCTAGGCCACGTCCTAAGCATGTCAGGCTTAGGACATGACCAAACACAAGATTGCTTGAAACACCCAACCAATGTATTAGACCCCCCCCCCCTCCCCTCCCCTACCTCGCCCGTGTACCTATGATCACCTTTCTTACTCTTGTCGTAGCCTTTCATTAGACTTCCTAAGCCGTGAAGAAACCAATTACCCCCTCGCACCAATAGCGAGGATACATATACACTTGCTTCAGAATATAGCAGTCACTCGAACCAATATCGTACTACTATATATATATACTCGAAACACCCAACCAATGTATTAGACCCCCCTCCCCTCCCTTACCTCGCCCGTGTACCTATTATCACCTTTCTTACTCTTGTCGTAGCCCTTCATTAGACATCCTAAGCCGTGAGGAAACCAACTACCCACTCGCACCAATACCGAGGATGCGGATACACTTGCCTCAGAACATAGTAGTCTCTCGAACCAATATCGTACTCCCCTCCCCACCCCTACCCCGCCCGTGTACCTATGATCACATTTCTTACTCTTGTCGCAGCCTTTAATTAGACATCCTAAGCCGTGAAGAAACCAAATACCCCCTCGCACCAATATCGAGGATGCAGGTACACTTGCATCAGAACATATATAGCAGTCTCTCGATCCAATATCGCACTACTACTACTACTACTATATATATATATATATATCGAAACACCCAACCAATGTATTAGACCCTCCCTTCCCTCCCCTACCTCGCCCGTGTACCTATGATCACCTTTCTTACTCTTGTCGTAGCCTTTCACTAGACATCGTAAGTCGTGAAGAAACCAATTACCCTCTCGCACCAATACCGAGGATGCAGATACACTTGCATCATAACATAGCAGTCCTCGAACCAACATCGTACTACTCTATATATATATATATATATATATATATATATATATATATATATATATATATATATACTCGAAACACCCAACCAATGTATAAGACCCCCCCTCCCCTCCCCTACCTCGCCCGTGTACCTATGATCACCTTTCTTACTCTTGTCGTAGCCTTTCAATAGACATCCTAAGCCGTGAAGAAACCAATTACGCCCTTGCATCAATACCAAGGATGCAGATACACTTGCATCATAACATAGCAGTCTCTCGAACCAACATCGTACTACTATATATATATGTATATATATATATATATATATGTATATATATATATATATATGTATGTATATATATATATATATATATATGTATATATATATATGTATATATGTACTCGAAACACCCAATCAATGTATTAGACCCCCCCTCCCCTCCCCTACCTCGCCCGTGTACCTATTATCACCTTTCATACTCTTGTCGTAGCCTTTCATTAGACATCCTAAGCGGCGTCAATGTCTATATATTATTTGGAAATAACAATTGAGATAAACGATCAATAAAATTGGTTGATGAATAGTGCCAAAAAGCAAATGGTGCAACTTACTTAAAAAATACGGAGGTAGTATTTAATAAACACTAATCTTTATTTCGTAGTAGAAATTAGAAAGCGTGTTTTAGCTACCCTATATTCTAAGTTAAACATTTATTCTGTGTCAAAACTGTTTTCCTATCAGCAAATGTAAACATACGCATATCTTATTTTTGTCTTTCTTTTGCGCACCATAATACATAAACAACTGGGGATAAACATTTGTCGTGCTGATACCCCTGTCTCCGTGGTCACTAACCCTGATATGAAAATCACTTGCATCTACACGGTGCGGGATCGAATCCTTTCAAAGGCGAGCAGTGTTTGGCCTTTTTTGTAATTTTGTTCTGGGCAGCGTAAGATTTTATTAGATCATTATATTATTTTTTTATTATCTATTTTTGCCCATTTCTACGTTATTTAGAATTATTATTAACCACATAAAATGATATCTTTAATACAAATATGACAGATTTCTCTTTAAACGTTTTGATCCATGACAAACGTGTTTGTACACAAAAGTCAATAAAAGATAATTGATCATGACAGACGCTTTTAGGGCACGTTTGGCCCAAGGCCCATATGCCTTCTTAAACGTTTGTTCCGCGGTGCAAACGTCTACCTAAAGATGTTTATACCATTGAATTATTATTTTGAATTATTATTAACCACATATTGTTACTAATGATATTATGATCCCAAACATGACAGTTTTTTCAAAATTAATACTAGCAATTTTAACTAATGTTTGTCATAAATTTTAATTCTTCCTAAAACATGATTATACATCATTGTTCATTTGAATCCAGATTACAAACTACAATCTAAGTTGGCTGGATCAACATGATAGTTGAATCTTTCTTTGCAAATCCCCATAGTTGGGTCATCACCGAAAGCCCCATAGTTGGGTCATCACCCAAGAACCCCCCAAAATTGAAACAGCCAACAGTCAGGCCCTGTTGAATCTGATAAAACACTAAAAGAACCCCGAAATCGATTAAACGGAAATCGAGATTGAAGAACATGAGGGTTTTGTTCATGCGAAATGGAGTATAGACCTAAATCAAACAAATCAAGACAACTGAAATCGAACTTTCCCCAAAACCAAAACCAAAACCCTAGATATGTAAAGAAGACTGAAATCGAGCTTTCCCTAAAAGCACACTTCCACCCTTGGTGTTTGTGTGAAGAGTAGAGTAACAAAAGAGCAGTTAATTAATCGAAAATGGTCGAGGAAGGAGATGAGATGGGTTGAGATAGAACGCATGGAAGGAAGTAGTTCATCGGGGTTCAGGGGGAAAAAGAGGAGAGAGAAGAAAAAGATGGGTACATTTTTTTTTGGGTCAAAATAATTAATTTCAGAAAAATGAAAGTATTAAATTTTTAGGATTTTCTTATTAATTTTTTGGAATTTACAAAATTATTTTAAGTATTTATCATAAATATTTCTGATTTTAGTAAAAGAAATGAAAAGAAAATGGCTTGCTGAGTTGGCAAAACGTGTGATGCATAGCCCCTTTGACTTCCGTTGACTTCGATGATCATAATTTTGGTATGATCACTAAAGAATCATCCCTTCCATGGTATATTGCACAATACGTCAATACCAACTCAATTGTTGGTGCCACGTAGTTATTAACTTTGTCGGTTTATAGTATTCCGATCCCTTTTTTCTCTTAAGCCACCACCACTCACAATCACTGTTTGCCACTTTTTGACAGTGTATCAACATAGATACAGGAGCTAAGTAAAACTAGTTTTCTACAACAGACAATTCTACGAACATATATAAGCACTCTTAAAACAATATTTTTCCATTTCAATGCCTAAGAAGGAAGAGAGAGCTTCTCATAACAAGCTTAACTTGCTACATATCATTAGAGGTTAACCACAAAGATGTCTTTGATTAGATGCAGTTTTCTTTTTCCTTTTTCTTTTTGTTAATAGTAAGGAGAAGAAACCTAAACGGACCTCAACTCTTATACTTGGCTGAGTGTTTGCAGTTCAGGACTTCAGGTTCTTGAGAGTAAGAGGGAAAGATAAAGGGATCCCTATTTTAAATACCTTTGTTAGATGCAAATCAGTTCGTCTGAATATATAAACGGTAACCAAGGGATTTAACAAAAGAGCTAGGTATTATATTGCAGTCCAGATAGTTGTCGTCAAAATCTTTCTGTAATCACCAACTATGACAAGTAGAGAAAAAACATATATGATACATGAAAGTCATTCCCGCCTCCGTCCAAACTAAACCTAACACCATATATGTAGAAGCAGTAAAATATTTTCAGCTCTTCATGGCTACATGGCAGCTTTAGGTCAAAGAGATGAGAACTTCGAACAGTATCATGAGCGATATTTATCAGTGGATAGGCAATCAAGAGTCACAAGTAGAAAGGAATGTTTCCAAGAAACAAAATTAGTATGTTCCAATCATCTTTGCTTCGAAAGATTGCAGGTTGAAAGATATTCTGTCACCTTGCTCCACCCTGAATTTAGCAGGACCATAGAGTGAGATTCTTCAGGTTATGGCAAGATTAACCAAGTACGGCAAAAAGTTTATTACCACAAAAAGAAAAGGTCTCACGTGGGATGTTAGAGAAGTCTGGCTCAATTCCGTTACCATTGATATCTGAGTGGCCAGGTGTTACATACTTCCCTACTGTGACTACTACACCAGATCCATCATGGAGCTCAAAAACTGATTGAATGAGACCCTGCGCATGACATATAACTTTTAGTTGTACACAAACATTGTTCAATCTTGCATATACCAACTGTCAAACCTCAATAACGCTATAATTTCCATAATAAATCTAGAGACTCTAGGGTGTAGGTGTGTTTTACAAGGGCGGAAAGAATAAATAACCTTCCCTACAGGAAGAAGAGTAAAAGTAGACAGAGTGACAGCTGTGGGAAATCGAAAGGAAGAATAATTGCATAGAATTGAATTTCAGACCTTGCCATAAGTTTTCTCTCCCACAAGAACAGCTTTGCAATTATCATGAAGAGCAGATGCGACCTGTGCTGATGCAAGAGTTACGCAGCTTCAGAAGGGAATTGTTAACTATCTCAAGGTAATAACGATGAGGGGCTTACTATTTCACTTGCACTTGCAGTATTATGGTTCACCAAAACCTGCATAATCATTATTATTGCAGTCAACTGAAAAACAGAACATAAAAAAAAGTCCATGTTCCCTTGAACCAACAAATTTGTACTAAACACCACCTACAACAGCTTTTATAAGTATAAAGATGACCAATCAAACAATCAATCCACAACCACATGTTACATGAACCAGCAATCAAACAAGAAACTCAGGATAACAAAAATATCCATTGATTTTCTTTGCAAGGAGGTAAGAATCTTTTAGCACAATGAACTGGCTCTAAGGCCAGAACTTTTCAGACACGGTAAGAAAAGTTGCATCATCAATTTCTTACAAGCTTATTAACATTCTTTCACTGAAGAACTATTACTACCAAGTGTACACCTAATACAAAACCTTCCAATTTGCAGCATGCAATACCAAGCCACCGACACGAGTGACCATTGTCTATAGTCTATAGTGAACATGCCACAATAGCATCAACATCTTTTACTAGGATACCCAACCCTAGATCAATCTGCTATAATCTGTGTTTTTCCTTTTCTTTCTCCTTTAAATTGTGCAACACAAGTGAAAATTATGAATTTCTGCATTACGATGCAATATGCTACAGAGAATAACAGCCTTTTGAGTGGGGAGGGGCAGAGATGCCACAGAGGCCAACAATCTTACACTATTATGCTCTCAAGTTCTCAGTTAGTCGACATTGCTAAGAAAACTATCATAAAAACAAACATATATACTACGTAAATTAATCTCCCATCCATGCTTAGCTAAAAATTTATACCATGACAGGTGCTATGACCAGTGGTGCAGACTCTGACACCACCGCATTCTGGGACAGATCTCTTCCAGCAGTATATATCACCTGTTGATAGGACACAGTGAGCAAGTAGAAAAATGATTGTACACACAACTGACAAAAGGACCCGACCGATTTCAAATAATGAACATTATATTGCCGGGAAATCCGGACTAAAAGAACTTCAACATTTCAAGGTCAAATGTATCAGGAATAGAATAAACCTAATAGGCCTAGATCAAGCCATACGAAGAATAGTAAGCTAACAAAAGCAGTCTTTCTTCCAAAGTCCTTAAAATCTCAGTAGGAAGCAATATTTACCTTTTTAAGGTGAGCAGACCCAAGAATTAAACCTAATGTCTCAATACTAATGGTGGCTTACTATTTTGCATAAAGCTATTTGATTCAATGAACTTAATCAAAATAAAAGGTAAGAGCAAACTAAAGATCATCGAACCTCAGGGCATAAGCTATGCAAAGAAAAATGTCTCGAGGCATTGGTTTGGACTTAGTTACCTCTTCTGGAATGCATTGCGCAACTCAAAATAAGAAAGAGCACACCAAATTATTCGCTAGGACATTGATACTCCACATATCATTATTAGTGGAGTATCACTGCAGGGACATGATATGTCAAAGTTCACAATTTTCATTGAGCAACAATAATATACTTCTGAATACGATCAACTTTCCAAGAACTCTGACTGAACTCCTAAGACAATTGGCTAAATGCAGAAAGCAGAAATGATTGACGGGCGAGAAAATAAATTGGTTTTCATGTTAACACAACGGAAACTTGGTGCCTGTGCAATGGGGGGGTTCTAAAAATATTAATTGCATAGAGTACCGAGAGATTATAATTTGATAATGAGCACATGTAATGGATAGGCCACATACTCTCAACAGAACATTGATATTACGCCACATTCCAAGGTAAAAATGCAATCTAAGACAACAAAATAGGGAGAGAAGAAGAAAGAAGACAAAAGTGCATTTGGCAAGCATACATGGTAGCATCACCATACCGTATCCCCCTTGTTCAGAAACAGCTTTGCAATCTCTATTCCGGCCTGCAAAGAAACAGCATAAAACTCACTACATAGACAAGTGAAAGATTCTAATCTGAAATGAAAGAAGTGTATAATCTCCCATTTTGATTAAAAACCCCCCAAGCTTGATCAAAAGCACCACGAAGCATGGTCCTTGTGGTTGGAATTCGGATAGAGAAAAGAGTGACTGAACTGAAGAGAACCCAAGTGCGTCAGCCAGACAAGGAATCCCATAGTGCGTTTCAAATGCAACAACTGACAAACATAGCCATGAATTCTTCTTTTGTCCGTCGATTTAGCAGTTCACTTAATAGTGCAAGTGTTCTTCGCCAGCCTCAGCAATATTGTAATTTAAATCATATACTCATAGATAACACCACAATGAATAGCTATGATACCAAAGAGGAGAATCACTAGCCTTCCTTGAACAGGCCAACACAATCACATGTTGTCTGGCAGATAGGTTAGAAATTTCAACCAATTAAATTGAATAGTTCAAAGGAATATAAATTTCTCACAAGAAGCTCGGTTTCAGTTTTCTTGAGTGGTTTCCTACGTAAATCTCTTTGTAGATCTCTATACGTTACTCCCGAAGAAAGAACCTACAAAAGTAATGTACACTAGTGTACTGGTTTCGACATTAGAAGCAACAGAAGTATACCTTGTCATGAGTTGTTTTGTAAAGATCATGTCCAGAGAAGCTAATTTTAGGTATGGTAAGCCCAACCCAAGAACTCAACTACTTACAATCTTCATCCTACCAAAGCATTTCAGTCTCAAGAGAAACACAAACAGGAAATACTGCAATGAATTGTTTACAGATAATCATGAACATTGATACTGAGCCATATACCTGCACTAGGCCACCGAAATTGTCTCTGAGGTCCAGAACAAAGCATGAGGCACCAAGATCCTGGAGGCGCTTCATTGCTGCATAAGAATTTTTTTAAATCTATATGATTATAATCATCATAAATCGTAATTTATTTTTCATGGTGGATGATTCAAGAATCTAACGTCAAGCTACAATTAGGATGGCTCAAAAGAAAAAAAAGCAACTCAAATTTTTGTGCCGCCCTAGTGTACCTCCAAGATTGAAAGGAAAATCCTATAGGACAACGATTAGACTGGTGTTATCATATGTGTATGAGTGTTAGTTATTAAGTAACAATCATATTACGAAGATGGGGGTAGCAGAGATGCGCATGTACAAATGGAAGTGAGAAACACCTTAAGAGATGTTTTTCAGGATGAAATATTCCGAACAGGGTTTGCAGAGGATTAGATAATGGAGAGCAGGTTGCGCCGTTGCGGTGCTTAGGGCATGTTAGACTTCAACTAGATGATGCAGCAGTGAAGGGTTGGGATATTGGAGATTTATAAGAAATTGGGGACTGGGGGAGGCCAAAAGATGACTTGGAATTTTGGATTAAGGAAGTTAGAAATGACACGAAAAAATCAAGTTTGCAGGAACAGATAGCAACTTAATAAAGAGGATGGAGGCAGATCATCTAAGTAGATGGCCAAAAGAGATAAAATTTTAACTTATGCAACCGACCCTAGCCATTGGGATTAAGGCTTTGACATAATTGTTGTAGTTGCTGTTGTAATAATTCAAGATATCTGCTAACAAAAACATAAAACACATATATGTTGTCAAATATAGCTTCCTATGTTGGAATAATTCAGACATTTCTGAGCAATGACAACATATAAAGTTCTTTCAAAAGAAGCATGTTTATCAAGGGAGTTTAAGGATAAAGCATTTACAGATTTGATAAGAAAAGAGTTTTCTCAATAAGCTTCTCTACCAAAGCAACTATAAAATAAATAAATAATATAAATAAAACTAGGGTTTTTTGTCAGATAAGACTAAATATAATAGGTTTTTTGTGGGGAAAGATCTAATAAAAAAAAAAAATTGGAGGGAGATACCAAATATGATACTTCAGTTGGCAATTTAGGGCCACTTCAAGAATTTCCAGCAAATAAGTCAACATTCCGGTGGCAATTGTTGTTTTATAGGACGCACCTTGGTTGAGTCTCGTTTTTCAAGCTCAAACCTTCAACCAATTGCTTCTAATGGTGAGGAATTGCTTCAATGATGAGGAAGAGGAATTAAACAAAATTGGGGTTTTATATTCAGTATAGGGGGTGTTGTGTAGAAAACGACAAAGAGAGTGAGAATTAGAGGGAGAAGCAAGGTCAACACCAAAATGTTGACTTCTTCGCCAGAAATTCTTAAAGTGGTCTTAAGTTGCCAACTGAAAGTATCATATTTGGTCTTTCCCTCCAAAAAAAATTATTAGGTCTTTCCCCACAAAAAAACCTATTTTATTTGGTCTTATATGACAAAAGAAAACCATAAAAATAAGTAAATAATATTAGCATGGCTTAGACTTTAGCCCTGCTAAGAACAAAAGTACAGACTATTTGTGTCGCTTTTGTCATAGAAAGGCCACAAACAAAAGCAAGGCTAAGAAGGCTTAATCTGGCGCCAAGCCTTAAGTCGCACTGCCCATTCAGTCATGAGCATGAAGAGGATATCCCGCAGATCTTTTTTAGGGTATTCGCACATGGAGATTGGGTAATGAATGATTGAATAAATAAACAAATGACTTGGCCAATTTGGCCCTCATTTTGTGGCTATATTGCAACTAAATTCATAGAAAGGCACACATATGAGAGGACATTTTTTGCCAAACGCAATGAAATTTTCAAATATGGTTATGCATAACCAAAAACCAAAAATACACAAGGTATAATGAAATATAACATGCTAGTATCAGTTGGAGTACCTTTCTTAAATACAGTTAATTCTTCTAGGTTAAATACTTTTTATCATACCCCCCCCATGCAACCCAAATAAAACAGGTATTTGAAAAGGCTAACTTGTACTTCCAAAATATTTTTCTAAAGGTCTTACACAGACAGTCAAGCTAACAGTTTCTTAACACTAAAGTATTCATACTTGTACAGAATGTTTCTATCTATCACAAGTAACCAATGATAGTTACCTGTCACTATATCTTTTCTGGCCAGTGAATTAAACTCTTTTAGACGCACATATCCAACAGAGGTGGCACCATTGTCAATTTGTTCCAACCGGTAGAACACTGGGGGTCTAGCAACTAGCTGTCTCTGAACTTTGACAGACTGAACTGGACCACAGTTGCCATGCTTGACCTACAAGTTTATTCTCATTACTCAGTAGGTCACATTAGGGATAAGACAGCCAAAGAAGGATCAGACATTGCATTTACTGGGTTGATGTAGAATATACCCACCTCGACTGTTACAAATGTTTCACTGGGACCTTGCAACTTCGATGATACTTCAAATGCAGATTTTCCCCTCACATCCTCCCCATCAACAGACAAGATTTCGTCACCCTGACAGAAAGATAGTGGAAAAAGTGATGGTTAAAATTCTCTGCTTTCCCACATTGAAAGACAATCTTCATCACAAACCAACACTGAAAAAATAAATAGGGAACCACTGAAAGAAAGAAATCCTCCCTATAATACTAACATTACAAACTAAATAGTATAGTGCACTAGTGCTGAGTGATGACAGACCTACACCCACCCCTATAATTGCAGAAACTATTTTTTAGAAACCTCAGTTGACAAAAACTGGAAAAAAATCAATCAATGTAATAAAAGAAAATACCCATAATCAAACACAACACTGAGAGAAAGTGGAATGTAAAATGAAAAGAGGTATCCCATGTGGCCTGTATGTCCACAATCTCTTATTCAATATAGACAAATGCAATTTTACTCGTCCTCTTACTCCCTCAAGAGTATGTCAACTCGAAGTTTAACATGGTCCCATTAGAAAAACTCATCACCATGTAATAACTTTTATAACTTATACTAGCTAATGGCAGACTGCAGAATATATCAGCCACAAGTTTACCATGATTCCAGCAGATAAACCCCTCACCATATAACAATTTTACGTGACATGTACAAGCCAATAACAAACCACATAAATTCTAATAGAAAAATTTATAAGCCATGGAAATCGGGTACACACTCCACATTCATCCAATGTCTACGGATTCAGGCATCAACCATCCTGTCTAGAATGTAGATTGAGGATAAATGCCAGGATGAACACTCCTAATTACAAACAAGAAATTTTAATAGCATCTATGTACTGTAATGAATCAACCTAAGAAGAGGGGCACTCATGGCATTGAATAGTTAGTTAATAGTAACTGGAGAAATAACTAAGTAAGTTAGTAGTATTGATTTCCCCCAGATCTTTTCTTCTTTATGTTAATCTTCATGCTCTTCCCTTAGACTTACTGTCCAGACTTCAGATTCTCAATTCATCACAGGTACATAATCTGTTCTCAAGATTGCAAAACCAAAGAAAAATCAAAAGCTTCTTTTAAGCATATAGGAAGAAATTTCAAGAAAAAATGACGGAGGACTTGAAATCAAAAAAGAGAAATTGAATGTTCCATTTATATGATTGTTCAAAGCTCGCAGGGAATAAACATGATTTATTTCGACTCGTCTGTATCCAGCTTCGGGTGCCTATTGAAGATTTTACACTATACAGCAATAAAGTTTACTGTAGGTTATTCTTTGAGCTCATGTCCGTGACTCCGCCACGTGGAACCTGGGTAGATCTGAAGGATTAAGCTTCCAGCTCCGGGATAGAGTTTCTTTCACTTTAGACAATACTTCAGATTGGATAATATATATTGACATGAACTGAACAAAAGAGGCTTGTGTTTGCCAGTTAAAATAGGCTCTTACCCATTTAACATACAGGGTGTCATTATGTACGAAGTTGGCCACATAAGTATCCTCACACAAGCCATTCTAGATGAATGCCCACATTACTTAAGTCTCTGGAGTTGCAAGGTCGCTTGTCTATTTGAATTATGCAACTGGAAAATCAAAAAGTAATTGAACTTAATGCTTTTCTTCGTTTTGGGAAGCATAATAAAGAAAGAGAAGATCAAAGAGGAAAGAAATATAGCAACAAGGCTCTATGTTAAGTGCAGTTACTTTCACAACTTAAGGAGAGACCACCACAACCTCATGTACGCAACTACGCAAGTAACACAACCACACAAGTAGGTAGTTCTTCATTTCTCTTATGCCTGGATCAATAATAACTTTCAGCGTGTTACTCAATCTATCGCTTAAAAAAAATTTGGTAAGCGAAATTGCAAGATCAAACTAATTAAGGATGTGTTCTTAACCTAAATTGAACTTGTCTCAACTTAACTTACTCTAGTTGTTTAGTGATCTTGTGTAGCCCTTATTGGACCTTATGTCAACTTATAACCGTGAGAATAGAACACCCCTCCCCCCTACTGCAAAAGCCCTTTGAACAGGATGTTTGCCACAAACCCTCTCTATACCTTATGCAAGATATACTTTTCAAACCTCACCCAAAGAGTCCTGCCATTTAAAGACAAGACTATCAAGTTTAACTGCTACATAAGTTACTCTGTTCTTAGACCATGTTCAGCAACAGAAGCTCAAATTTTATCCTAATGATTAGAGGCCCATGATGATTGATACCATAATCAAAAGCCTAATGATTGATAAATTATGCTAGTTACTTTAGTAAACCATAAATTCTAAGCGCAACTTTAAAAGCATATTGATAAAGATACAAGTACATTGAAAGATGAAAAAAATCAAAAGACAACATGTTGTTCCAGTTACCTGTCTAATTCCTGCAGTATTAGCAGGACCATCCAGTACCAGTCCAAGCACCTTAAGTTTAAAACTTCCATTGCTGTCAGGCATCTCCCTGAGATTTATTCCGATACCAGTCATGTCATATCTCGCCATCTTCGAGAACTTTCATTCATCAACAATTCACATGCCATGGGAAAAAAATAAGAACTATAACACGCGTGAGTTAAACCTTGTGACCAGACCAATAGAACTGCAAACCATAATAAAAAAGTTATCATCTAAAAATGCATGTAGCCGTCAATCTGACATTGTTTACAGCATTGAATAATATTGACCATGCAAGCAAACAGGTGGTACATATATAATCTTGGAAAGCCGGACAAATGACAAGAAAAAAAGATTATGCAAGCAAAAGTTAAACAATCAGCAATCAACTGAACTTGCATACTAAAGGAGTAAAGGTCTTAATTGTTTTGTGATCCAGCACACCAAACACTGCTTGGTGCTACATATTGCAGCGCATCCAGCTGCTATTTCCAAAATTATCAGAATTGTGAAACCAGTCCTTAGACACTAAATAGACGGTATATTTTAGAAGCAACACCACTTCCTATGCTTCAATTTGACTGTTGCAGTTGACAACATGTGTATTTTGAAAGTGCTTAAAAAATCACCAATTGTAGCATTTTTAAGTGGATTTTGAACTTGAAAACTAGGACTTAAAAGTGAAACAGAGAGAGGAGTATACAAACATCATCCTTAAACTTGATTACCTCTTCTGGTGATAAAAAACGTGTATAAGGATCTCCTAAGCTTGCCAGCATTTTTTGGACGATATTATGAGCCTTGGATCTAGTCTTAATGGAGCTACTCAAAATATCTTCCTTCTTGTGCTGTACAAAAGATAATACATATCCTTTAGAAAGAGCACGTAAAAGCAGAAAAAACTGACAATGTTGTACATCAAAGAAAATTGCTAATCGGACTATTTTCCAAACATGAAGGTACAGCTACGATTAGCATCAATGAAATCTCTAGTCTTTGAGATTAAATTAAAGTTGCTCACAGCACAATTAGGTAAACAGTGTGCAAAAGGGAGATATAATGTCATTCACATGTAAAATTCTTGAAGCATGCACATTTACTCAATATGCAAAAAAATAAGATGATGTTTATTAAGGTGGAACTGAGACTCCCTCCCCTCCCCATATATAAACAAAAAAAAATAGAAACACTCACACACACATGGACGCTTAGTTTTATACTGTGAAAGCAATCCATAGCATTAACAAGTAGCAACCCCACCACAAAGGAATTTATCACACAAAAGGCATGCTAAATCAGAAGTTTCTTGTTTAAGTACTAGTTGAAGTCAATCTACTATAAGCGATCAACATTAACCCTCGCATTTTATGACATATGTCCTTTTATTTTGTCCTTAGATCTTTTGTTTTTCTAAAATAAAAGGAAAAGGCATCAAGAGTCCAGCTATGCCCCCTCTTATATAAATAGACCCAACTATTAATTAACTCGGAATAGTCCCAAGTCCCAATTTTGATTAGGTGTCTTCGTGGAAAGGGTCAATATGGCACATTTAAAGTGGGATAAAAATAATACTAGATAAGCACAATATCAGTCTTTTAGACAGCATTTTAGTCAAATATAGGCAAGGTAACTAATTGGTGATTTGTTGTAAGACTGATCCTTGTTCAAAACCAAGACCATGACCATGGAACTCATATTTGAATGAGTTACAATAAGCTGACACAGATAGAACACTTGGAACTGAAAACTACATCAAAAAAATTTACAGGATCCATACACTTGGAAGTTGGAACTCATATATTTACATAAGCAATCTAACTAAAAAATTTAAAAGTTCCAGGATTCCAATTTGTATTTCATGAGGACACAAAAAAGAGGAAATAGATGATGTATTTAGGTATGGTCTGAATTCAGGCACAGCCTGCCCGTTTGCTGCTAGGTCGGAGAATGCCGCCAGTCAAGGGAGCCACTATGCCCCTCAATCAATCGAATGGTCCTTCAACCGTTTACAGTGAGTTCGCCCTTCTCTTGGTGGAAAGAAGAAGGGGAACTAAAAGCCTTAAGGAAAATAAATCTGGATAGAGAATCAAGTTACTTGAGGGATTAAAGAAATCAAGGGAAGGAATAGCTGGCTATGAAGAAGCCCTTGGCCCCAAGGGATATAGGATTGTGAGGAGTCAAACTCAAGGAAAATGGCAATGGTCCTCACTGCGACCGCTGTCAGGCTTGCACCCTGAATAAAAAAAGGGAGGCTAACCTGGTCAATTGGGGGGAACGCAGGCCTAGAAGTAGCACAACATGAATCCACCATTTCTGGATCCTAAGGTACAAAAATATATTGCGTATGTTCAAACAAAAATGGAGATGAAGCTCCCAGGACTCTACCACAAAGGATGCAATTTACATATTTGAATTTGATGACAGCATCATAATCACTAGAACTGTTTGTTAGAGCCCACAAGTTACAGTGAGTGTATGTCAGTTAAAGAGCGCTTACCTCCAGTCCTTCTCTTACACTATAGGTCAACTTTTTTCTAGGATGAAGCAGCAATGCAAAAAAAGTAGTTTGAAGTTCGAGATATATGGCATGAATTTATCAGTTCTTCAAAACAAGATTCTTTTACGACTATCATTTCATAATGAGTATCCTTTCCATTTGGTTTGTTTTAACTTGACTGTCCTGAATACTGGGTATCCATCTCTTTATACATTTAATGCAATTTCAAACCTAAAGTAGAAAACTTTTCGATTTCACTGGTCCCAGTCGAATTTTCTTGATTTCCCACGAAGAATTATTTTTTCTTATATTCGATAAACTTTATAATTGTTTGATGGAGTAAATTTTCAATAAGTTGGTCAAAAGTTGAATTCAGGGTTAATGCTACCCATGAAATTAATCACAACTCAATAAACAAATTACTTGCAAATAATAGTTAAAGTTTTCTTCTACATTTGAACTACAATTATGAAAACGAATGACTAACACTCTCTCACATTTGGTTCACTACTCAATTTCTTACACCAAAAAAAAAAGAAACAATAACTGCAAAATCATGCTAGTACATCAGCAAGTAAACAAAAGCAATAGAAAACAATAGTCATAAACAAGTAAAACGAAGCGAAAAACGATAAAAAAACGATACCAGCCACGACTCAGGCGACCATCGATCACGGCCAGTGTAAAGGAAGCTGTCATTAACAATCTCCCAAGCTTCCTCCACAATACCTTCATTTGTCACCACATTGGGCGCAGATAATCCTAATTGAGCCCCCAATTCATCCTCCCGACAATCCTCGACAGACGAAGAGAAGACGAAGACGAAGACTGTTGATGAAAAGGAGGAGAATCAGTAGCAATTGAAAGAGGAGAAGGTAATAAGAGGGTGAAGGAGAGTGCACCAGCTATGGAAGCAGAAACTAGAGAATTTTTTGAGCAATTGAGAAGAGAGTTGATGTAACTGTTGTTGATGTTGATGTTGATGTTGTTGGAGTTGTTGGTTCTTCCATTTTTGTTGTTGATGTTGGCAAAGATGTTGCAGGGTTTTGGTGAAGTGAGGAAGAGGGGGCTCATCTCATCTCCTTGATGAGTGATAAATCTGGAAGGAAACTGCAATTTTTGTATCACATTTTACAAAGTTATAAATATTTATAACGTAGTAACGTGTACGTTCAATTGGAGTGTGTGGAACAGTGGAAGTTTGGATTATTTTAGGGTTGTTCTCACTTGCCATCTTGGCATAATTTATACTAGCCTTATATGCACGCGATGCATGCGAAACACATAGAAATTTAAAGTAATTGCTAACTACATCTAGTAAATCAGATATTTTTAAATTGTTAAATTTAAAAATATTGCATCGCGTGTATATAATGCTAATAGAGAAAAAATAGCATCATTCGACACAAAAGCCAAAAACATTAGAAAAGAATGGCTTATAGAATAGAGACTCTAAATAATATATTCGGTATTTATAATTCCTCAAATAAACAAAATCTCTATTCTATGACAAAAATCACTACACGCACTCGTTGCTACTAAATTATGAAGACACCATTTCTAAATATACTTCTATTTGCCACTAAGGGTGCCAAGTGTTCTAACTAATCACAATTTCTTTTCATAATTCATAACTCCAATTCATCCATTTTCGTTTTTTATTTCTCTTTCCTATTTTGTTATTTTATCTGTCCATTTCATTTGGCACCCCTATTACTATTACTTTAATTAATTTTCCCAAACTAATTGCACACTTACCTTTTCAAGTACACATACTCTCCTTGTTGGTTTCTTGTGAGGTAATTAAAGAGAGCATTTGATAATAAGGGGGGGGGAGAGGACTCTGTTTTGAAGCATAACCTCGTGGTGTGAACGTTGAAGTACATGTAGTTTTTGCCCTAACTGCTAGTTTTGGGTGGTTTATTTTTTTTCTTTGTAGATAGAAGCAGTTTTTTTCAAGGGGAAGATAGAAGCAGTTAGTTTGTAGGTAATAATTCTACTTAATTTTACCTTAATTTTTGTTTTTTTTTCTTATTTTATTGATGTAATTTGTTTAATTTGTTTAATTTGTTGGGGGTAAAATAGGATTTTTATATATATTTTGGTGTCCTACCCCTCTTGACATATAGAATAAAGATCATAACATAAAAAGTTTGTGTGAGATATTTGTTTTTGTGGTTGTGATACAATTTAACTTTGAACTTTGTGTCATGTACTCAAACATCTGTAGCTATAAGCAAATTTAAGAATTTTCCCACTATATGAATGTACACACTTTGGAAATATAGTATTATCACAACCCCACATAATAATCCCTTCATCACAATTCACAACGCCATACAAATTTTTTTTTTTTTTTTATGTTTGAGGGATACAAAATCCTTAGGAAATAAGTACATCTATCTCTAAATATCCACATTCCACGCTATATGTAGAGGAATCCATAGAAAATAAGTACTCCTACAACTCTCTCTAAATAGCTCTCCAAATATCCAAACACATCTCTCTAAAATCTTAGTAGAGCTTGGGATCCCAAATTACCGATCTCATCAGAGTACACTGCCATCTCTATACCTCCGCCAACATCAAGTGCACAATGCACTGCCATCTTTTTTCTTTTTCCAACTCTTCCTCCCATTGAAACTTAATAATTGGAGATAGGTTAATTGAAGCAGTGAGGGGATTGAAGGTGGAGCAAGAATAAATTGGAGAATAAACACATTAATTTCAAATTCCAATTGAGTAGGTGAGTTTGAAATAGTTTCATTTTTTTTGCATGCGACATAAACGTAAATTGTAAATTTATTGGAGATTGTCTGTTTTGGAATTATTGTTGTTGTAAAGATTTTTTTTTTTAAAAAGATCTGTAAATTATTCCATGGAAAGAAATTTATTTTTTCAAATTCTTATTCCATGAAAAGATTGATTTTTAACACTTTTTTTTTTAAGTTATAGTTCTATCTGTTATTGTGAGAAAAATTAGAGATTTGAGATTCTCTGTTTTAATGCTATGACAATTATGTTCTTCAAGATGAATTATATTGTTTTCTTTCCTCCCTACCATCCCAACCAACACTTTACTTGACACCAAAAAAAACTAACACAAAAATCTCCTTTCGTTTTCTTCTGAATTTTTTTGGGTATAATTTTCTCGGTTATAAAAATAGTTTCTTTTACAATTTGTAAAAATGCACGAAATAAAATAATCCCCTTTTACCTTCTTCTTATTGTGAGAATTATAGTTTTAATAATATCTCCATTTTCTTTTCGAATGAAAATGTCACCCAACTTTTCTTTTTACATTTTGTCAGCATCTTCATTGAAAAATCAATTTTTTTGTTAATTTAGGAAAGTATACTATAGTTAAAAATGATAAATGTTAAAAGACGTTCTTACTGTATTGTTTTGGTTATTCCCTAATTTCAAAAAAACAAAAAACATTTGCAATTGAATATTAGTATGTAAACAATTTGCAATAACACACTTACCTTGCAAATGCCCCTTTTTGCTGATATTTGGTTGACGAAATTGGTCGATTGTAGTGATTGTGACTTATACTTCCCTTCTCCTGCTGTGAATGAGATTTCGCACAAAATACATTATCAAAATCATTGAATTGGTTGTTGTGAATAATAAAGAAACACATTTTAATTAAGTTTTGATGTGCGATAGAAGTAAGAAAAACCTTATTATTATTTGCTTTACACTGATGTCCCAAGAACTTCGTTGCTTGTTGGTGGTATAATAGTATTATTTGCAATTGAGTACTATTAGTGAAAAGTATCCTGTATGAATTCACATTGAGAAAATGAAAGATTTATTTATGAAATTAAATTGGAAAGCAGTGATTTATTATGTGATTACCTGATGTTGGTGGTATAATAGTATTGTAATGATTGTAATGATTCTGTGTTTTTGGGTATTTTGATGTGGTTTGCAGAGAATTGAGAAGTGGAGATAATAGGAAGGAGAAGAGGACAAGCGAAGAAGTGGTTTTCATATTTTTGTTGCGTTTTTCCTATGTAATTAGGGGATTGAGTTGGGTTTTTTTTTGGACGGGGGTTAGATCTACACTAATTTTTTTTTTTTGTTTGTTTTTCCTTTTTTTTCTTTTGGTGGTTTCCTAGTTAGTTAGCCACTACATTTTTTTTTTCATTTTTTTTTTCTATTTTTTGGTGTCCTACCCCTCTTCCCATATAGAATAGATAGAGATTTAACCAACATCTAAATAGTGCAACAATGTAATTTCAAAGTAACTATATTGAGAGTGTTGGTGCTACTTTTTTTTAAAAAGAGTTGGTACAATTGAGTTGTATATCTCTTCATTATAATAGAAGGGAAAGCGAGTTAGAGAGAGTTTGTCCTAAAATTTTAGAGTGTTGATGTTTTTTTTTTTAAAAGAAAAAATTGATAAAGTTGAGTTCGTGTTTCTTAGGGTAATTTTATAACTTTCCGTGGACACCAAGTCCTTAAGAGTTCCGTTATATAATAGAGCTTAATCTAACTAAAGTATATGCAATGATAAATCAAGTTCTAAGGTACCAAACTTCCAAGGGATTGTCAGGTAGGACACAACCACTTATAAAACGACTAACTTTACCGACAATCCTGTCTTCCCCTCCCTCATCCCAATTATTTTGAATATTTTTATCCGTATATTAGAAGTCTTAACTACTCGTTATGAACTCTTCCAATTCAACAAAATCCAAATGTCATAGGTAGACTTGATGCTTTTGCATTACAAAGATGCACGATCGCTATAAGATACTCAGCATACAACATATCATATGTGGATGGTTAACTACGAAGCAATGCATCTCTTGCTAGAGTATCATTGCAATTTTTTCTTGAAAGAGTACTTTTTTCTAAAACAGTCGACACTTCTGATCTGCTAGTTAATCATACTTATCAATTTACAAACTTCAATTAACATCAAATAAACCTGGAATTGCAATCACTTGCACCAGAACCGTATCTTACAACCCGGACATGGACTTGTGGATTTTTGGCCCACAATATAGCAATCCAAGATGTCATAACTTAATGAATACGTCTCACAAAATCTCCAAATTAATACAATAATAATGTACCATAAGAAATTTATTTCTCTTAACTCATACAGTCTCCAACATAGCTCATTCGAAAGATAAATCTCTTACTACACACTTATGGACATCGATCCCTTCTGAAGCTTCTCGGCATCTGCAAAATAACTAACAATTATCTCTGCCCCCACTAGCACATGTTCTAGGAACAAAACCAGTGAAACTGAGTACACAATGCCCAACCAGAAACTCATTTTTGGTGGCCTAAAACTTATATACATTGTTTGATTTTTTTTTTCTAAACATAACGTTATATACCAAAACATAAATAAACACATACTTGCACTTTAGCAAACATTAAGAAAGCTTATTTGTTATCCTCTAAAGTAGGCATATATGTATAGTCTTTGCTGCATTCAGTGGCGGAGCCACATAGTAACAAGGGGTAGCACGTGCTACCCCTGTTTTTTCTAAAAACAAAAACAAAAAAAAACTGAGAGGGAAAGCAAAGCGTGCAATGAGTCAGTCAAACCCTAACTCCTCCCGCTTCTTTCTCTTCTTTTCCGCCTCTCTCCCTATCTTCTCTCTCTTACCAACAATGGTAATCGAAGAACAACTAGTAGAGAAAGCTTCGATGCCGGCATCGGTAATCTCTAAGAAGGTTGGAATCGTCCCTTAGGATAAAAATGGTTGACATTTGAAAGGAGGGAAAGTGAAAACCCCAATTTCTCGAAGGTTCTATTTCTCTTTCTTGGTTCGTAGCTATGGTAGCTACTGTCACTTCGTCTTCAGCCGGTGTATTTAATGTCGTGTGATGCCATTGTTGCTGCCATGTTCTCTTTCTCTCTCTCCTGTTGCTACTCTTCTTCATTTTTTCTTTTGTGTGTTATTGAAGCCTAAATGTATAAAGTTCAAACCATTATTTTATTTTCTTTGAATTGATAAGCATAAATTGATCTGGTTTCCATGGGTTTTATTAGCTGGTTAGTCTTTTTCTAATCTTATCTTTATGGTGTACTTTTGAATTATTTGATAAACCTTCTTGATAATTTTAACAGATTTGGTGGGGTTTGAGCGTTATTAGTTAAGCAATTGTGTACACAATCTCAATAGCTAATTTTTCCAGTTTCTCGGATTGAATTTGTTGATGTTTTTCATTCACCAACTGCCCACCTAAACTGGTTGAACTTATTTTTAGTTTTGGGTGATTATGGCTTTAAAATGCTACTAATTTCATATCACAAAAATATTGTTAGTACCTAGTGAATTATGATTGGTGAAGTGAGTTGTTGAAGTCTTTTTCGTAAACTCTTGTAACATTTTGTATAAATGTAATTTAAAATCATGAAAAGAAAATAAGAGACGAATATCTGATACTTCTTCTTGTACAAGGGATGAATTGCTAAATGAAATTTTAGTTACTTATCTTGAGAAAAGATTTGTTTTTGGATCTAAAAATTGATGACATTGTAAATCGGTTTCGAAATATGAAACGCGCCGTAAACAATTGTAATTTTCTTCTGCTATTTAAGTGCTTCAAAGTGGTATTTGGATTTTGTAACATTTTGAATTTATTAGTCATAGTTTTTTTTATTCGATAATATCGTAAAACTACGCTACCCCTCACTGGAAATCCTGGATCCGCCCCTGGCTGCATTTCAAAATAAAGTATTATCTCACACTTGATAGTCATTTGGAAACAACGAGTTATTTAATGTTCAAGATATCTACTTTCCTAAAACTGCTAGATAAGCACTTAGAATGAACATTCCACTCCGGAAAACATCAAGAATACTTATTTTTGATATGTAAAGGTAAATATATATAACCTTGTTGTATTTGAAAACATCATTTTATGCATAGTAGCTATTTACTAAATACAATCTTATTTAACTCATGAGCTCCCTTAAGTATAATCTCATAAGATCCAAAGATATTTATAATACTTGCTAAACATATTGGGGGCGTTTCAGTGGCAGCATTTTGCTAATCTTAAGGAGATGATTCAAAATCACCTTCGATTGCAAGTAATTTCTTGTTCTAAATTTATATATAATAATTGCTAATTTTTAATAATTCTCATTTTAAATCAATATTGAAGAAAATATAGAAATTCTTACTTCTCAAATGTTTAAATCATTTTCAGAAAATATAATTTCGATAAAACTTTGTGAGTCCGTAAACGCATACATATCTGTAATCCGGTTCTTAATAATAAATCTTATATCGGGGAAGAGAACACAAATAAATAGGGGCACAATGCCATGTCTCTGGACTTTTGAGGAACGTCTCCCCCACCTTTTACTTATTGTTTGCAATACTTTTAATAAAGACACGTATGTCCCCACATAATCACATAATTCAGAATACCAAATACTGCCACGTAATTTAAACATATACATATTCACAAAATGTTGTTCATCACTGTTCTCGCATCTTCTTCCTCTTATAAATCCGAAAATCATAATACTTAATCAACTCATAATTCGATTGTAGGCATATTAATATTGCCTACCATGGATGAGCACGGATTTGATTGCCTCATTGTAAAGGATTTTTAGATTTGAAATTTGTTTTGAAAAAGAAGTCGCTAACAAGTCCTTAAAGGAAGGCTCATAAACCTAATTGAATATTTGGGACACTATAGAGACATTTTAGAGTCTTATCCAATGTAGTTTTCCCCGTCATTAATTCATAATTGGTCAATGAACCAAAAATTAAGTTCAGGATTGAGGTTACGAATATGATCACCATTGTTGGCCTCTACTTAATACGATTCATGTTCTATTTTTACTCAATTAAGACTGAGTAAGTGGAAAGATATGTCTTAATGGAAAGATATGTCTTAACGACATTAATTTGATGTTGATTTTATTGAATAGTTTGGATAAAAGGATTAATGGTTATGAAATTGGTATATTATGTGATCATTGTTATTAATCAACTAAAATATTTATTTGAGTGTTGGTGTTGGTTATTATTTGTTGGTTTTGATTGTTGGTTATTATTTAATCAATTAATCAGTTAAACTGAAAGAGAATGAGCAATAAAACTCTAGATTAATGCACCTCTAAAGTATTGAACAATGGGAGTTGGAGTTCATGGTGGTAGCCCATGGCTTTTCGAGGACCGCTTAACTTTGTCGATATCGATTGGGTTTGAGGGCACGGAGTCACGCCTATTGCCCTGTCTTCTTATTGAAGATCGATTTTGGTTTCGACAACTTGTCCATTGCTTATTCAGCTTATATTAATTAAACAAGTTATTACTGGAGTCGTGTTTTGTTCAAGTATGATTCATTTTGCCTGTAGTGCGTGACTTTTTTATTATTATTATTATGTAGTATCATGCTAGGTCGTTTGTTTTTATTATTCATAGACTATATGTACTCATCTTTGATGCTTACGTGATTTATATGTTGATCATGGCTTATGCCATATTGATCTTGAGATGATCCATCTTTACTACTTATTGTTTAGAGTAGTCACTGCATCAATAGGTTAAATCTTTATTTCAAATGGAAGATCATGATGCATCAGTTGTTAGATTCACAACAATGTGAGAAACCCTTAATGTAATCTTTTTGCCCTAGTCGTGAAAAAAGAGAGAGAATATTGGTCTTGCTCCTTTGTTGTTCTAAGCTCACAACTTACAAGGCGATCTAATGATGATGTTTGAATACATATATGGGATCACACTTGGTATTTTAATCTCTAAATTGATCAAATCTGCAAGGATATAACATGGTATAAAGTCATATCAAAATTCTTATTTAGATTCATACTAAGTACATGCATGTTATCTTTATCAATTTTGATGTCTAATATAAATTTAATAAAGACCAACATATAAGCCATCTTCTTAGCTCCCATGTTCAATTAGTAAGTCATATTCATTAGGTATTCCCCTTGTATGGAGGATGTCTTTGTCTCCTTGAGACAAAATTATCTTCCCTCAATTATATAAACTGTAATGTTAAGTTTATATGCAACCCAAGACTCACGGGCATTCTAGCTACAACAACTAACATATACTAAGTCTAATACGGACTAATAATAGATCCCAATACTCGTTGAAGTTGGTGCATGCAAGTCATATATGCACAACTTGTGGAGGTGATAATTATATTGTTGTTTCCTAAAACCCTTTTAAGATATTCGCTACTCAACAAGTGGTAGGAATATGAGAAAAACTACAAGTCTTGTCTTGGATAGTGAACCAAGCAATGACAATCTAATTCAAGATAATTCCACTCATGGAAAACCTAATTTTGAGTAAGATTCAACACGAATAATGGACTGTCATTATACAAATTCACAAACCCATGAATCCGAATGACAAAGTACTGCCAAACAAACCCTTCAACTGATAAATACGAGACCTTCAAGACTCCAGCCGTAAAACAAATACAACTAGAATAACAAAATTCTCACCTTTGTATTTAGAAAATAATATCATTTTTTATATTATTTGGATAACACTAAAATATTATACCTTTATATATTTTTGGATAATACTAAAATATTATTCCTTGTCACTTTCCCCGTTTGAAACCCTACCTCTCCCATCATTACTTCATCAGCCTCTCTCCTTCTCTTCCAAGAAGAGCAAAAACTTTATTATTCACATACAAAAATCTTCCCACTTCTCAAATTCTCACTAATTATTCCCCCTTCCTAGAAATAGAAAAAACTTTACCCATTTAAAACAAAATCCACAGAAAAATTCCCCTAACAAAAAATCCCCAGAAAAAAAATTAATAATTAAAAAAAACACAGGAAAGAGGGTTTTCTGTTTTGTCTTAGAGAGAGAAAGAGAAAGTTGCTCACTTTTAACCCTCTTCTTCACTTCCCTCAACCCCCATAATCTTTCTCACAGTTTCGGCGGATTTTCATCACACTTGAAATATAGAGAGAGAAACAAAACCCAGAAACTCAAATTACCCAGAAACTCAAATTATTTTTCAGATCCATCTAAATAATCGAGAAAAAAAGTGGTAAAAAATTATGGGTATGGGCAGTGGAAGAGCAGGTGCGAGTAACACCAATAATAATAGTAATGGTGGGATGTTGAATCAAGTTCCAACTTCATCAAAACAATTGATACAGAGTTTAAAAGAAGTTGTGAACTGTTCTGAAGATGAGATCTATGCTATGTTAAAAGAATGTGACATGAACGTTGATGTAGCGGTTGAACGTCTTCTTTTGCTAGGTCTAATTCTCTCTCTATCTTTTTAGGGTTTTTTTGTTTGATTTTTTTTTTTTTGTTTATTTTGTTTGTGTTTGGATAACTACCCGGTGTTTGAAAGTGAATCTATTTTATTGGGTTTTCTTTTTTAATAAAAGAAAATGAAATCTAGGTGAGCAAGATTTAATCTTCAGTGTTTTGTTTTGTGGGTTTTTATTTCTGGGTTTTATTTTTAGCGATGAGTAATTTATGTGTTTCTTGAAAAATGGGTTATTTCTCAATTTTTTTGTGTTTTTTAGTTATGTGGGTTGAGTGAGATATTTTGTGTCTTTGATGTTGTGTTCTGGGTTTTTTCTTTCTTTGAAGTGTGGAGTTTAATGAATCGTCATTGTTTCTGCTGTATGATATCAAGTTTAGCTGCGCTTTGATGTGAGATGGAGGAGTTTGATGTGTAGAAAACCAGATATTTAGGGTTACATTTCAGTTTTTAGTGGCTTTATTTCTCTAGTTTCGTGCGGATTTCAAGTTCGTTTGTTCTCGATTGTTATTGAAGCTTTTTGGTTGTTTCTACGGGAATCATTTCTTTGCCAACCGTGTTTTAGAAATCTTTTGGTATCTTTCGACAAGCTTTCGCCAAGGAATGTTTATGGAGAGAGGCTGTGTTTTAAATCTGTGCCATAAACTTTTTTATGTGCCACTGGACAATGGTCTTTGGGCTAACACTTCCGTTTCTACAACAAATTGTTTGTAAACAAGGATGCTCCATTTGTGGGTTGTAGGAGTGGTTTCTTTAAGGGCAATTCATCTTTCTTTCAACTGCAATCATGTGGGCAGGAGTCTTAAAAACTCATCTTTGTTGGGGACTTCTAAATAGTTGCTTGTTGATTCTTTAATCTGCTAAGGCACCTAATGTTGGCAGATTATATGTTAATCTGGGACTTTGTGGTTTCGGGTCTCGACGACACCCTTGTTCTTCTATTATTTTTGTGGACTGTTCTTTGAGCTGTAATATGTTTTGCTTTTCTTTTTTGTCTAGATATTTACTGAACATGTATGACAGGGAGGTTTAGGATTTATTTTTTCTCTTGATTGAGGTAGTCTCCTGAATTGTGCCCTTTTATGCTAAATCTGCCAAATGTACGTGGATTCTGTTTCACTAGTACTAAGAATTTTTTTTCTGCCAAATTTGAGGTAGAAGTTCAATTCTTCCTATGGTTAGAAGCTGTTTGGATCTTGTTGTGAGATGCATAATGATTGATCTAAGGCGCTGCCTAAGATCTTGTTTACGTTGCCAATGAGTAACTATAGCTTTTTAATCATTTGGAAACAGGGTGTCTTACATGGATATCTCACTCCATTGGTCAATTTAAAGCCATTTTCATTCTACTAGCCTGTTTGATGTACTCAGGATTGTTTACAGGATAATTGATGTTAGAGACGGTTGCATTGTGATATTGGCCTTCCCTTAGGCTTTTACTTTTTCTCCATATCCCTTGCAAATATGCATTGATTTCTCTTATTAGAGGACAGTTGACCTATTATGGCTCACATAGCTTTGTCATCCTCACCTCTGTTGCCATTGGTTCTAATTTGAAGTTGTCGGTTATGTAGATCCATTTCATGAGGTGAAGAGCAAACAAGAAAAGAGAAAAAAGGTGCGCTTGCAAACAACACATAAGTTTTTGTCGCATCTTGTAATTGCTGTAGTTTTCTTTTGCACTTCTTGAACCTTGGCATGTAAATTTATTTTGCTGCTGTTAACTTCTATTGTTTAGTTTATGGGTTATATGATTGTGGTTATGCTACTTGCTGTGTGGATATGCTTACTTGCTGGTTGGACTTGTTATTGATTAATTATCTTAGGCATGTTTACTTCGCCTACAATCATTCTTATTGAAAGGTGTCCTTGTCCGTACAGACCTTGAGTTTTTATACCTAATTTTCTTAGCACAAATGTTATCTCACTGTAGCTTCGTTGTATGTGTGTGTACACTTTATAAATGAATGCTTGCTTTCTTCAGAATAAGGATGTGGGTGATTCAAGGGTTCGTGGAACGAGTGGCACCTCCACGCGAGGTGGTAGGGCTGGGACAGACCGCTATTCCAGTCGCAGTAGTATGGGACATTATGGGACCTCTGGTAAGTTATATCTGTCATCATTTTGGTTATGGATGGTGATCAAAAATGTTGTAGAGGGTGTTACTGATTGTTAATTTGTTTGTCAGACTCTGGTGCAGCACGTGGTAAATCTGCTTACAAGAAGGAAAATGGACCTAGTGCTTATACAAGTTCTGCCATGGGTATGGCAAGTTATAACGTAAACAGACGGCAACCACCTCTTAGGTATGCTTGCCTCAATTTTAGTTCTTACAACTTGTTTCCATTATACTATGACCCTACTCTTTTGTAGAAGAAGCTTGTTTCATCAGGATGTTCACTGTCATTTTATCTTTAATTTCTAGTTTATTCTTCTTCCTTTTTCTTTTTATATCACTTAGTTGAGAAATATAGCTATTCTACACTAGGGGCAAAAAGGAGTATATAGTTGACAAGTAATACAAACTGAAATTCAGTGTGTCTTTGTAACATCTTTTACTTTTCTTAATAATGTGCTTGGATGATAGGGATTTAAAGGGGTGGGTAGAAGGGAGAGTAATGGATCAATTTTCCTTTAATAAGGGAGTGAGGGAAGGGAAATAGCAGTTCTTGTTTAATACACTAAATCTTTCTTAAGTTGGACAGATTTGGATGATTAATAAGAGTCCACGTCTCCCTTCCCCTTCCTTCGCCTTCCCTCCCCCCATCCTTCATCAATGTTGTCCAAACACCATTGTAATAAACTAGATAGTAGAGTGAGCAGCTTATGTAACTTAGTGATACTCTATTGTATCAGTCGGGTTGTTCTTCATTGTTGGCTTAGGTTTAAAAGAGCCCCAAGACGTGCCCAGGCGAGAGGCTTATCCATATTGCTTTACACTTGTTGGGCGCAGCGATCTACGACTGATGTTGGCATGCGTGCATTTCCGGCTCAGAGCCCGGGCTGCTTCTGGTATAAGACGTGCGAGATTGACTTGATTTGAGCTGAAGAAATTTGTTTTTCTTCAGGTTAAATCTTACCTAAGCTTTAAAAATCAAATTTGAGTAAAACCCCTCATTTGATTTCATTAATTTGCTTCCTATTTAACCCTTATTCGGAAATTGTAATACACAAGTGGGAAACAACATATGTCCGTTGCTTCTACGGTCATGGAAGAGAATACCGGTGAATGATCTCTGGTTGCTTCTGGCACCAAAGCTGCTGGCAGCCAAGATGATTAGTGTGTCCAGATCAGTAACTGTCTCTTTCTCTCTGTGCCCTCTCTTTCCGTGTTTTCTTCCTCTCTTTTCACTGCCTCTTTCTGTCAAATTCACATTCCTCCCTTTGGTTTCTTCTATGTGAAGGCTGCCTGTCAGAACTCCTGCCCTTTGAACTGTACGAATCTTCAAGAGTCATGGCTTCTGCTTTTTTTCTTTTTATGACCAGACCACTGAGGTAGTAATGTGACTCAGCCCTTCCCTGACTTTCTTTTATTGCCTTTTTTCCTCTAAAAAAAGCTATTTATTGTAAAAGTATTATCCGTTGTAATTGTATATGAGGCTCTCCTACTCAAAATTTAAAATCACAAACCAATAAAATAAAATAATATACTTCCTCCGTTTTTTTTTTACATGTGACACTTTTGAAAAACACGGTTACCTAGAAAAAAATTGGAGGGGGATTAAGTAAAAGTAATTGTAGGGATTAAAGAAAGTGCGAAGGAGGAGAGAGAAGCAGGGCGCGGGAGAGAAGCTGGGTGGGGGGCTTTCGAATTTCTGGGCGTTGCGTTTCTGCCGGTGTTTACGGGCGTTGCGGGGCTGCGAGAGGGAGGGGGGAGGGGGGATGCGATGGTGGAGGGAGGAGGGAGGGGGGGGGGTGCGACGGTGGGGGGAGGGGGAGGGGGGGGGTGGAGGGGAGGGGGGGGGGTGGGGGGTGGGGGTGGGGGGGGGGGGGAGGGTGGTGGGGTGGGTGGGGAGGGGTGGTGGTTAATTGTTAATTTTGGTTAAATTAAGTAGGTTTAATTTTAGTTTATCTTTTTAAGTAAGGGTAATATGGTAATTTAATGGGCTAAAACTTACTACTTTAGGAAAGAAAAAAAAGTGTCACATGTAATTTGCAGCATTCGTTTTAGGAAAGTGTCACATGAAAAAAAAACGGAGGAAGTATATAATAAGTAAAGGTGCATGCGCCTTTGCCTTATGCCTTGCACCTAGGCTCTAGGGAACCATTTCTCTTTGGTGATCTCATGCCTATTAAAACTAAGAGTGTTGGCCAATTTACAAAATAGATTGCCTCCCTGTGTTGCTTCCTTCTATGCGTTATGAGTGTTTCTTTAATTATCAGTAAGCTAACCTTTTTTTTTTTTTTTTTTTTTCTACTTGAGACCTTACTTTTTAAGTGCTGTTGGAATGCTTGTAAGAGATTGGTGAACTATGTGAATGATGTAAGACAGTTGAATCATTATTTGCTGAATCCTATTCAGTTTTGTGATTTGTGAGCATACGTTACACATTATAAGGAGAATATATTTTAAGCATCTGATCATGTTAAATTTTTTGAAAGTAATGTTTTATAAAATGTGCTGGACTGTTTTACACAGTGCACTCATGGTCTACTCACGCCAATCATCAATTGTAAATGAAGAAAGTACTGAAAAAGGGTGTAATGTGAAATATCATATTTAGAATTGGTTGTCTAGCCTTAGATATTTATTTTTGAGTGGGTTTGCCAATATAATTGTCCAATATAGTTATCTCTGGTATCTGTCCGTAGTAATCTGATCTCCCAGCGCCTCTAGCTGTATCTTTGACAATTGTAATGTGAATTTGCACTCTTGATTTGACTTGTTACTCATGTATGGAGGCTGTTCCTCTGTTACAGTGATGCTACCACGACCAAAACATCATCATATAATGCTGCTGAAGCACTAGTAGGTGCACCTCCATCTTCTGGGTTTCAACCTGCCTGGTCAGGTATCCCTGGTCAAGTGTCGATGGCTGACATTGTTAAGATGGGAAGGCCGCAGAGAAAAGTCGGCAGTACTTTGACATCATCTGAACACCATGTTAATAATCAACATCCCTGGGGATCTCGTTCAGTAGGTGCACCTCATGATTTTCACCCATCACAAGCTAATGCTTCCAACCCAGATTCAGGGTTGTCTGGACATGTACCCTCTAATAGTGACTGGCCCCTAGATGAGGACCCACCAGCTGCTAGCGTCTCTGCCATCATGGAGCCCTCTGTAGATTCTGAATCATACAGTGACCCGTATGACACAACAAAACAGCAATATATACCTCGATCTGATGAGGTTCGATTTGAGGAGCATGATATTGTTGATGATGCACATCCAAGCTCTGTTCGATCTATTCCTGAATCTAACCAAAATATACAGGAAGACAGCTCTGGGAGTGCTTCTGGTTTTGATAATGGCATGTACCAGAATATCAGCTCATACCAGGTTCATCATCGAGAAGGTACATACTGAATATATGCTGTAAATGTGAAAATAAACTGCCTTCCTTTTGAATTGGAATAAACTATATTGAAGGCGTTTGGTTAAAGTATATCATAGTCTCATGAATGTGTCAACCATCTTCATGCTTCTGTGGAATTACCTTAGTTTTAAAAGGCGCAAGGCGCGAAGCGCACCGAGGCGCAAGGCGCAAGGCGCAAGGCGCAAGGCGCAAGGCGAAGGCGCACGCCTCTCGTAGGCGAGGCGCACCTTTGGTGCCAAAATATTTAGAAATCAAATATAGAGGCATTGTAATACTTAAAACAACATAAATATTATATTAAAGGCCTATAAAAAAACATAAGAAATCATAATTCATCGCTAGAATACCACAACAAGTCAAAGTACTAAGTAGAAAAGAAAAGCAAACAATATAGTAATATAGTAACCCCTCAAAAAAAAAAAAATAGTAATATAGTAATATTATAATCTTACGAACTCACTTACCATGGGAAAAAAAAATGGTAATATAGTAATATTATAATCTTATTTATCAAAAAAAAAAAAAGTAATATTATAATCTTACTAACTCACTTACCATGGGAAAAAAATTGTTTAACATAATAAAAAAAGGAGTCAACTCACTGCCTCTCCATAGAGACGAAGGAAAAGAAAAGACTAGAAAAAAATATAGAAAGAGAAAGCTTTAAATTGAACTCCACAATAAGAGGCAGAGGAAAAAAGAAAGAAAAAAAGAGGAGAGAGAAAAAGAAAGAAAAACAGAAGAGGAAAAAAGAAAGAAAAACAGAGGAGAAAACCGAAAAGAAAGAAAAAATGAAAAACGTACCAGATTTCAGCAAAGGGAAACGGCGAGTGGCAACACCCACCAGAAACTGCCGGCGAACCACCACGCACAGTCGGCGAACCTCGCGCAAAGTCAGAGGTAAGTTCTAGGGTTTCGATTTTTTCTTGAATGAATTCTGGGTTGGGTTTCGAAAGAGGAGGTCGAGCAAATATGACCGTTTAAAGCATGTGGAAACAATAAAAAAAAATGGAAAGTCGAAGTGGGCCACACGCGCGCCTCATCCCCAAAGGCGAGCGCCTATGCCGCTTCACGCTTCTTCAAAAGGCGCACAAGGCGCGCGCTTCTACGCGCCCGACGTTGTTCGCCTCGCCTGGCTGGTCTGAGGCGTTTTTCCCGTCGCCTAGAGTCGCCTTGCGCCTAGGCGCGCCCAAGGCGCGCTTTTTAAAACTAAGGGAATTACTATGTTCACCCTTTTGTTTATGTGAGAAGATCTGGCTTGTCCACCTTTTTAGCTGAAATCGTTTTGATAAATATACTACTCTTCTTAAGTTCGCAGTTTTATGTGAATAAATAATCTTAAAACTACTCTAGAATTAGTATATTGGTGATGTAATATGTTATATTTGTTGAAAGTCTTTCTGTGCCCCCTCTAAATGTATAGGATGAGATAAGTAATATCAACCAGGGCAAGGTAGGGTTATGGGGATCACTGTAAACCCTATCTTAAGGTTACAAGTACCTAATCTTTTTGAATGAGTAGAAGATAGGAGCTACAGTTGAGTTTTATGTTCTAAATCAGTCATTGATCTCTGTTTCTCTCTTTTAAATCTTGCATATACGTATTGTGCAGTCTTTGATTTTAACCTTTTTTTTGTTTGGTCTTACTCTATAGCTGAAGATGCCAGTGCATCAGTTTCATCTGTGACCAACAATTTTCAGAGTCTATCTTTGCCAAAGGAGGATGAAATTGAGGAGGATGACGATGAAGATGAGGATACCCCATCTGAAGAGGATGGTCCTGCTGTGAAAATTCCAGATCACCTGCAAGTACAGTCTACTGAATGCTCGCATTTGAGCTTTGGTAGTTTTGGATCTGGAATGAATGCTCCATTCTCAGGATCTTTTGGATCAAGAGCTGTAAAAAGTAATGAGGAGGCTGCTGCATCTGTTGATACTCCATCAGCTGTACACTCTGAAGCTAGGTATGCTAAGTGTTGTAACTTAACTTTGCATCTTATGTATGTCATTATGATGTCTTATATATATTTGTTTGTTGTTTCTGTAGAAATCCTGAATACTATGAGGATGAACATCTCAGAACTACTTCAGATGTAAATACTTCCCACAGAATGGGTGGTTCTAGTAATTTTGATGCTCCATCAGCTTCACAGGCTGATCTGTTAAAACAGGAGGCTCCTGAAGCTGCACAATCTAATCAGTACTCTTTTCCCCCATCCACTGCTAATTATGCTTTCGAGAACAGCCAGCAGTTGAATACATCTTTTGAAAATTCACAAATAAACTCTCAGATGCAAGGTCTGCCTTCTTTGTCAGGTGTAATGGTGAGCATACTACAACCTCTGTGTTTCTCCCTCACGTCTCTTTGTAAAGATTAAGTACTAAGTTTTAAACCCGTGCAGGCTAAGAAGTGAACAATACAAACATGTCATTGATATAATATTGTACTCTTTCTATTTTACTACCTCCATTTCACAATACATGCAACATTTCTCATTTGATCACTATTCATCAACCAACATTGACAATCTTTCTCTCGCCATTATGTAAGAAAAAACATTGTCAAGTGGGATTTTGTTAAATTCGTCTCAATGCGAGGATTCCAAATATCAACTTTTTATAGTTTTACTCATTGTTACAAGGAACGGAGAACGTTCCGGAACGTGGTACGGAAACGGGAACGCGGAACGCAACCTCAGATGGACTCCTAGCCCACGTCCCACGTACCACGTTTCGCGTTCCGGGACGCGTCCTCTTGAACGTGAAACGTGGCCACGTACCACGTTTCCGGTATCATTTGTTTTACTTATATGCAATTAGAGAGATTAATTTCCAAAGAAGCATGTTGAAGTACGTGAAAAAAAAATTTGCATGTATTGTGAAACGGAGGTAGTAATTCATAATTATAATACAATATTCCTACTATTGGTATCATAAGTTAATGCCCTGTCCCAAGTAAAAATAAGTTTAAAAATAAATAGGGTTTAGAGACATAAACAAACATGTAAACAGTTTATGATAAGAGAATAATAGAGTTGGATTTACATATACATTATTGTTTTATCTAAAATTTGAATTGTTATAGGATTTTTTGGCTATATGATAATATGGATCTTATTTAAAAGCACATTTCAAGCACTCTCCAATGGTCTAAAGTTATGGTATCTTGATATTATACTAAATTTAAATATTACTCCTTTTTTTTTGTTAGGATTAACTGATTTTTCGTTCTGGTACATTTCACAAATATTTACTTCTTCATCTTTTCTATTTTGGGACATGAGGTCTATCACAACTTTTTATTCTAATACTCACATCTCCGTACTTTATAATTTTTTCTCTCTCCTTAACCTTCCTTTTCCATTTCTCTCCCCAACATTACCCCCATTTCCTTGGTTTTGATGAAAATAAGAGTGGATAAACGATTGTAAAACAGAGGGGGTATGATATTGTTAAGTTGTTTAAATTGAACTCTAATTTCTCTTGTCCACAACTATACTTATGTATCTATACTCTATTTAACACTATTTTTAGAACTTGTTTGCAAAAATTCACATGGCATTCTTAATTAGCTCTATGCTTTTGAAACATTTTTCTCTTGATCATTTGCTTGGCATTATGAGAACTTCCTTCAATCAAATTCTTTTTTCTCTGGAAATTTACTTCCTTAAAACAGAAGGATTTGTCAAAACCAATTAAAGTGGGCCAGACAAATGACCACCATGAGTTCTTCTCATGTTTTGGTAATGTTGTATTATTGGCATTTGTCTCCCGGGTTTTTGAATATCATTCTTCCTTGGAGTGTCACTCATCCTGGTTGGTTTGTTTTCAAATACAAATAGAACTTCTTGCAGCAACCTGAGGTTGTTAGTGGACTTTGAATTCCAAGTTTCAGGCCTGATTATGAGTCTTATTCAAATACCTCTGTGTTGTGTAAATTTTTAGCTGCTGTTCCTTTAGGAGGATAAACTTGTGCTGTTTCTATAGTATTTCTTTGTTGCTATTGTCTCTTATTTGAGGTTTTATAGGATGGTCGAAATTACTTATAAGAAGTTTAACAGATTATATATCACTTGGATGGAGGCTAACATGAGCATTAATTCAGTTATAACTAGATGTGCTCCTGGTCTATGAACTAGTTGCTCTTTTGTATCTTAGGACGTCTTACCCGGACTTCTCTTTTAGTGCTAGAAGTAGATTTGGTTTTCATCACGATGTGTGGTTTTGTTCAGTCGAGAGATTTTGCTGGAGGTCTTTTCGTATATAAGGAGGATACCGATTGCAACTAAGAGGACACAGAGTTCTTTGTGTAGGCTTGTTAATTCCAGTGCTAATCAGTTAAAGTAATACCAACAGTAGTCAGACAGGTGCTCAGTGCTCTGAGTTATTGAGTCCCAAATCCATACCCTGAAATTTTGTAGAAATTTCCGATATTTTTCGCTTTTCGAAGTTATTGTAATGTATTGCTGAATCCACAAGCTATAAAAAGCTTTCGCTAACTTTATTTTGTGAACTCAACAATCTTGAGGGATCTGATTTATCTTAGCCAAAGACCTGATTATCTCCTTAAATTTTTTATTGGCAGACTTTGTAATACTGGTCGTTGAATTCTATCTTTCTTTTCTTTCTTTCTCTCTCTCTTTTCCTTTTCCTGGTTTTTTCCCATAAATTTCAAGAGTTAGCTATTTTTCCCGATAGGGAGTGGAGTTTGAGGCCTTAACTTTCGGAAACGAGATTTTTTGATATAATGCTCTTTGGTGCTCTAGTAATATGATGATATCAATACTTCAGCTTTCTCTTATTTTCTAACAGGTATTAGGCCTGACATACTTTCGCCGTATAATGTCTTTCATTTAGTAAAACTTGTAAATTGCTCTCTCCATAATGTGCTTTTGCTTAGTAGAACTTTTTGGTGTTATTCCTAGTATAATGACAATACAAATACTTAGATTTTTTTTGGTGCTAGGCCTAATATGCTTTCTCCGTAATGGTGCCTTTTCTTAGTAGAACTTGAGGATGTCAAGTTGTATATTATTCTGCCATGAAATATGGAAGGGAAACTTTGATTTTGTTGTTTTTTCTTTCTTCTCATGGCATCCAAATATTGACAAATTTTACTACTCTCCATTGGATGAAACTGGCCTTATTTTCTAGCAGATGTTAAAGGCCTCTATAGTCTGTTGTATGTAATTAAATGTTCTTTTTTTTTTTAAGAAGTTGAGCTTGAACCTAGCCCTATGAAACTTCTGCTTTTGCTTCATCTCCTGTAACCATTAAGGATGCGCCTTTCTGAGCTCTCTGGACCTACTTTAAGGCAATAGCATCCTGTCTATGAATAGGAACTCATTTTGCTTTGGCCGGGGTGTTGTTTTGGGGTTTTTTTTTTTTTTTTTTTTTTTTTTTTTTGGGGGGGGTTAAACTGATATCTACGACATGGGTTTGAAGGTATATTTAGATGGGTTTTACCTCTATCAAATCTAAAAATTTTGCTGTCAATATGCCTTTGACTTTTATTATATCTTCTTCCCTAAATTTCAATTTTTGAAAGCGTGAAAGATTACTCATTATATCTTCTTCTGGTGCATGGAGGTAAAATATTTTCCCCTCACTTTTTTGTTTCTTATGCAGCCGTATTCCAACTCTTTGCCGAACGCACTCTTGGCATCAAATGCACAGCCTCTGAGGGAGTCTGAGCTTGCATATTCACCTTTCCCCATTTCACAATCTATGGCTTCAAAGTATGGCAACTCAGTGTCATCACTTGGTGGTCCAACTGCTTCAATGGCTGAGGTAAATTGTGATCCTTTTTTTTTTCTCTTCTTTCTGCAATGTGGGAACTACTATTTTTCTTGCTAGTTATAATTCTCTCGGTGTACTTTTTACCTTTTAAATCTGTCGGTGGTATAGTTTCGAATCTAATTTTTTGTTTTTAGTAATATTGTTTGGTATTCGTCTTTTTTTTCCTAGTATTGTGGATGAATTTATCTGGAAATATTGTTGCCTCAAGAAACCTTTAGCTGTTAAGTTGTTTTGTCATTAAAAAAAAATTTAAATAAACTTTTCCTCTTTTCTTATCCTTACTTTGTTTATTTGATAAATAAATCTAACTGTGAACAAACATAACATTTCTTCTATCCCTTCCCGTTTATCCCTCTAAGCCAACTCCCCTGAAAATCTTTACAAGACACTACTGAGGCGTTTGCAAATCATTATTAAGTTATCCAGACAATTGTTATTCTTATTTGATCTACATTTAGGCACTGAAGACTGGCAACTTCTCTGCTGCACAGGGAACACAGAATCTACCAGGTGGCAGTAACATATCTGGTGGGGCTGCCCTTCAGCAACACTTGGTCCATCCGTATTCCCAACATTCGGTGCCCATGGGCCACTTCGCTGCTGCTAATATGATCGGCTATCCATTCTTACCTCAAAACTACACGTACATGCCTTCTGCATTCCAGCAAGCTTTTGCGGCGGGTAATAGCACATATCCTCAATCCCTAGCCGCAGCAGTGCTTCCCCAGTACAAAAACAGTGTTTCAGTAAGTAGTTTACCCCAAGCTGCTGCTGTTCCCTCAGGATATGGTGCGTTTGGGAATTCAAATAGCATCCCTAATAACTTCCCGCTGAACCCTCCAAGTGCTCCTGCGGGCACTTCCGTGAACTATGATGACCTGTTAAGTTCACAATACAAAGACGCCAGTCATCTCCTCTCTCTGCAGCAGGTAATATATTCTCTTTCTTTGTTGTATGTACAAGTGGTTCATTCCTCTTTGTTGTTCCTTAAATCATATTTGGAATATCTTTTATTAGAGTGCTTTTTAATTGTGGTAAAGCAAATAAAGTTTGAATGGGGGTAAGTGTTCGTTCATGATAGTGGAAACTTCCGGGGTTTGTTATATATTTATCTGTCCCAAGCATTGTTGTTAAAATCCCGATCCGGATCTTACGATCCTATGATTCTACGATCCGGAAGGACCTTTTCGATTCTGATCCTACATAAAATCTTAATTTAATAGTATCTTTCGATCCTACCCAACTACCAAAATTCACATGGTAGGATCATAACACGATTCTACGATTCGATTCTATCATAAAATTTCACAACGTAATTCCAATTATTATCTTTCTCCTATTAGCTTTTTGTCACATGTTACTTCAATCTTAGTGTTGAATTACTATCACCATTTGGGAATGAAAAAAGGCATTATGAATGTGTGTAAAGTTCTAACATGAGTCTTTTGACTACATTATAGCATAATTATCACTAATTTACCCTATATTGTAGGATCTTACGATCCTACGATTCGATTATGCCGATTCGATCCTACCAACCCTTACGATCCAAAGTAGGATCCCGATCCTGATAACATTGGTCCCAAGACATTCATGGTTATTTCCTCCAATAATTAACTTTTTCTCCTTGTGTTTGCTGTCTGCCCATTCAGCATTTTTTCCATTTTTTAAATAATTTTAGTTTCATGTTTTCTTTTAAATGGTTCTTTCTTTTTGGACTTCTACAAAGTGAAGTTTCTTGTGTGTTAGTCAAACAGGTGAAGTCATCATAAACCTAGTTTTGTTTTTGGTTAACAATTATAGTCAGACCTTACAATTAAACTCTGTATATTGGATGGTTTCAGGGAGCTGGGTCGAGAACATTGTCGGGAGTTCCAGGAAGCACATATTACAACAGCTTCCAGGGTCAAAACCAGCAGCCTGCCGGGTTCCGACAAAGCCAGCAGCCATCACAGCACTATGGGCAGCTTTCTGGGTATCCCAATTTCTACCATTCTCAAAGTGGGCTCTCTCTTGATCACCAACAACAACAAATGTCGAGGGATGGTTCCTTGAGCGGTTCCCAGGGCCAACAGCCTAAGCAAACTCAACAGTTATGGCAAAACAGCTACTAATCTTTTTTTAAAAAGCCATCGTGTCCTCCGGGTTTTTCAGGATCTGTAGTAGTAGCACTTTTGAAGTCCAGAAATTGGCCAAAGTATTAGGGGCTTAAATCTGTGTACTGAAGGACTGGACTTGGCTACTGTGTCCTGTGCCCTGGAGGTTGTACTTTACCCTTTTACTTCCCCTTTTTAATTTTTCAGTTTGGCTAACATAGGTACAATGTCGATGTGTGCTAATGTATGGTAGTCGACCTTCATGCTCTCCTGCTGTTTTAGTTTCATCATCCAATAGTGAAAAGTTTCTGCTTTTTCGTCTCATCTTTATTGTCTTTGTTCTGTACTTAGTTACTGTGCGACCCTTTTGATAGGCAAATTAATGATAGTAATTTGGAAGCATCTACATGCGATCTAGATATCTCGTATGCTATGCTAATGAAGCTTGATCTTAAAACAGGTTCGTTTTCTTCATAGAATTATAGAATTTCATCGCTGATACGTATTAGGAGGTATTAAGGAATGTACCGTGCATATCTGCTTGAAATATTCTTTACAATATTTCATACTTCCTCCGTTCTGAATTAAATGCTCTACTTTTACGCATGCCGAGACATTATTTTGATCACAAATATCTATAATTACATATAAATAAAAATTATAAAAATTACATTTTATGAAAATACGTCACGAGACGAATCTAATAAGATTTCACTTGACTATGTTTCTCATTATGTATAAATCACATATTTAGTCAAAGTGAGAAGTGCGAATAGTGAAAAAGTGGAATTGTTACATTTAATTCGGAACGAAGGAAGTATAAATTTGTTATCAATTATTGTCATCAATCATTACCCTAAACATTCGTTATACAAGTATTTTTGAGCTCAGTAAAATTAACTTTAGTTAATAGGGATTGAGCAAGTTATTTTTTGATGCAAAACGAGAGGAAAACCTCAAGAAGAAACTACTAAAATAAAATAACAAACTAGGGAGGGATAAAACGTGGCATAGCCACGCCTACAACATCCTCAAGAGCCTGATGAAGTTATAGTAGTTTAGATGAAGGGCTGGTTTGGAAGACCCAGAGTTTGCTAGGATGTCTAGCGATATGGTAGTTTTTTTTTTTTTTTTTTTTACAACAAGGACAAACAAAGAAAAAAGAAGCCCTATACAAGAGTACCGTTCCTAACCGCTATAGCCAAATCATGACTAGCTTGGATTACATCCCTAGCAACCTTCCTAATTTCACAATAACTAAACTTATTACATATATCAAGGATATCAGAACCTATAGTACATAAATGAAAGGGAAATTGATGTCTACTTATCATACAAACTACCGAACTGGAATCAGAAAGGACACAAATTGCCGAGAAACCACGCTTCAAGCCTTTTCTTAATCCTCTTAACACCGCCAATGCTTCACATTGAATTACAAAGACTGCTTTAACCTGGTCATTCCCCCAAAACTCACAGTTATTTTCCAACATCCCTATCCAACCAATACATGCTGACGGACAGTCCTTTCTAACATTCTTCTTCCAAGCGCCATCCACTTTGACATTACATATGTTAGGCTGCTGCCTGCCAAAAATAACCACCAGATCTCTCTGTTGTTGATCCATATTTCTATGGTTGTCATCAAGGTAGTTAAACCTACCTTCTTCCTCCTGTTGGTATTGTCCTTCCATACGCAGAATTTCTAATGGATTTGGGTTACAATTACGAAATACCACATTATTTCGATGTCGCCATATAGCCCACAGAAATGCGCAAAAACTCCTTGCTCTATTACTCTGAGGTCCATCATCCTTCCAAAATTTGTGCATGAAGTTAGTAATCCAGTAATTAATTGAAACATGGTTTGTACACTGCACCTGAATAGTCAACCATGATCCCCACCAGCTTCTAGCAATGAATGGGCAATCTCTAAACAAGTGAGCCTCATCTTCTGCTACCTCTTTACATAGATAACATCTCTCAGGAACATTGACATTTTGTTCTCCTGAGATTAGTATTTAATGCCAACGCCTTCATTAATATGCGCCAAACAAAGACTTTCCATTTCGACATCATATTCATTGCCCATAATTTCTTCCAAAATTTACTATCTACACTCGACCTGGTTTGCAACTCCGGTGACGATTGCAACAAAGCATATGCATCTTTAGTCGTGAGAATTCCAGTATTCGTTCTATTCCATACGTAAGAATCTTTAACATCAGTTTCTGGCAAGTGGATCGACATAATCCTGTGTGCAACATCCTTAGGGAATATCCTCCAAACTAGCGATGCATTCCACTTCTTCAAACCTGGAATGAAAAGGTCCTTCACGTGCTGAACACCCAATTGTTCTAAATCACCACCCCTTTTTAAAGCTATAGGCTTTCCCATAACCCATTGATCCTTCATAATGTGAGTGTCAGCCTAATTTCCAACTACTCTACTGAATGCTGTCGTACATTGATTAGCTGCCCAACACATACCTTTGAAGCCCCACGATGACGAACTGATATGTTGCTGCTTTAATCCTGTTGAGACAGGCGATCCTTTGTATTTGGCTAACAAAACTCTAGAAATAAGTAGATCACCCCTGTTATGCAACCTCATAACTTGTTTAGCCAGAAGCGCCGTATTAAAAGCTCTGACATTCCGAATCCCTAGACCTCCCATTCCTTTAGGCAGTTCAACCTTTTTCTTGCTTGCCCAGTGAATTGATGCTGATCCTGACGAAGATTTCCACAAAAATCTTGAAAACATCGCATTAATGCTATCCGAAATTCATTTAGGGAGCCGAAAGACAGAAAGCACGTGGTGACATAACGATGCAAGGACGGCATTGATGAGGAGAATCTTCCCTGCATGTGAAAGCGCAAGATGCTTCCAGCTACCCACCTTCTTTTGGATTTTCTCAAGAATAGGTAGGAACTTACTGGAACTGCGGCCATCTATTTCGATATTATTACCCAAATATCGTCCTAACTCTTCAGATCCCGGAGTCCCAATGATACTTCTCATAATTTCTTTACAGCTCTGCGGAGTGTTTGGGCTAAACATGATTAATGACTTGGAAGAATTAATGACTTCTCCTGATATTTGACTAAAACGATTAATAACATCCTTAATAGCTGCACAAGATTGAGGTGTTGCTTTAAAAAATAAGAGGGAATCATCTGCAAAGAAAAGATGAGAAACCGAAGGTGCATTCCTTGAAACTCTTATACCTTGAAACAACACCTCTCTCTCTGCTTGGACCAGCATTCGGGAAAACACCTCCATTACTAAGATAAATAAATATGGTGAAAGTGGATCACCCTGACGTAGCCCACATTTTGGTTTGAACCTTTTCGTATTTTCACCATTAATCAAAATAGAATACGTAACAGTAGTGACACACTGCATGATCCAATGTTGCACCTTTTCTGGAAATTGCATCCGTTGTAGGAGCCACTGTAAGAAATCCCAATTTACCTTATCATATGCTTTAAACATATCAATTTTTAGAGCTGCAAGATACTCACTACCACGTTTCCGCCTTTTTAAGAAGGTGACAACTTCATGCGCTAACAGGCAATTATCGGACATCAACCGCCCCGGGATAAATGCATTTTGAAAAGGGGATACCAGAGATTGCAAAATTGGTTTTAACCTATTGATCAGTACTTTAGAGATGATTTTATAAATGATATTGCAGAGACTTATAGGACGAAATTGCCCGGTTACCTTAGGATGTTGAACTTTTGGTATAAGACAGATAAGCGTAGAATTCCATTCCTGTAAAAGATACCCATTATCAAAAAAATGAGCTACAGCTGCGATAACATCCTTCCCAACGACCTCCCAATTTTTCTGATAGAAAATTGCTGGCATGCCATCCGAGCCTGGCGCTTTTAGTCCTCCCAATTGAAATATGGCATCAATAATTTCCTGTTCAGTAACAGTAGAGCTCAAATTCTGCCTCTGTATTTCCGATACTATTGGGATAGAATGAGCAATGTATGTCGTCATTGCCAACACTTCATTATTCCAATTTTGACAAGTTGATTGGAAAATGTCAAAGTAGAATTTTGAAATAATATCGTGAATATCATTCCTTTCTGTTTTCCAAGCACCCGTATCATCCTTAAGCATTAAAATCTCATTCCTCATTTTCCGCGATTTCGCTTTACGGAAAAACCATTTACAATTTGTATCCTCAAGCGCCACCCATTTACCTTTTGCTCTTTGCTTCCAGAAATCAAGTTGAACCTGGATCCTAGTTAGCACCAATTCCCGAATTTCTGCTTCCTGACAACCAATACTGCCATTTTGAACTGATAATTGTGCCTTTTGACAATCCTCCGACCAATTCTCCTAATCCATGGCCATCTTTTTTTTTTATACTTTCTACACCACTTAAACACATGAAATCTAAGCAGAGCCACCTGCTTCGAGAGTTTGAACATTGGTGAACCCTCAAAATGCTGATTCCATTTATCTATAGTGTTGATAATTGTGTAGTCATGAAAATTATGGCATCAACATCACCCACGTTGAAACGTATCCAAAATAAAAAACTATATTGATGATCTTGAACAATTACCCTGCTGAAAGAGCACATGTATGACATATCAACCTGAAATCGAATAACTTCAACATAGCAAATATTTCAATCATTTAGGGTGCTTCTCTATACTTGAATTATTCTAAACTTACTTGAATTAAACTTAATCAAAGTTATCTGAATTAAACTGAACTAATATATAAAATTAATTGAACTTATTTAGGCTTAGAGCATCTCCAATGGTTGTAGTTACTAGTTAGGGACTTGCTTGTAACTTTTTTTAAAGTTTTTAGCTACTAGCTTGACCATTGAAGTGGAAATGGTAAATTAGCTTGGCAAAGCAAATTAGCTTGCCCAAGCTAATTTGCTTGACACAAAGATTGACAAAAAGAAAGCATATGATTGGTTGAAATCAATAAGTTTACTGGCAAGTGAGACTCATTAAATGACAAGCTAATAGCTAACAATTGGAGTGCAAATTAGCTAGAAATAAAAATGGGTGGAAATCCTATTTGGCATGGAATTAGCTTGCCATTGGAGATGCTTTTAGACGTGCAACTTATTTTTCTAAGATGAAGGGGGCACTTCATGATTAATGAATTTCACGATTGAAATTTTAATAATTGCAATTTGGCAATATTGAAATTAAACACTAGATAATTATAAGATATAGTATAATTGTATTTCATACATTTCCAATCTTAGAATGATGACACATAAGTTATTAAAAAAATAATTGTAAACCACCTATTTTTTCTTCACACGTTTTCAATCCCAACCATTGATTTAGGAAATGAACTATCCATTTATTCTAGAAAACAGAGAGGATCTTTAATTATGAAATTGAATGTTAGAGGTAAAAGATTGTATAATCCAAGATAAAAAATAATATTGAATTTATTATATATCTTCTACGTTTCATGATTAAGAAAGTACCAGCTCTTTTCAGATAAAAGGTAGCTGACTTGGCTTCCCATAGGAATAGGATACTACAAAAGAAAGTTGATCATAAAACTAATTAAATAATCCTAATTTCAAATGCTTCTTGTTTGGGTCCATGCTCGAGCCATTAGTTGGGGATAGACTATAAATTCGTTGGCAATATGTCGACGTTAGTTCAAATCTAGCTCGACCTAATAATTTGCTCATCCATTATGAGATGAAGATATTTGTCCTTTTGAATTTTGATAACACGCGGAATAAACAAATCTAATTTTCTATTATATACTCTATTTCTTAGTTTGTTTGAATGGAACTTTTAACCCTAATAATGATCTAAATTCATGTTAGGATCTTCAAGTTTTGATTGTTTAATAAAGAAAACTCATTTTCTTTATTAAACTATTTATTCTCATTTGAAATAAGTGAAATTCCAATGACTGTTTCAACCAAAAACTAGACTTTATTCATTTACATCAGGAAAATGTTGCACTTGATGTGTGATGATATATAAATACTCTCCCAAAGCATTTCACAAGTTATAATGTTGCTTCATCGTTAAGGAAATAAAGTAATTATCTAACTGTACTGATATTAGTTAAATAAGCAAATAGTGGCATTTTGATTCCCTTTTTTGCTTTGATGATAGGAACAATTGTAAAACTTAATGGCACAATCTATCTATACAAATATATTAAAAGGCGTGCGGAAGAAAGCCTATGTGCCACGTGGCACTCGCCTCAACTTTCTAATGCAAATGCTTTATGTCTATGTGTACTCCTCACTTTTAAAAAAATGTGTAAGTGCAAGGTATCGAACACGTGACCTTTGAAATGAAAAGTAAGAGCTTAACCATCAATACACTATGAATTTGTTGTCTAATGTTTCAAATAAAATATGATAAAGTCTTGTAATAATTATAATTAACTAAAAAGACTTGAACAAGTATATACATCTCTAACACTCGTAAACCTTTCAATTTTTCTTTACTTATCACGTTGTGACGTGAATTTTTCAATTTCTTAATGGACAAAAAATACGAAAAGTAGCAAAATAAATTATAAAATTTAAAAATAATAACATATTAGTTTATTGTAACTAACCCGAGGCATCGCCCGGGCAAAAAAACTAGTTATTATATTATAACTTAAGAGTTTATACTATCAGCTGATTAAAATAGGTTATATTATAACTTAAGAGTTTATTCCCGTTGGTCAAACAAGCATATTCAAACAACTAAAATACTATAGCGCATAAATTTTATTGCCAGTTGCAGACTAGTACATTGGTAGAAAAAATGCTACATTTGCTTGGGTTGTAACCTTTTCATCCATGAGATAATGTTTCATTTTTCCATTTTAGTTTTATCCCAATGTCCATGTTTAGCTTACTCTCTTCTCAATATGAATATATGATACGAGTATTACTCTCTGCCAGTTGCATCTATTTTTTCCCTCTCTTCTTACTATAACTTTTCCTAAAAAGAAATGTGCAATAGACAGAGGAAATATAAGGCTTTCTGCTTTAGTTTTAATATGGAAACAATAGTCATGACAAAATTATGGAAAATTAAATTTATCCGGGTAACAACTTGAGCAAATGATGACTAATAATTTTTTTAAAAATCATACCTTTAAATTTGTCTTGAAAAATAATTATATGATATAATTTTTTTATTATTTTTATCAACATGAAATTAGAGTAATCAATGATTAAGGTTCATCCTTAAATATCATGTACATCTTATGAAAAGAGATAGAGGAAGTTTGTTGTTCTTAATAATACCTTCAATCATTTAAGAGTTAAATTATATAAAAGGGACCGGAGACTTTTTTCTGTTTCCTTTACATATTTGCAACAATTAAAGTGTGCACTTTTTTTTTTACTAAATCATCTTTGTAATTTTGCTTCGACTAAGCAAATCACACGCAACATTTTTGCCTTCTACCACTAGTCAATTAAATTCAATTCCAGTAATAAGTCATTTTGTACAAATCTTATTTTGTTAGGATTAGTTGATATTCAAATCCGTTAACAACTTAGGCTCCATAAGTATACTATCATTTCATATTTTTTTTTTTATTTTAAGGTTTTTAAAAGTATTCTCCCTTTCTATGTTTTTGTTGTTCTCATTTTGATTTTGGGGACTTACCAAGAAAAGTGGGATCATTGGAATCACATAAGCTATATAATACTCACTTCGAATCTTTTTAATATACACACTTTTCTTTTTGGTCTATTTTTTTCGGTTTTTTTTTTTTTTTTTTTTTTTTTTTTGCACCGTATACCTTCGCAAGTTTCCAAATTCACCATATACCCTTGACGTTTTATAAAATACATCAACTTTCCCTTATGACTATTGTTTTTTCTATTATTGGTAATATATCTAATCTACTTTCTCCTCTTTTCCATGCATCCACTTTTAATATTTTAACCCACTTTATAGTTTATCTCTCTCACTTTTCAGTTTGAGGATTGTTAAATATCGCCTCCAAACTACTTAAAATCGCCCCAACCATTATATGAATGTACCATTATACCCTTACTTAAATTTTGGATTTTAACTCCAACTTTTAACTCCTCCCACCTACCAATCTACCATCCTCACCATTAATCATCTTCTCTCTCATCTTCACCATTCATCAGTATTATTACTCTCATCCTTCACACACAAAAACCACCACCACCACCACCATCTAAACCCAAAAAAATGTCAGGCAACCCGTCGGAAAATCCAAGGCCACGAAAGAAGATTGTCCTCAGGCTCAAACGGAGGAGGCAATCTTCAGGGCTACGGAGGCAAGACGCCGGTAAGAAGCTGTAGAGGAGGCGGCGGCAGCAGAGGCAGCGGCAGCGGAGGCGTCATTGCAGGTAATTTTTTTTATTTAAAAAAAAAAGCCTGAACGTCTGTCTAGGCAGTTCCATCCATGGAAGGAACGTTTGGCCAGGAAGTTGCTTCCATGGAAGCAACGTTTGGCTGGAACGTTCCTTCCATGGAAGGAACTGGCTGGCCAAACGTTCCTTCCATGGAAGGAACGTTTTAGCCAAACGTACCTTCTTTGGAAGGAAGGGTCACAAGTTTTTTTTTTTTTTAACTTTAAATTTATGTTATTAATTTTTTATTTACGTTATATTTTCATAATTTTTAATGTTTTTATTTTATTAATTCATGAAATGTAATTGATTTTTTTTTTGGAATATTTTATAAAAATAAATCATAAAATATTATTTATTATGTTTTAATTTAATTATAATTATTATTGTAGGTTGTAGAAAATTAGAAATAGTATGTTTTGATTATAAATAATTATTATTGTAGGTTGTAGAAAATTAAAAATAATATTTTTTGATCATAAATAATTATTATTGTAGGTTGTACAAAATTATAAATAGTATGTTTTGATTATTAATAATTATTGTTGTAGGATGGTTAATGTATTGATTTATTATTTTTTTATTTTTACGAATTTGTTGATGAATAGCCATATGGGTTTCGACAATTTGCCGGGAAGACACTTCCCGGGTTTTGCGGTGTGCACAACGAGGATTCAGGTCCGCATCATCCCCACTCACGTGGTGTTTCCGCTTCAGTTAGGAGGACGCGGATGAACCCGATTGGTCCGCGACGTCAGTTTCAGTTACACGATGAGGGGGTTGGTGGATCGTACGATGCAAGGGAGCATTAGGAGATGGATGAGGGGGAGGATGACCGGGGTACATATGAGCCGGGTTCTGATGTTCTTTACGATGATAATGTTCATGACGCATTTATGCGTGAATTTGAGAGAGATCCAGACCCTACAACCGATGATCGTTGGAATGTTCGTAAGGGTGGGGGTGGGCCGTTTATACGCGGCGAGGGGAGTTCATCGACTGTTGAGAGTCGAAAGGTGAAGGGGAAGGATGCCGATGATCTTAGCTGGAAGGCCACAGGTCCAGTTGCAGGAGGACCTATTGTTGGGTCTGTTATCCTTAGTTTTGGTGGACATGTAGCTATGTAGATCTGAGGGGGTGGGGGATAAAATTCTCCTGAAGTGTCAGACACCAGAGAGGATTTGTACACGTTTGAGTAGGGGTGTTCGCGGTTTGGGTTGGTGCGGTTTGGGATGTAACCCAACCCAAACCGCAAATATACGGTTTGACATTTTTCCAACCCAAACCGCACCGCACTTTTGCCCAAACCAACCCAAACCGAACCGTACGAAACGCTTTGGTGCGGTTTGGTTTGCGGTTTAACCATTTTTTCCTCCGCGACAATAATTTTGTAAACTAAGAGTAAAAAAAAAAATTGTTAATAAGTATAAAGAATCCAAATAAATATGAAGTTGACTTTATAATTAAACATAAATAATAATTTATCAAAAGTGTCCATGTTATTTACCTCAAGCTTCTTTTTTCAGTTGAATACTTGTATGCCACCTTGTCAAGTGTATTTTAAAAAAAGTCAAAAAAGATAAAAAAAAATCATATAAAATTGCGGTTTACGGTGCGGTTTTGGTTTACAAAAATTAAAACCCAACCCAAACCGCAAACCGCGGTTTTCTTGAAATCATAACCCAAACAACAATTTTGAAACCGTAGACCAAACCAAACCGCGAAAAAACGGTTTGGGTTGCGGTTTGGTGCGGTCCCGCACGCACGAACAATCCTACGTTTGAGGACATGGGCAAGGGAGTTGCCTCCACCGATACAGGATCGTCTTCGTAGAACGTCTCACATTGATGCGCCCTTGATTTCAGCATTTGTCGAGCGGTGGCAGCCTGATACGAGTTCTTTTCACCTACTGTGTGGGGAGATGACGATCATGATGCATGATGTGTGGCATATATTGCATATTCCAGTTAAGGGGTGCACGGTCCATGACACCACTCCGAGTGGTGCTCTTAGGGGTTTGGTTGCAGACTCGATCGGCAGGACAGTTGCAGAGCTCGGGAGTCCATTTTGGGAAAATGGTGCTATTGCTACACAAGGGGTTGCTGATATTCTATCAGATGGGGAGACACCTGCTCCATTGGAGAAATAGCTGACATGTATTATATGGTTGATTCTAGGGTGCTGTTTGTTCCCGGATAAGTGTGGATCGAGGTTGAGACCCCTTGATATTGTTGAGGCCAGGTCTCCAGATATCGTTCACACGTTCTCCTAGGGGTTGGCTACACTTGCGTACTTGTATCGTCAGTTGGGTGAGGCTAGTCGGACCTCCACAGTCGGGATCAGCATGTTTAACTTTACTCCGGGCATGGATTTATGAGTACTTTCCATGCTTCAGGCCACGCGCACAACATATTATTGGTGGGGAAGCTCCACGAGCGCAGAGTTGGACTGCGTACCCAGAGCCGAGGTCTCATGACCGTCTTTGTTCTATCAGGAGACAACTAGACATACTGACAGCAGAGGATGTAAGTGATTATTTATGTACTATTATTAGAAGTTTGTTTTTTACTTGCATTTCATTAAATAAAATCGCTTTTTTGTAAAAATTGCAAGTGGATTGGTTGCCTTATGGTCATCATTTTGATCCGAACAATATTCGAAGAACATTATATAGGGGCACCATTCGGTACCGGGGAGTTATCGAGCCCTATATGACTGATCGATGATTGCGGCAGTTAGGCCGTATGCAGACTGTACCTGTTCCTATTATTGCTCCAGAGTCTGCCTCTAGGCCTAGCAAGGGAAAGTATTATGTGAAATCTTCTGTTGTCCATTGTGAATCGGGCTTGTTCTCGTTCCCGACAAGTAATTATATTAATATTATATTAATATTTTGTTTATTATTATTGTTATTATATTAATATAATATTAATATTTTGTTTATTATTATTGTTATTAAACAATTGTTATTTTGTTTACAACAGGTAATTGTGTAAACATTGAGATGTTTGAGAAGGGTTCTGAACCGGCGACTTGCGCCATTGACTACTTGTCTTGGTATTAACGACATTCACATCCATATTTGTTGAATGATGAGGTAATAGTGCTCGACCCATACCAGATCGTACGGCAACCGAGCAGGTAAATGTATTTTAATGGATTCAGAAAAACGTATGGCAAGCACATGGAATACCATGCGTAGTCTCAACAACACATCCGCATCTACTCCAGTCCCAGTCAAGTTCAGCTATTCTTCCAAGCTCTCTCTGAATTAGCTCCAAAAAAATTGAGAACAAACACCGTTCAAGGCGCTATATGGTGGCGGATTAAATTCAGTCCCATGAGTACGGTGCGATGCTTCCAAGGAGTTTGTTATCTCTTTCAACTGCCCTGAAACAACATCAATTTGCATAAACAGTGTGTCGATTGCCTCAGTTGGAGTAGCAATCCACGCTTTCAAAGCCGAATGAGAACTCTCGACTCTGTTGTTGGTTGTGTTACCGAAGTGTCTTACTCGGTTAGTCCAACATTTCACAAACTTCTCCTTGTGCACAAGCCAAGTCCCGTGGATGTAGGTAGGAAAATCAATGGATGTGGTATTCCCAACTGTACCCCACTCCTCCATCATGTTGGCTACATTTATTTCATATTCAGCCTCGATTTTGGATTTCATCACTGTAGGCGTGGATTTTTAAATTCTTTTAATGCCTACACGCGGTGTGAGCGCGTTTATATGACTACCCCATTGTTAAGGTTTTATTAAAATATGTTTTGAAGTCGCCAACAACTATTTAGAGGAAGAATCATAAACCTAATTGGATATTGAAACGGAAGGGATATCTTAGGGATTTATCCAATGTAGATTTCCCCATCATGACCCCATAAATGGTCAGGAACCAAAAAGTGAGTTCGGGGGTGAGGGTACAATATAGTCAGGAACTATATTGCCCATTGCTGGCCTCTATTCAATAACGATTCACAACATATTTTATGCAATAGAATAATTAAATAATGTTTTTAAACACCCTAAAAATATTAGTCTAGGTAGGTTCAGGAAACACATAAAAGACTAATTTTTAGTGGTATGTTATTAGACAATCAATATTAATGCGTTCCTAGCAGGTTGTCCATGTTATTTGAATTAGTTAGAACATTTATTTAGGTCTTGATTAATAATAAATACAAGGTGATAAATATTGCAATCAGGCATGAAAAATAATATTTTCATAAAAATAAATAAAAATATAAAAATAAAATACTGCAGGGAGTGAGTATAATATATACAATACTTACCGTCGCAGGGACGAGTTAACAATCTACATAATAAATAGAATATTAGTAACTTCAAGAAAATAATAAAATAAATAAAGAAAGCAAATAAAGTTGGTTAATTTAAATGACCCTCAGAAATGATACCACCGTCTAGGGTCGTTGATTTGTACGGATCTTGGATAGAAAGTTGAACGAGTCTTTAAAAGATATGTGTTTTAATCGAGTGCAGTGGCGGATCCAGGATTTCACCAACGTGGGTTCGGAGTCGTAAAAAAAAAAGATCAAAATAAATTGATTAAAAAACTCAATACATAAATTCAAATTACAACCAATAATTATGAAAATAACTCAGGAGAATATCATTTCTAAGTTTCATATTGTGCCTCATTTTGGTAACAACAAATAACTAAAACCACATAAATTACAAATCATGAATAATTGAATTATAATAATTTATCATGTTCACTATCCAATCCAACTTTCCAAGTAGGAAGTATCAATTCAATTTATAAGTATCAACTCAAGAGAATATCATTTCTAAGTTTCATATTGTGCCTCATTTCAGTAACAACAAATAACTAAAACCACATAAATTACAAATCATGAATAATTGAATTATAATAATTTATCATGTTCACTATCCAATCCCATTTTCCAAGTAGGAAGTATCAATTCAATTTATACAATTAGATTATATAACTTGAAATTAATTTATGAAGTGCGCTATCCAATCCAAAAAGTATCAAGTCCATTTATAAAACTAACTACCAAAAATTTGCATTAAAAGAAATTGAAAAGTGGCAGCAAAAGTTGGATAATGGCAGCACAAAGGTAAAAAAGAAGGGAAAAGAATCAAACAATAAAACTGATTGCCTGGGTACTCGAACCCACGACCTGCAAAGGATAAGCTTCAGCCCAATCCATGCGTACCGCTGAGCCAAGTCCTCACCAATTTAATAAAATGCATGCGGGTTTCTTATATTATGTTTTATATTTGATTTTTTTAGGTTTTCCAGCTTGTTTTTTCCCCAAAATTTTGTGGGTTCAGTTGAACCCGCTGAACCCACGCTAGATCCGCCCCGATCGAGTGTTACGTTTTGCGTCAAACTAAATAAACCTGTTTGTGTATTGTTATATGCCGCATGTAATATAGTTGGCAGTAGGAGAATTAGAGTAGTTAGGCGAAAAAGTATTAGTTCATAGTAGTGGATTAGGCGGTGGGTTTGGTGTGATCAGATGGTGCGGGAACATTTAGTATTAGAGTGTAGGGATGATGATGATGGATGATGGTGATTTATTAGGGGATTTGACCTTAATATGCTACTGTTGATGAATATGGTGATGATGATTTGGCGAGGATGATTAGGATAATGAGGCGGTGTTGTATGAGGGTGAGCCGAGTGAATTGTGTGAGGATGCCGTGAAGATTGATTGCGGGAGATGAGAGTTGTCGAGTGATTTTTGTGAGTTTTGTGTGAGACGAGTGTTTTTGTCAGGAGTGAGTCGTGAGAATTATCGGAGGACCTCTACTATTTGTGAGATGGTTGTATTATATAGTGAAGGTAGGTTTAGGTAGTTGAGTTGTAATAGGTTTTCGAAAGATAATAGGTCTCTAAAAGATTTTAGAAAATAGTTAGTAGGTTTCTAAAAGATTTTTATCATAAAAGATTTTAGAAAAGAGTTATTTATATAAAAGATATTTAAAAACAGTTTAGGAAAAGATTATTTTTGTAAAAGATATTTTTATTAATAAAACTAATCAATGTAATTAATCAATTCTATTAATTAAATTGGGCTAGAAAAGGGGTTTCATAAAATTGGGCTTTCATAAAATTATTTTTAAATGGTTTTCAAAGATGGGCTTTAAAAAAGTTAAAAAACGTTTTAGTAAGTAGGCTTAGTAAAATTAGTTATAAAAAAGGTTTTCGGAAATGGGTTAATAAATAAAATGAGTTAGAAAATGGATTTAGGCTTAAAACATTTTATTTTAGACTCGTTCCTTATTCTTTCCTCGATCTGGACTAATTGAAGCGGGGTATTGGTCATCATAAGGTACTAAATGGGGAGACACGATTATGTGTCTACAGAAGCCCCCACTTTGACTGAGGTTTGTAAAATCGAAAGTCAAAGTATACGTGTCGGGACGGAGAATGATTCTAGATGCTCTGCAATCCAAAATCACTCTTTTACGCCTGTACCTGCAAAACAAACAAAAGTTTTAGGAACAAAAATGCGTGAAATATATTTGCAAAGTAATTGTAAATTTGCAAAAATGAAATGTTATATGGGAAGAAGAATCATTATGATCCGGCTCATGTCGGGGTAGAGTTTTTGGCCTCCTCCAAGGCAATATATGTAGAGCAATTGATGCAGAATGTTTGGCCTATTCCAAGGCAATTGTTGCGGAATGTTTGTCCTATTCCAAGGCAATTGTTGTGGAATGTTTGCCCTGTTCCAAGGCAATTGTTGCGGAATGTTTGTCCTGTTCCAAGACAATCGTTGCGGAATGTTTGTCCTATTCCAAGGTAATCGTTGTGGAATGTTTGTCCTGTTCCAAGGCAATCGTTGTGGAATGTTTGTCCGGTTCCAAGGCAATTGTTGTGGAATATATGTTTTGTTCCAAGACAATCGTTGTGGAATGTTTGTCCTATTCCAAGGCAATCGTTGTGGAATATTTGTTCTATTCCAAGGCAATCGTTGAAGAATTTTTGTCCTGTTCCAAGGCAATTGTTGTGGAAGGTTTGTCCTATTCCAAGGCAATCGTTGTGAAACGTTTGTCCTGTTCCAAGGCAATTGTTGTGGTTGATTCGTAGAGTGGCAAGGTTGCGTTTTTGCCAACTTTTGAAAGTTCGTTGAGTTGTCGCGCGTAATGTCATAATTTGAATTCATATTGAGTTAAGCGTGTGGGCTCCACGTGGCTAAGAAGCCCCCAAGCGCGCTGTACAGGGCTGTGTGCCAGATGCTGACAGGCTAAAGTCGTATCACCTTATCAAAAATAACCTAAGGTCCACTAACAAGTAGTCAGGGAAGTCAGGATCGAATCCACAGGGAGAAAGTTATATTATTGTATCTGAAGTCTAATATTATACTAACTAAATCAGTTGAAATCGGGTGTGTGACTAAACTAATAGGCAAATGACAGAACTAAATATGAAGGTAAGAATCAATTAATAAAGAACTAGGACTTTGGATCACTATGCATACAATTTGGGAAATCAGAGACGAATAATAATCACCCAATAAGTCAATTTATCTACGGCACATGTAATTTCTCTCGAACATTACCTCCCTCAAAGATCACCTAGCCGCTCTCGCATGGTCAAGGATCACTATGCCTAATGATTGAAAGCCTATACGAAATCTCTCCTTTCGAAGTAGATTCAATATTGCGATAATAGAAATACAAATCAGGCCTAATTCATAAATCTAGCATGAACGATTCAATCACAGGAAACAATTGAAATAAAGGGTAATTATACTAATCTATCAATCCCTCATTGCATACTATCGATCCCCACAATCCTAGAAATAAAACTACTCACTCATGCTTGAGAAAACAATAACAAAATCTATGTAAAAATTCATACTTTGAACTATTGCAAATAACTAAGAAACTAATCTAATCAATAATAGAGAAAGCAAACAATAATGGAGAGAACAAGGAAGAAGATTACCAAATTAAAGAACTATATTGAAATTGCGAATAATCCAAAGGGTTGATCTTGAATCCACAATGAAAAGTAATAAAAACTAGGGTTCTTGAGAGAAACTATGAGAAATAATGACTAAAACAAAGATCCATAGTAATATTCTGTTTTTTGCTATTTATACTAATCCTAAAATAACTAGGAAAAGTCTTAGAAAAATAGCACGAAAATCATTAAAAACGCGTGCCGGCTTAAGTCACCCGATCGGGCCAAGTCTGCCCGATCAAATCGGGCGCAAAACAGCAGTAGTGCTCAAAAACTAGGCCTCGCCCGATTCAATCGGGCTGACACGCCCGATGCAATCGGGCCGAACTGCTAGTTCTCAGCATGCTCCCAAACCATCACCAAATCACGCCCGATGAAATCGGGCCGAAACGCCCAATGAAATCGGGCCGAAACGCCCAATCGGGATTGACAACGAACTAACGAACGGGCGACGTCGCCCGATCGGGCCCACAACAACACAGCTTAACTCCCTTATGAGCGCCCGATCGGGCGAGTGGAGCCCGATGGAATCGGGCTGAGGTGCATTTCTTCCTTCTTGGCTCTAAACGCCAAGACATCAATTCTTCTTTGCTCAAGGGTCCCGGAAAGTGTCCTCGGGACTTTGAAACTCCGCATGAAACCTCTCCAGTCCAGTATAATGGTCAAATAATAGTAGAAAATAGGGAGATAACTCCCTAAAATCTGCAATCTGACACAGAACAGAAAACCACAACTAGATGGAGAAAGTTAGCGTGAAATGGCTCCTAAGAGCACCATTGATACACATTTTAGCTCAAATATAAGGGGAAAAACTCTATATAAAACCATAATATCAGATGCACAGGCCTGCGCTTGGCATGGTATGCTGCGCTGGATGCAGTTTGTTGTGTGCGATGTCGTTGGTGCGCTGGACGCACCATGTATATAGCACTTGTCTTCTATTGTTAAATTGTAATGGTCCGCAGACCTTGGCAGAGTATAACTTGTATAGAGCTGTTTAATGTTGGGTACCTGCGAATACAAATAACACATAGATATACAGACAAACAACTAGGGGACATGCATGTGTCCCGTGATGTGGGTGCTAGTGTATGGATAGGAAAAGACTTAACCTATAAAGAGTGACCTCTAGTACTCTAGACTTAAAGGTGCTATCGTGTGTGCATACATGTGTGTGTGTGTGACACGATGATTGATGCTAAAATCCTATGGCTAAGGAGGAAAGATGCAATGCTTGACACAACGTTTGGACGATATAGATACGTAATGCAAATGTAGAGATGTGACACCAATGCAAAGATATGATTTTGGTGCAGATGATATGATTTGATCGTTCCATTAGAAGCTCAAATTTTCGTTTAGAAAACTGTTTTCGAAAGAGAAGGAATGGGAAGCCCCCAAGGATGATCCACGTAGGTTATGTTTGATTCGAAGTGTGTTGTAGTTGTTACGGGCCCAAGTGAGCCCATAAAACAATTATAATCTCGTATGGGTCTGGAGCCCATAATATTTTGTATGGACTCGTAATGAAGTCCTTGTCAAGGTACACATGGAGCCTATGAAGGATGATTTGTTGGATTTGAATACATTGTAGTCCTCGTAATGCTTGAATTGTATGCGCTTCGAGTTTCGTATGTCAAAGCCTAAGTGAGCCCATACAATCTGTTTAATCTTGTATCAGTGTGGGTTTTAAAACCATCGATATTTCATGTATGGACTCGTAATGAAGTCCTTATAGGCCTATACTCGGAGCCTATGATTTTCTATGTGGAATCGTGATGAAGCCCCCAGTAAGATAGAGTTTATGAAGTACTCAGCTTGATTGCTTGATTTTTGAAGATATCTCGTCACGCTTAGCGGAAGTTTCGACGGAAGATTCCATATAGGGTTCCTAAGGTGAGAAGACAAGAAAGGCCAAAGAAAAGAACACTCAAAAGATAAGGCGCGGTCATAGCGCTAAGTGTTGAAAGGTTATGCTAAGGTTGGCTTAGAAGCGATAATGTGGCTTAGAAAAAGGAAGTGATTAGAATAAGAAGAGGCAGAGTCATAATGAATCGACTCACGCAACGAGGTAGGCCAATAATGCAGGTTTGAATCCCAGTATATAATCTAAGGGTAGGGATGAGCATTTAAAATTCATGATTTGGGAGATCACGCTTTTCTCATGGGCCTAGGCGAACCCTTTTTTAAAACAAGTTTTGAATCAAAATGGCCGGGCCTCTGGAGGTTGCCTACGTATCCATGATGGAATCAGGCCAGTCGTAGCTCTTAACATTGAATGGTGGCCGAGCATTTTGCTTTGTAGCCATTTGCAATGAATTAAGCATTGAATTGTAAGAGGTCTTTAGCAAGGGTGGATAATGATGTATGTTTTGTTTGGTTTAAAGCGGTCGGACCTCAGGGTGAGGTTTCCTACGTATCTTTAGCATAATCGTACCATTCATAGTTCAGGCCAAGTGAATGAGAAGAGGCCAAGTGAATGAGAAGTTGCCTTGACTTTTGCCTAAGTCGCCATTATGGGTTTTCGACCTAGCGGGCATTGGTTTGTCTTTTATGGCTTATTGGAATGCAATGTGACTGGTTGCCGGTTGAGAAAATACATTTGACAAAGCTATTGATGGGCTTATTTGCAACACTTCTTTCTTTTTTATATTTTGCACTTTTTGTATCATTTTTTTTTTGTTTTTTTGTTTTTGTTTTTGTTTTGATTCTTGTTTGTTGCTCTTTTTTTTCTTTTTACTTGCCCTTTACATTGAATTGTTGTCAAATGTACTTCCTATGAGGTAGATTAATAGGAGAAGGGCGTTATGCATTTAGGTTGAAATGGAAGAATAGTTGTAGTGAAGGAAAGGGATGCCTCTTTTATGTATGCCAGTTGTTCATTGCCTTTATTAGAATAGTCATGAGAATTAGAAATTCATTTCTTTCAAGGCGACAATCGTGATTTCCATTGATGCTCATTAGCGCAAGGTTAGCAAAGAAATATTCATTTATTAATTGAAAATTATGAGTACATGCAATGAAAGAGAAATCCTATATTAGACTGGGCGAATAAGAGAAATGAAACAGAAAATGAAAGGGAAATTCCCACTGGTAACCCTGTACTATGGAAAATTTGCAATGGTAAATCGTTTTTTTTCCAGTTTAAAAAATAACCCTATACCTAGTAATATTCACTAGTGGAAAAAACATCAATTGCTCCGGTTAAAAAGCTCACAAATGCTCCGTATTTGACCCGTAGCAGACGTCATACGAGCATTTGAGCATTTTACAAATGCTCCGGTTTCAACCGGAGCATTTGGTGTCTCAAATGCTCCGGTTGTTTGAATAACCGGAGATTTATTTCAAATCTTGTTGTTTGAATAACCGGAGCATTTGATTGTCAAATGCTTCGGTTGTTAAGACAAAAACGAAGCATTTGTAGCACAAATGCTCCGGTTTTTTATTAACAACCGGAGCATTTGCTAGTTTTTTATTTAAAAAAAAAGTACGACTCTTGTGGCTGTACACCAGCAGTACACCAACGAGGAGTAAAAAGTTCTACATACCGGTTAGGTACTCAAGTACTAGTACCTTTTAGTGGCAGCCCCTATCATGCCAGCATACATACAACTCATACCCCACAGAAGGTAAAGACTACTTATACTCTTATAAAAATCAAAAGAATATATATAAGAAGGATATAAACTGAAATTTCATTAATCAAATAAACAATTAATATGCCATGACACAAGTATAAACAACTAGCTAATAATTGCAAAAAAAATCTCATTATGCCTCTAGGACACCATAATTAGTATTCTAAAAAAAGTTCCACGAAAAACAGGCAAGAATTCTAAATCTAAACCAAGGAAAGTTGTCACCCATTTGCGTGATGGTGATTCCTCAATCATTGCAACAACTTCTTCATCGTCATTCTCACACGCTAAAACATCACCACCATCAGAGTGATTCAAAACCTGCTCCTCATAACACCACAACCACAACCTCTGCACCTAATGAGACAAACCAAATAATATAATAATGATCATTATATACCCTTCATTACTTCCAAGAAGAAAACCTTTAATTTCATAAACTAAAAAGTAATCATAAATCGATCTCGTATAGATTGCAAAACATCCATCCAAATAAAAGGAGAAGGTAGTACTACTACAAAATTCCATGATTAACATCATATTATAACAGAATTACCAGCACAAAACAATTAATTTAAGTAGAAAATTGTCATGGGTTTACGTATCCAACAAATTATCTAACCATCAGAGAAACAAAAGACTAATTAATGATTCAAAACTCGAAAACAAAATCAGAAGATAATTATTAAAAGAAGGTAAACCACACACATACATCTGATAGAATCGTGATGGACTTGGGATTTAGAAGGTAAACAGTGTGGGAGGAGAGAATAAGGTGCATAGATTGATAAAAAGCCGCATTTAGAAAAACAAAGAAGTTATTAGAGCAGTTCTGTAATTTAAACTTATTTAATCCTTGACATTGAAAAAATACAATTCATACTGTGAACCTTATCTGTGGAAATAATAAAACTATATCCATATTTGAACCTAACTAAAACATCCGTTTACCAAACTACCTACACCAAATCAAACACAGACAATGCCACTCCTAATAATGCATTCCAGCATGGTCACATTCAATTGCTGAGATAATTGGATATCCTTAATAAGATGAAGCTGTCACTAAATCACATTTATCAAGCATACTAGTAATGTGAGTAAGACAAATTGATCTTAGAGAACTTGCTGGCTATCAAGTGTCCATAGAAACTAATCACAAGATTATATAATCAGCTCAAAAAGACCAGAACACTTTTCTTCTTGAGCCTCATATCATTAATCACTTTAACAATTCAATGATGACAGTTGAATAATCAAGGACGAGAAAGCACACCTGCCAGCAAGAACACGATCCATATCTTGTAGTTCAGCTTCGAGGACGACGTCCACACAAGTACTTTTCATTCTTATATGAATCCCTCTTACCTGGAAAGGAAAATGACTCAGTTTCAGTTATTTCATATATATACTCAAGTAAATGCAAATTCAATGCGTGAAGGATGGATTTAGTACCACGGAGGACGAATGGAGAAAGGCCCATCTTATCCACGGTATTGTCATTACGGAAATGAACCCGACCAAAAGACTGTAATCCATAATTCTCTCTGCTTCAAGGAACTCGCAATCCCGCTCACTTAATCCAAATTTTGATGCAAAACTTATCCAAAATTGATACGAATCCGAATTCATTAATTAGTCAGGAACAACGGCTTCAAGAAGGACAAAATTGCAGATGATACAGAGAAGGGCAATGGGGAAAGAATGAACAGAGAAGAGAAGGTGTGAAGAGAATATGCTCGGGAAATTTCTTGCAAAGAGATGTTCAAAGTTTCCCTTGTCCTCTTCCTATACTAGCATCACTTAATATGGAAATTACATATAACTTGCATCATTTCCTAATATTGCAATATATTCTCTCTATCTCCAACCTAGCACATGGGGTCCCCTTCTCATCTCTATCTATCCCACCGCTTCCCTAAATAATTGCGCCCCTACTACATGATGCAAAATTGCAAGTATAAAAAAAAGAGGAACTATTTTATCAATAAGATAAAAGGGCAGTAGAGAGGAAGGATCTCAAAGCTACCAATCGACAAATAACTTAGGCCCGTCTTTACTTGTATACAGATCTGAAGAGAAATCTCTGAGAATCTTTACATCTAAAAGATACACAGTCAAAAACATACAGCTTCCTACATCAGAAAATTAAATTTTATTAGCTTGTTTTAAACTAATATAAAGGCACTTTAACTTCATGCTCTACGGAATCAGAGGAAGTCAACCTACAAAGTGTCCTTACCAGCTGCAAAAAAATAATAATAGAAAGTGAAGTGACAAGTCTACAACAGGTGATCTATCAGCCAATATTGTGGCAAGAATGCTCAATGCCGGGATGGCATGGATCAGAAAATTAACCAAATGTGTTTCCATTTAAGTAATTCTCTTACACTTCTTACAGAACACTTTCAAAACTGAAGGCACATAATTAAAGAAAATATTAAAAGGAAGACAATTTGAATCGGTTCAGGGGGTAGAACACAGCAAAAGGACAATATCAAAAAGGATGATGACATTCATAAGATAGAGTAGCAGCTGCAGGACATTTTACTAAAAGTGAACAGAAAGATAATACAGAGTACAAACTATCGACTATAATTTATCATCATATACTCGGGCTTCATTAATCCCGAGATTGCTTCTTAATAAGACTGGTGACCGATTAGAAGTGACACCAGAGAAGGGAAAAGGGGACTTTGCCTCAACAAAGTAACATTAGTGGTTATAGCAACAGAATATAGGGATATAATATAGCAAAAAGCCTTGATATTGCATCAAACTAAACGAAAGATGGACAAAAACATACCTTCATCTCCAAGTAATGCACAAACACAATATGCATGAACTCCCTGCAGCATTATGTGGGGCTTAGTAAAGAATTCAGAAATGTACCTAACTTTAATGCATTAGTTCTCACGATATTGCAGTATTTAGTACAAATATCTTTTAAAAAAAAGTAATTCAAATTGATAATACATACTCTTCTAGCAACCAATAGCTGTGCCTCTGAAAAAATTCATTGTCTTCACCATGGGCATAGTAGTAGTGCAACACATCAACACTTGCAACCTATGATTGCATAAAGCATGAGATCATCTAATAGAACAGTTATTATTATACATTCCTAAAGTCCATTACTCCCTCCTTATCAAAAAAATTGAAAATAAAATAAATAAACATCGTTTTCAAGAGGATTCAAGAATATAAAGAATATGACAGCAAAATGAAGAGTCAAATTTTAACATATATGAAACGCAAGCAACAAACTGACTCTTGTGCAACACTTAGGCACTTACCTTTTGTAGATGATAATGGATTTCCCTTTTGAAAGGTGAAATCTTTAATATCAGGCACACAAGATATCTGCATCAGAACTTAAACTCTCCATCACAAAGCACCAACACATTCAATTTCAAGGCACATGTTCTAAACACAAACTATAATGAATTCAAATTCATGAGCAAAAGCAATCTATGTATCTCAAACAAAGAGCCTTGAAATCACCACTGCTATATGTCCCGTAAATCAAATGTTCAAAACTCAAAAGCACATCCGTGACAGAACTCCATGGAAGAAACACATCATCAAAATTAAAGATGTCTCAATATAGAAGAACAAACATAGTTCATAGCAATTCAATGCAATTACATAAAAGAAAAAGGGAAATCAAGCTCCAATAAGAACATGCGTAGTTAATTTAAAAAAATACTTGGTAAATAAAATGTCACCTAATCTAAGATGTATAGTGAGGTATGAGAGAAGAAATTGGGAAGATAAAAATTCACGGTTAAAGGTAGAAGCAAAAGTTCCAAGTACCCTTTAGAGGCATCCTGAAAGAGTAAAGGTAGAGAAGTCAGCACAAAAAGAAAGAAAAGAAGAAGAAAAAAAAGGTATAAGCAGGTAACAATCAGATCATTTTATGGTTCCAGTCTTTCCAAAAACTAAAGAAGTTTGAAAGATTAGAAAGAGTATTTCCAATTTTCTATATCAATCTGATTGACGACACATATGAATGAGATTGACGACTGAGACCTTGACTTAGAGTGCATGAAGATGAAAGACAAAAAGACACCAAGTCCATCATAACTTGCTGTATACTAGAGCTTAATCAAAGAACATGTAATCAAGAAAATCAGCTTGCATTTACAAGGTACATGAAGAATTTGACTTCTCACATAATGGACTCCTATTAGCCTCCTAAATAACTTTAAACCCAGACCAAGATTCTGTACAAGTGACCTGTCCTACTCATGTCACCCATAATTTATAGAGGAGTCCAAAAGAACTATATTACAAAAAAAATTTACAATCACAACAGTAATAACAGCTCACAACAATAATAACAACATATACCAACACCAAAGCAACTGTGCTGCCTAGAATTAAAAAACAGATAAACTTAATAAGAAACCAACACTTTGAAGGATTATGTCGTTTTCAAGCCCATAAATATCTCAAGCGAATTTGCATCTTAAGAGTTCTAAGTAGCATAATGCATATAATGCAGACTAAGAGCAAGACAATAAAACATCGATAATTACAGATTTCACAGAGATACATTGCACTAAAAAAAGATTATCAGTATCAAGCATATTGCTTGCCAAAATAACCTCGGAAGATCTGGACAGCAACAACCCTTTAAACATAAATAGCTCACTCACCTAAATTTTAGTCCATTTTTGCTTCTTTCTTGTAAACCATCTCCTGCATTCAATTTGATTTACTGTTTTCATTATGAAGCTATAGCTCTAAGGATATCTCTTACATCACACTTGACCAAAAGAAACTAAAACAGAAGAATAACCCGGGTAAATGATATTTCAGAGAGAAATTAACATCAGACATGACAAGAGCTAACGTAGAAGTAATAGGTGAAACCAAGCCATACGATAAAAAAAAACAGAATTTCAAACAAATACATAATTAAAACCAAGTCATTACTGAAACCTAGATGAAAACCTTAACGTTGAGAATGCTCAAAAATCTGTGGACTAAAATTATAATTTTAAATTCTATGTCTAACTAAATCAAGCATATTACAGATAAATTCGATTAAACAGATAACAAAGCCACACTAGAAGTCCAAAACAACCACATTACAGATAAGAGATCATGAATTCGGCTAATTTGGCACTAATTTTTCAACATCGAATCATAATAATCGAAAATCAAAACCCTAAATCGAATTTAACTCACCAATCAAGTTAATTTGGTCAAATTTAACAGCGGTTGCAGCTCCAACAACACGATTGCGCTTAACTATCGGGCGAACATCCTCAAGAACGTCGTCAGAATCTTCTCTGTCAAGATCAGTAGGGGTTTTGTTCACTAAGTTAGGATTCAACTTCGCACCTCTATTTCTTTTCTACGCACAAAAATCCACCATTATCGACATGATTGAAGCGAGAAGAGAGAGAGAAAGAGATGAGAGATAGAGAGAAGAAGTGTTGAAACTTGCGATCGAATGGCGAACCGAGGCCCTCGAAGTCGTTGTAGCAAGAATTGCAGCGGCGTCTTCCATAAAAAAAAAGCTTTGGTTGTTGTTCGCGGAAAGCTGAAAATATATGACGCTCAATTTGAAGAAACTGATAACTTGCTTTACATGGGAGAGGAAGAAACAGAGAAAAGTCGATGAAGAGAAATGAAAATAGGAGGCAGAGAGGAAAAGAGGAGAGAGAAAGGGGGTATGGGGTTTCTAATTCCAATGAGCAAATAGGGGGAAAAAGAGAATAAATAAATAGAAAGTTTTATTAAAATAGTCAAATGCTCCGATTGTTTTAAAAAACCCAAGCATTAGTTATTTTTTTTAAAAAAAATTAGAAAGGCTGTCAAATGCTCGGGTTGTTTAAATAACCCAAGCATTTGTAAAGTAGCAAAAGAAGTTTATTCCACTAGTGATTATACAAAAGTGACCTTAATGATGGTAAAACCGTTAATTCAACCGTTAGTTTTATTGGTAAAACATGTGTTGGTTGGGTGGGATGTCAGTGGGCTAGGTGGTGGTTGGCGGTTGGGGTTAACATCGGTTAAGTAAACCAATAAAACTAACGGTTGAATCAACGGTTTTACCATCATTAAGGTCACTTTTGTATAATGTTACTAAGTATAGGGTTATTTTTGAAACTGAAAAAAAAAACGGTTCATCATTGCAAATGTTCCATAGTACAGGGTTACCAGTGGGAATTTCCCAAAATGAAATCCTAAGTCTAGACTCCTACGTCACGTGACGAAACACCTTCGTTGCTTCAATCTTCATGAGGTCTCTTTCTAAATGAAAAGAGAAGAGGTATATTTTTTCGTGCTGATTGGACCTAAGAGAGTCCAAATATCTTAATGAATGATTGGGCTCGGAGATATGTCTACTTCTATGACATTGAGGTCATAATCTTCGGTATTTTTCAGCAAATCATTCTCAATCTGTATACCCACATCATATACTCTTGCGAAGCTATCAAGACCCAAGTATTTGAGGTGGTTTTTATATTTAGGGAGGAGATTAGAAATAAATATTCGTACCAAGTCTTTTTCTGCATGCCTTGATACCATATGGGTTGATTTCTCTCTCCACCTATTCAGATAAGTGGTAAAACCTTCATTTTCATCTTGTTTAAGAAACTCGAGTTTTCTAAGGGAGGTTTGCATTTGTGCGTTCGACTCATATTGTTTCATGAAAGCAATAGTGATGCATTCCCAAGTTTCAGTTTGCTTGGGGTCTAGGGAATAGAACCAATTCTGACATATTGGGTCCAACGACATCGGACTATTGGGTAAAGTTCAGGTGAACCGATTTGATGATCATGGTTGCTCGGAAATTCCTTAAATGATATTTTGGATTATCAGTTGGTTTAAATTTAGGGATGTAAGTCGTAGAGAACTCTTCAGGAAGTTTCCCTTTCAGTTTGGTGTTATCAATAGGCTCAAAATAGGAATTTGCATTGGTTACCCTATGAACAACACTCTCCATTGTCTTGTTGAATCCAGGAGACTCACCAGACTTTATCTTCTCAAGCCTTATAGCTATTTCTTCCATCATGCTAGACAGCTTGGCTAAAACTCTAGCCATTTCAACAAGTTGTTTCTCGTTATTCGATGGACTGCCCATTTCAATGTCGCTTGATTTCTACATGGATCATCAAAGGAGATTTAGAGATAGAATGATGCTCCTATGAACAAATCTGAATATGCATGATATTTTTTATGATTTTTTTTTTGTGGATGCACCTAGACCTAATGCATGTACGCATAGGGGTGTTCGCGGTTTGGGTTGGTGCGGTTTGGGATGTAACCCAACCCAAACCGCAAATATACGGTTTGATATTTTCCCAACCCAAACCACACCGCACTTTTGCCCAAACCAACCCAAACCGAACCGCACGAAACGGTTTAGTGCGGTTTAACCATTTTTTCCTCCGCGACATTAATTTTGTAAACTAAGAGTAAAAAAAAATTTGTTAATAAATATACAGAGTCCAAGTTCTTTATCTCAAACTTCTTTTTTCAGTTGTATACTTGTATGCCACCTTGTCAAGTGTATTTAAAAAAAATCATATAAAATTGCGGATTACGGTGCGGTTTCGGTTTAAAAAAATTAAAACCCAACCCAAACCGCAAACCGCGGTTTGCTTGAAATCATAACCCAAACCGCAATTTTGGAACCGCAAACCAACCCAAACCGCGAAAAAACGGTTTGGGTTGCGGTTTGGTGCGGTCCAGACCGCACTCTGAACAGCCCAATGTATGCATAACTCAATCTCTGCGTTCGAACCTGTAAAGGCTGCCTACATATCCCGAAAGAGGGAATCAGATCGCTTGTAGTTCAGGACTACTAAATGCGGAATGCATGAGATGAAATGGAGAGTATGGGTGCAGTGAGACTCCTAAATGTCTAATAACTCTAGTTATGCATGAAGTGTATGAATGATGGACTATGCAATGCAAATGAATTCTAGTATGAATGCAGTCCTAATTGACATGAAATTCTAATGATTTCAGAATCTTAGAATTGATAGACTTCTAATAACGTCATACTTTCAAGGATGCTAGACTCCTAATGTGCATGAAACTCTGTGCATGAAACTCTAGTTGACCTAAACTCCTAAAGTGAATGAAACTCTAGTGGACCTAGACTCCTAAAACGGACGGAATTCTAATGGATTCAGACTCCTAAGATGGACATAATTCTAATGGATTTAGACTTCTATTATGCATGAACTTTCTATGGACTATAGACTTCTAAGATGGCAATAATTCTAACGACCTTAGACTTCTTAGGTGGGTGAACCTAGATAGGGTTAAGACTTCTAACATGGATAGAGTTAGATGAGATGAAGATCTCTGAATGGAGTGAAACTGGATGAACCTAGACATATGAGTTAGACGGACTTCTAGTGGAATTAAAAATCCTAAGGGGATGAGATTTTTACAATAAGGTGGACACTAAGAAAAAAAAGAAATCCTAATTGTTTTGCACATGAAAAGATGGATGATATACATGAAAGGATGAATTTTTGAAAAAGATATGAGATAGGAAAAAAGATGAATATTTTTTTTTTGAAAAAAAAGGAGAGATAGAATTTTTGCAGTAGATAGGAGATTGAAGATGGGATGGATAGGAGAATAATTTTTGAAAAAAAGATGAAGATAAAATTTCAAAAAGAATGGGAGATATGGTTTGGTAAAAGGTGAGGATAAAATTTTTGAAATAGATAAAAGATTAGAGATTAAAAAAAAAATTGCTTACAAAAAGATCAGAATAAAGAGAAGGAAAAGAATAGAAAAGAAAAAAAATAAAAAAAAGTCGACAACAAAGTTGAGGGATAGTATAACTGAGGTGTAGGACTATGCTACATTCCTAAGAATTGGGGACACACGGACAATACATAAAGCAAACACATAAGGACAAATAAGTTTCACAAGATGCATGGTATACAACTATACATCAAACACAGAGAAGCACTAAACGCAGCCTGAGCGCATAATGCGTGGCAATGCATGAAGCGCAATACAGCTGCGCTCCACGCTGTGCGCAAATTCATCACTTTCATTCTTTTATCGCGTAAAATTCATTTGACACGTTTTGTAGTTCGAAAGTTCGCATGACATGAAGCAATAACCACGCACTTAAAAAATAATGCACAAGTAGCATCATAGTATGCAAAGTTCTCAACCTAAAGTCCAGTTCTACGTTCAACTATGGTCAGTTTTAGGTTAAGGCTGAAAATAGTATATGACTAAGAGATTGATCCCACGCTTCGTACCTTTGCTTAAAGAGGTGGCCACGTGTAAGACGCACTCCAGTCTCAAGTCAGGAACAAGAGAACAATGCCATAGTTGGGTAGGTTTGCTTATGACTAAGATCCAACACTATCGCTCATGAAGCTTTTTGGAAGGACAAAGCGCAAACCCCCCGGGGTGACCTCACACATAGAACATGTGTTAATGAGGCAAGGTAGATTGTCCTTATGGTGGCTGAACAATAGCCATGCACATGCAAAACAGTATATTATTCTAGGGCATAAAAATAAGGATGAATTGTATTTTTCAAGTTTTACCCACTTATTTAATTTTTTTTTTTTAAATCCTCCCCAGTGGAGTCGCCAAATTGTAGGCGTGGATTTTTAAATTCCTTTAATGTCTACACGCGGTGTGAGCGCGTTTATTTGACTACCCTATTGTTAAGGTTTTATTAAAATATGTTTTGAAGTCGCCAACAATTCTTTAGAGGAAGAATCATAAACATAATTGGATATTGAAACGGAAGGGAATCTTAGGGATTTATCCAATGTAGATTTCCCCATCATGACCCCATAGATGGCCAGGAACCAAAAAGTGAGTTCGGGGGTGAGGGTACAATATAGTCAGGAACTATATTGCCCATTGCTGGCCTCTACTCAATAACGATTCACAGCATATTTTATGCAATAGAATAATTAAATAATGTTTTTAAACACCCTAAAAATATTAGTCTAGGTAGGTTCAGGAAACACATAAAAGACTAATTTTTAGTGGTATGTTATTAGACAATCAATATTAATGCGTTCCTAGCAGGTTGTCCATGTTATTTGAATTAGTTAGAACATTTATTTAGGTCTTGATTAACAATAAATACAAGGTGATAAATATCGCAATCAGGCATGAAAAGTTATATTTTCATAAAAATAGATAAAAATATGAAAATAAAATACTGCAGGGAGTTAGTATAATATATACAATACTTACAGTCGCAGGGACGAGTTAACAATCTACATAATGAATAGAATATTAGTAACTTCAAGAAAATAATAAAATAAATAAAGAAAGCAAATAAAGTTGATTAATTTAATTGACCCTCAGAAATTATACCACCGTCCAGGGTCGTTGATTTGTACGGATCTTGGATCGAAAGTTGAACGAGTCTTTAAAAGATATGTGTTTTTATCGAGTGTTACGTTTTGCGTCAAACTAAATAAACCTGTTTGTGTATTGTTATATGCCGCATGTAATATAGTTGGCAGTAGGAGAATTAGAGTAGTTAGGCGAAAAAGTATTAGTTCATAGTAGTGGATTAGGCGGTGGGTTTGGTGTGATCAGATGGTGCTGGAACATTTAGTATTAGAGTGTAGGGATGATGATGATGATGATGATGATGATGGATGATGGATGATGGATGATGGATGATGGTGATTTATTAGGGGATTTGACCTTAATATGCTACTGTTGATGAATATGGTGATGATGATTTGGCGAGGATGATTAGGATAATGAGGCGGTGTTGTATGAGGGTGAGCCGAGTGAATTGTGTGAGGATGACGTGAAGATTTATTGCGGGAGATGAGAGTTGTCGAGTGATTTTTCTGAGTTTTGTGTGAGACGAGTGTTTTTGTCAGGAGTGAGTCGTGATAATTATCGGAGGACCTCTATTGTTTGTGAGATGATTGTATTATATAGTGAAGGTAGGTTTAGGTAGTTGAGTTGCAATAGGTTTTCGAAAGATAATAGGTCTCTAAAAGATTTTAGAAAATAGTTAGTAGGTTTCTAAAAGATTTTTTATCATAAAAGATTTTAGAAAAGAGTTAGATAAAAGATATTTATAAACAGTTTGGGAAAAGATTATTTTTATAAAAGGTTTTTTTTTTAATAAAAATAATCAATGTAATTAATTAATTCTATTAATTAAATTGGGCTAGAAAAGGGGTTTCATAAAATTGGGCTTTCATAAAATTATTTTTAAATGGTTTCAAAGATGGGCTTTATAAAAGTTAAAAAACGTTTTAGAAAGTAGACTTAGTAAAATTAGTTATAAAAAAGGTTTTCGGAAATGGGTTAATAAAATGAGTTAGAAAATGGATTAGGGCTTAAAACATTTTATTTTAGTCTCGTTTCTTATTCTTTCCTCGATCCTGACCAATTGGAGCGGGGTATTGGTCATCAGGTACTAAATGGGGAGACACGATTATGTGTCTAAAATCACCCTAGCCCAACTTCCTCGTCCGAACCTAATTTCGATCTTGCTTTTCCCACCAGACTTCTTTGCTACCTATGCCTCCACATCATGATTGATATGTGCAGATGTGGGAAAAACCTCCGAGATATATTTGCACAAAGCCAGATCTCGATCAGTGACAATGGCATTCGGAGCTACACTGCCAATGAGGTTCTTCAGTCTGTCCAACATCCAGCGATAGCTCTGAGCATCCTCATGTTGCAACAATGCCCATGCAACAAGAAAATTCTTGTTGGTTGGTGTCACTCCAACAATCTCCACCAAAGGATACATTGCATCAATGTGGATCACGTGCGGATACGTACGCACTAAATTCACGGACGTCGGGTATGCAATGAATGTATGTGTCACCCTACCCATCTCGTCGGACTGAAGCCAAAAAAGATACTTGCTTTCAACAGCCTGATGAAGAAACTGTTGGGCTGCATTTCTGCCTTCTGATCTCGCCCTTCTCAATATATCTCTGCAGTTGTTGATGTGCCTCATGTTAGGCTTCAAAGACGAAAATGCACCTTCAATGGCTTTCATGATGTTTCGTGGTTTCACATGGGATGAAGTTAGTTCTCCAACTAACTTCTTGGCGGCGGGACTGAGACCGCTGATTTGTCGATGGCCCTCCGGGTATAACATCATTGGGTGATTATCAAACCCATGTTCAACCCTAGTCTCCACTACCCAATACGCGTAGTCGTTTTTTGGGACTAGGAACAACCGAAATTCACAGCCACATGCTTTTCTTGTAACACCCCAAAATTTTGGTTCATAAACTTTATAAAACATTCAATTTTCATTTGAATATCTGACCAAACCTTTAGGGTGTTACCGCCGCATCTATTGTTAAAAATAAATGCAAGGCTAATTACTAATATAAAATTTAACTTACAATCCAAATTGTTAAAATAAAACCAATCTAAATTGTCTAACTTAAACCAATTAAAAACTAAACAATCCCAAATAACAGTACTATAATATTTATTAAACTATGTGAACTTAAAACTATAAGTTCGCTCATTCCTGCAACGTAGTCCCTTTCACCAACCTGCAAAATATAAATAGGAAAAGAACAAAGAAAAACAAATACACAAAAATTAGCGAAAGCTAAGTAATTACAACTCCATCCCGTAAAATAATAATAGATATATTTTAAAAATAGTTTTTATAACATACAGACAAGTATATATAATACAATACAGACAAGTATAACATAATACAGACAAGTATATAACACACTTAACCAATTTAATACTCCAAAGTTTATATGATTCACACAAAATCAAATTTAATTATTAAAGGGGAATCGAACGTCAGTAGGCCGGGACTAATCCCAGTAACCACCTACTTCAACATGGGTCGTCACCCAAATAAATTAAGAGAAATGGCCAATATCGTTTTGCATAATGTCCCTAGTGTGCACACCCCTCACTAATCTAATGGGTATCCGCAACGCGCACCAATAGTATTAGGAGGAAGACGATAACATAGTTGTAACAAAATAAAAATCAAGTACTGTTCATCACCTATGGAGGATCCAAGTCCACAGGATAATTCCCTCAATAATATTTCCACTTTACGTGATTAATAGATTTTAATAGTTATAACACATCAAATATCACAATAAATGCTACACATGAACATCTTTAGTTTAATAAATATTTTTCCCAACTTAATCATTTTATAGAGTCATAATAACCAACGTTTATAATTCATAACAACCAATAAGTCCATCATTACAGCCTCATATATAGAGTCACAATGTCAACTTCTAATATCATTCGTAACCTCATTAATTCACCTGTTGTACCCATTAAATTACATTATCCATACTAGTATAATTTTAATATGACGGTACGATAGTTAAACTAATAAGTCCAACAGGAATAATCATACTAGTATATACATATATTTTTATAGTACGTAGAGAAAATAGTACCGATAATAGTAGTAATAATAACTTTAATCATACGAGTACTATTATTATTCATGTCATGTAATATATATCAACTTAACATATAATCACATAGTTACATCCATTACACATTACACACAAAATTCCTAACGGGATTCTAAGTGTTGATGGACATTGTGAATTACCTCGAACGCGTCTAAAGTATAGCAATATCAACTAAAATTCTCCTCCTACGAAGTTTCCGTCTACAACAAATAATATTACATAACGTTAGTCGCTTGATATAATATCCCGAAAATAATTAACCAAAGTTTACAAGATTAATTATAACAAAGTTGAATAACCAAAGTGGGAAAAGAAAAGAAAGGAAATAAATTTCAAAAATTTTTACTTGGAAAACGTGACAGCAAGTCACAAATTTTGAAGAAAAGATTTTGTACAAAGTTTTCATGTGACAGCAAAGTCACATATCCCACGTGACTTTTGCTGCACACATTAAAAAAAATTAATAAATAAAAGTGACTAAAAAAATTTTAAGGAACTAAGTTCCTGCACGCAGACGACGAGAAGCAGGAGAAAGAGAGGAAAGAAGAAAGAGAAGGAAGAAGAAGAAGAAAGAAGAAAGAAGAAAGAAGAAAGAAGAAAGAAGAAGACCACCGCGCCGGTATACCGGCCAAGTCGTCGGAGTCATGGTGTCGGGTTTTAAAATTTATTATTTTATATTATTTTTCTGTTTGAAACCTTCGAAAGGTAACAATGGTGGGTGTAGATCTGAAATTTAGAACTTACCAAAGAGATGAAGAAAGTTAATTACGTGAGAATTTTTGGGTGTTTGGGGTATATATATGTATGTGAATCTAGGGTTTTCACTAAAAGATAAGTATTTAAAAAAAAAAAATCTAATCCTTTCCTAAAACCAGCTCAAGTTATAATGGGGATTGTTAAACATCGCCCCCAAATTACTTAAAATCGCCCCAACTCCCCTCTTAAAATACAATTATACCCTTAGGACTTTTGTTTGATTTTTACTCCAACTTAACTCCTCCCCTAATTCATATTATCTCTCATCTTCAACATCACCACCCACGATCACCACCGCCAACCACCGCCGACGAGCACAAAATTCCGACGAATTTTTTTTTAAACGAAATTTTTTTTTTTAAATGAATTTCATGGGGGCGATGTTTAGAAGTTCAGGTTATAATTTCAGAATTTTCTTTTCTCTCTATTTTTCTTTTTGGACGAAAAAAAAAAATCTGATTTACTTAAAAATCTAATTTCGAAAATTTAATTAAATTTTTTTTTAAAGGGTAAAATTTTGATTTAATAAAAACAACGAGTTTCATAAAAAAATCTGATTTATTACTATTATAATTTATTTTTCAGAATTCTATATTTATAAAATTTTATTATAACAAAATAAATTTTATAAAATAGTTATAAAAATTTGGGATATTACATTTCTCTTTGTTTTTCTTCTAATTGCTGAACTAAAATCACGAGGTTCCTTCTTCTTACCACGATCACAATCCAAAAGTTGATACTTCTTTTTGTGACTAGTGATCGTCAAGAAAAACCCAAGCTCAACGACAATGTTCCTACACCACTCGGCAGCAGCATCACGCGTTTCAAATTCTGGGCTATTGTCGATATACGGGTTATAATTAATCCGATTACCAATAGGCTCCTGAAAAACAAATCAACGTTCATTACACGAAAAAATCACAATATTCACACATTAGTTTAACCAACTTAATCTTATTTCAATTTTTTTAAAACTATTTAGTACCTAATTGAATTTAATTTCACATATAATATAAAATTAATTTATAAAAGTATCAATAAAAAAAATATATTAAAATTTACGTAAAAAGGTACATGGGCCCAACGTTTGGCTAGAACGTTGGACTCATGGATACAACGTTAGGCCAGAACGTTGTATCCATGGGGCTAACGTTTGGCTAGAGCGTTGTAACCATGGAAACAAACGTCTGCCCAGAACGTTGCTTCCATGGTCCCAACGTTCTGGCCAAATGTTAGCCCCATGGATACAACGTTCTGGCCACACATTGTATCCATGGGTCCAACGTTCTGGCCAAACGTTGGGCATGTGTTTACAGTTAAAAAAAAAATTACCTCTTCGCCTGAAGACGACATTCTTGCAGGTGGTGATGGCGTTGGGTGATGACGTTAGGTTGGAGGTTGCGATTGGTGGTCGGTGACTTTAGAGAGAATTGTAAATTGGTAAAATTCAGATTTGAAATGAAGGTAAAATTTCAAATGCTAAAGTAAAATAATTAAAATGGTAAAAAGGAGCTAAGGGCATAATGGTACATTCAGAGGGTAGTTGGGTGATTTTAAGTAGTTTGGGAGCGACGAATAGAAGTTCAGTTCAGTTTCTCTCTCCACCTTTCTAGTTTATCTCTCATATTTTTGTACTTCTTTCTTGGTTCTCCCTCAAAGTAAAGTGAATAAACTTAAAACAAACGCAGGGAGTAATAGTAAAGTGGGGAAAAAAATTAAAAAGAAAGTAGCAACAAAATTGAAATCTTGTATGACTTTTGTTTTCTTCTCATTACACTAGTCAATTAAATTTAATTAGCAATAAGTTGTATGAATTTTGTTTTCATCTCATTTTCAATGTCATATTTTTAAGCTTTTAAATATAATTGAAAATTGAAATCTCACACTGATACCTAATTTTACGAAAAGTCAATAAATATAGCCTTACCGAAATTTTGCATTCACTTCATTTAGTTCTGGTCAAGATCGGATTATCCTATGTAAGATAGGAGTACAAATTAGATTAGGATCATTATTTGAGTTTCTATCGTAGTACATGATCATACCGAGTCAATTTTTCCGGCTCTAGTAAAAAGGCATATCAGTATTCCTTTTTTTTTGCTCGTCTTTGACTTGTCACATTTGCCAACACACAACTTTGAACATTAATATATTTATTTATCTATCAAATTAATAAAAAAAGTTGATATTTAAAAAATATAAGTGGAGAAAATCTATAGAACTTATTACTACGAGGAATGTATGATTAAGATATGTGAATAGTGCACAAAGATTATGTTTAATTCAATTTAATTCTACAATCTGGATATAAAATTTTCTAAATCAAATGTTATTTTTCTTAATCTAGCCCGAACTTATATTCTTAATGTGATCTTAAGGTGCATTATCTTCACTTTTTTCTAAAAAAAAAAATTCAGGTCCAATAACTTTAGATACGTTCACATAAGTTATTTTAAGTCTATAAATATATACAATACCCTCAGGTATGCCTACCCAAGACTATTATTTTTGCTCATTGCTTATTTTTTGCTCAATTGGAGCTCTATAAATGAGCAATGAACAAAGAAAGTTTTGAGTATATGATACACTCAGGTGTATAATATATATTGTAGTTAGTTCTAACACCTTATAAAATAAACTTCAATAAGTTTAGATAAGTCAAGATCAGTTCAGGATTATTGAGGTGAAGAGAACACACCCTTATTAAAACTTATTTTTTCTAATGGAATCTGTTTCGTCCACTTCTTGTCCAATAAGTAAGCTATAGGCTGAGCTTTCTTGTCTAGCAAGTAAACTAGTATCCTTTAGATGTTCTTCACTTGGAGACTTGTGCAACAATGCCTCGAATCAACTTAGTCCAAGCCCGAGCTTCGATTCGAACTCCGCAAAAAGGGACCCACCCTGGAGGTTTGGGTGGTGGTTCCCCCTCCGAAGCTTAAGTCAGATACCAGGAGTTGTAAAGAAAAAGTAGATCTAGAGATAGAAAGTGAGAGAGTATTTTTACAGAGTAACTTTGCACTGTATGCATTGAATGATCTTATTCCTGATTTCAGGGGTATTTATAGTGATGGCAAGATGACAACTATCCTTAAAAACTGCCCTAGAATGGTGGCATCTGATTGGCTAAGTAATCAGATCATGACACGTGGCAAACCATGATTTGTGAGAATTTGTCAACCAATCACTTACAGCCACCATCAAGGGGCTGGGCTCTGACTAACTTTTGGGCCAGAAAAGTGGGCCTTTTCTCCCAACTGAGTGCAACCCAAGGGTTAACTCATTTTTCTTGATTTGTAAGAAGGACACGTGTACGGCTCTGATGAGCCCAAGTGTCTATTAAGGAACCATAGATTTTTAGGCTACAACATTTGCCCCTAAAAGGGTTTTCACTGTTGGCCCATCTGACGGTTAATACCCTTTTACCAAAAGTAGTTTACCCAAATTCAAAATAGGGGCAAGAACGCGCTTCTTTTCTTGGTTTTACCGGTCATAATCGACCGTTTTAAACGTCTTTCGGTCATCCTTAACCTGCTCAACGTGTTTTCTTACCCCCTATATATATCTTGGGTATGAATACATTAAATCATTTCACACCCTGAGAGAACTTTTCTCCAGAGAGAAGATCTGCAAATTTTTCTAGAGAGAGAGCGAGAGAGAGAGATTGTCCAGTCTCAGCCTTCTTCACCGAATCGTCCAGGCGTTTCATCAGGTATCTTTCCTTTGTTCTTTGCTTCTTATTTTTTTCTATTCTTTATTCTTTCTTAGTCTGCCGATCATCCTTCCTCTGAAGCTTCCTTCCCCCTTGAGGCAAATAGGAGTTCATTTTTTCTTTTCGAGCTAGATCCTCCAAAGCCTGCTTAAGGTGCTTACATTCATTAGTCTCATGACCACAGTCCTTGTGAAAGTGACAATACTTGCTCCTATCCCGATTTATGTAAGGAGTCTTCATCTCAGCTGGAGCCTTCAACTCATATTGATCCTTTATCTCCATGAGAATGAAGTATTGGTCTTTGCTGAATTCGATGGGATTGGATGAAGAAGGCTTAGACTATATCCTCTTGCTTCTTCTGGACGAAGTAGTTGTGGAGGTTATGGCCCACATCTCGGCCTTCTTGGGGTTGCTCTTCTTTGGCTGAGCAACCTCATCAGGCTTTTTGGACTCGGGATGTTTTGCCTCGGCACACACTTCGGTGGCGTGTATGAACGCTTCGGCTTCCCTTAAAGCCTCAGCAAGAGTGGTGATTTTCTTCTTAACAAGATCAAACTTAAAACTTCCTGGCCTTAGACCCCTGATAAAGGCGTCAAAGGCCACCCCGGCATTAAGATCTTGAATCTGAAGTGCTTCAAGATTGAATCTCTTAACAAAACTTCTAAGAGCTTCTTTAGGTCCTTGGACAACCTTGCCTAAGTGCATGCTTGTTTTTTTACTCTTGCTTATTGGCAACAAAGTGACTCGTAAATAAGAAACTGAGTTCAGTAAAATTGTTGACTGAATTGGGCGGAAGATTGTTAAACCACTTCTGAGCTACTCCATTCAGAGTTGCTGGGAAGTTCTTACACCAAGTAGCATCATCTACTCCTTGGACGTACATCTGATGTTTGTAAGCAGATAGGTGATCATCTGGATCTGTTGTTTCATCAAAAGGTTCTATGGTAGGGAGTTTAACCTTTGGGAAGGGGGGCGCCTCCATGATCCTGGCCGATAATGGAGTGGGCCAGTTAATCCGGAGGGCTCCCAACTGTCCCTCAATGGGTATGTACTCCTTACGATATTCCTTTAGCACAGGATCAGACGATGTGTTTGCAGGTGCTGGGCGCCTATAAACGATGGGCTGAACCACTGTCTTCTCTTGTCGTGGATGAACAAGAGAGAGGCTTAAACTTCGTCCTTCCGCTCTGGACGACAAACTTTCTTTGCCTCTAGATATTCCCTGGCATCTGTTTCCATTCGGTGCCCGCTTGGATGAACATGATACTGGGTCCTCACCACCAGGTTCCAGTCCATCTTCCTTCGCTGATCACGCCCTCGGCTGCTTTCCTCGGCCGTCCCTCCGGAGGGTTCCCGACGAACAGTCGACTAGGACTGGGACGGTTTTCTTGGGAACGTCATCTAAGAGGAGCTGAATTGTTAGCGGGCGCTCGGGTTATGATGGAAAAACAACATGTTGCTCTTAATGCGTTCCTGGACGACTTTGCCATCTTAGTCTCGAAAGTCATTCAAGACGTTCTCGAGGTGGGCCGCAATCACTGGACGTTCAAGATTCTCCTGTATGACAGGCTGCTGGCTTGGTCCAGGGATATTGACGATAATCGGAGGTTTGTCCCTTCCGCGAGGCGGTCTCTCATGATCTACCGTGTCTTCGACATTGATCTGAAAACTTCGATTTCCGGCGACGTTGGACGATTGACAATCAGTCATCGTTGCGTCTCCCCACAGACGGCGCCAAATGTTTTGTCCACTTCTTGTCCAACAAGTAAGCTATAGGCTGAGCTTTCTTGTCTAGCAAGTAAACTAGTATCGTTTAGATGTTCTTCACTTGGAGACTTGTGCAACGATGCCTGAATCAACATAGTCCAAGCCTGAACTTCGATTCTGAACCTGCAAAAAGGGACCCACCCTGGAGGTTTGGGTGGTGGTTCCCCCTCCGAAGCTTAAGTCAGATACCAGGAGTTAGAAAAAGTAGATCTAGAGAGAGAAAATGAGAGAGTATTTTTACAGAGTAACTTTGCACTGTTTGCATTGAATAATCTTTCTCCTGATTTCAGGGGTATTTATAGTGATGGCAAGATGACAACTATCCTTAAAAACTGCCCTAGAATGGTGGCATCTGATTGGCTAAGTAATCAGATCATGACACGTGGCAGACCATGATTTGTGAGAATTTATCAACCAATCACTTACAGACACCATCAAGGGGCTGGGCTCTGACTAGCTTTTGGGCCAGAAAAGTAGGCCTTTTCCCCCTACTGAGTGCAACCCAAGGGTTAAATTATTTCTCTTGATTTATAAGAAGGACACGTGTACGGCTCTGATGAGCCCAAGTGTCTACTAAGGAACCGTAGATTTTTAGGCTACAACAGAATCCATAACTATTATATCTAATCTAAATTGATTCGATTTTTTCTAATCTAATTTAAATTAATCCGATGTAACCCTTATTTGAACTAATTTTACTCTGTTGAACTCGTAATTATTATGTCTAATCTATTTTGACTCGATTTGTGCTAATCCAATTTAAATTAATTTGATTTGATCTAATCTAATTAGTCCTATTTGATCAGATCTCATCTAAGCTGATCCAATTTGTACTATTCTAATTTAGAGGTGATCATGGACAAGACTTTGGCAAAAAAGTGACTCTTTCCATCGAAAGCCTAAATTTTTTGTTTCACAACCCGCTATTTCAGACCGATTCAAATTTTAGCCTAAGTTTCTGGATTTAAGATGTCTATGACCCTTTTTTTATCCAAACGTCGAGTCAGGTCCGGCAGTAAACGAATCATTGGCCGAAACATCTTGTCCAAAACCCACTAATTTTTGAGTCGGACCGGACCAAATCCATGTTTTTTTTGGTTAAATCCATGTTGATCACCATTAGTGAACTATAACATTTTCAAATGAGTTAAGACTTAAAAAAGCCAAAAGTGGAGAAAAACCCCGAGGGAGAATATGTGAAGACCACGAGTCAAACTGAATTGCGAATAAAATACTTCTATTTCACACTTATTACGCTCTCCCTTTTCTGACGCGTAAAAATATTTTCGGTGCAAATAAGGCGACACATATATCCTAAAGTATCACTTTTAACCTTCTACACTTTCCATTATTTCAAAATCATTCTTTCTCTCTCCTCTCTCACCATTCATCAATGCATGTCATTCTCTCTCTTCTCCCAAGAATCTCACTCTACTACCTGCTTTTTTTCGTCGACTCAGTAAAGTTACTGATTTCGTCTGGTAATCTCTCTCTCTACTTTTTATGATTCTTGAATTTGTTGTAAATTTTTATCTTAATTATGTGCTTTTTGTGTTTAATTATATGTTTCTTTTTTGGAATTTTTGGTGGTCTGAGAGATTGTGTTGTGTAGAAACTCAAGTTTTGCGACCTAAACTGTTTATGAATAATTCTTAACTTCGAATTTTAAGAAAAAATCGTAGTTCATAACATTTTTAGGAACAAAGTTTTTCTGCTGACATTTCAACTTTTAGGCCGTACGTTGAACTATAAATGTTGTATATTGAATTGCCAATGTTTGTAATATATAATTACAAATTTTATGCATCAAATCTTTCATCTAATAGCTATATTAGGATAGTTTTGTACTTGAAATATTTTTGTTTCAATTTGCGATGTACATTTCAACTATACAGTTGATTTGATATCAGCCCCGTTTTTGAGATTTTGGAGGTAGTTAGTCAAATATGACATCTTCATTCTCTCTAAAATCAGGCGTGAGTCAAATTTTGGTTGCTAATTGTAGTGGTGTTACAAGCTTTTTTAGAACATTTCATTTCCACGTTAAAAGTTCAATTGATATACGAAAACAAATAGAGGTATCGATTTAGTCCGTAAGTTCATTTCTGGTTCGGACCTAATAATTGAGTTTAATACAATTCATTTGACTTTCATTATTTTTTTCCCTGAATTGATTATGTTCCAACTTTTTCATTTTCAGTTTCTATCTAGTGTAGTTGATTAAAAATTTTAATTAGCTTAGTTCAAATGCATTTGTATTAAGGTTTGACCCATACAATTTTAGTTCAACCAACATCAAGTAAAATTGTTACTATGAATATAAGAAAGTTGATTATTATTATTATTATTATTATTATTATTATTATTAATATTATTATTATTGTTATTATTATTATTATTGTTATTATTATTATTATTATTATTATTATTATTATTATTATTATTATTATTATTTATCGATTCTCTTCCCTAGTAAAAATACGAAGATGATATTTGTATATTATTTGTAGTATTTTCTTAGAGTTTATTACAACGTATGGAGTATAAATTTTACGAAATATGAATGACTGTTTTTCAATAAATATTCTTCCATCTCTCCCTAAATAGAGTTCCCATTTTTTCATTTATGTCTGGTCCAAATAAATTTCCCATTTCCTTAGTTGGTATGGGTCCACCAATCAAAATATTATTTAGCTTTCACTTTTTACTGTATTACCCAATTCTCCATACACAATATGACTTTGTAAAGTGACCCACATTAGGATAATAATAACCAACATTTATAGTGAGTAAATTATGCATTGACCAATAGAAATAAATATTAAACTCTTGGCGCATGATAAGGGTCTTCGCTATCGTGTACCTTTTGGTTTAAATGGGTCGTCGGAGGAAGAATTCCGGTGCGGCGAGTAGCTCTACGTCACCGGGAACTTCAAAGGAGAATCCTAAGGTATCTTTAGTGAATGCAAGTGAACCTAATCAGCCGATTACTAATGGAACAGTAACCTCGCCAAACCCTCAAATGTTTTTCAAGGAGGAAAGACGATGGAGATTTCCCCCCAACCTACTCATGCTGAAGCTTCGACACATAGGTTTTACAGGTCAGAATCAATTTTACGATAAAGGTATGGGCCTAATTTTTGTTGCTCCATCTATTTTGGAAGGTAATCCTACTGCTTGCCTTGATAAGTCGGAAATTGAAAAATTAAATTCAAAATGGGAGAATGCGTTGATTGTTTATGTTGTGGGACAAGTTCCTACTATGAATGCCATGAATGCTTATATCAAAGCACAATGGGGATTATCTGAAGAACCTCAGGTGTTTAAGCATGATTCAGGGTTTTTTGTAATAAATCGATGTCTAGAGCTGATAAAGATGAAGTGTTATACTTAGGACCACATTTGTTTTTCAATAAAGCTATGATTGTTCAGCAATGGACTCCTCAATTTGATTTTCATAGTCAAATGCTTAAGGTGATTCCCATATGGGTTAAACTACCTAACTTACCTCTCAATTGTTGGAGTGATAATTCTTTAAGTAGAATTGGGAGCTTATTGGGGGTACCAATATATGCGGATGAGTGCACCACTAAGGTCTTGAGGATTTATTTTGCTCGTATTTTAGTGGAAATGGATGTAACAAAAGAAGTGATTAACGAAGTTAGAGTGGAAGATCCTAGTGGTAGAAGTTTTATGCAGAAAGTGTAATATGACTGGTTGCCACCATTTTGTCAGAAGTGTTAAATTATTGGCCATAATTGTGCTGCTAAAGTTCCTAAGCCTCAAAGTAAGATTATTCAGAAGTGGGTTCCTAAGCCAAAACCTGTTGAAATCATTCCTATTGCTGCTGAGCCAGATAAAGTACAAGTGACTTTACCTGCTGGTGCTCCTATTGTGTTAGTAGATCCTAGCACTGCTATTCCTTCTAGTAGTGTTGGTGATCCTAGCATAGTGGTAGAGCTAAGCAATAAAGTCACTCCAGTTAGTACACCTATCACTCAGCAACCTATTGTGACTGAGGAACCTTGGAAGCTTGTTACAAGGAAAAAAGGGAAGAATGTGGCCTTTCAGTCTGCTAAGAGTGTCAGTTATCACTTGACTAATGATGCTCATATCTCAGGTAATCCTGGGGGTGCTAGGGGACCAAACCCCTATATATCCTAATTTTTTTCTTAACATGGAATGTTAGAGGGTTGAATGACCCTCTAAAGATTAAAGAGACAAAAATTTTCTTACAGTAGCATAATGTCTCTTTTTGTGCTCTTTTTGAAACTCGAGTGAGGGCTCTTAAGATGAGTAAGGTGCAGCAGAAGTTTGGGAATTTATGGATATGGGAAAGTAACTATGATTACTCTCCTAAAGACAGGATCTGGTTTGGTTGGAAGCCAGGTGACATTAAGGTGAATGTTTGCAGCAAGTCTGAGTAGGTGATCAGTGTTAAAATTAAACACTTAGCTGGTTCTTATACTTTCATGGTCATTGCAATCTATGGTCTTCATACCATTGCTGTCAAAAGAAGTTTATGGAGTGAACTACTGCATATTGTAGAGAGCATTGATCTTCCTTTCATTATCATTGGTGATTTTAACTCATTCAAGCAAGCTAATGATAGACTGAATGGAGCTGATGTAAGTGAAGCTAAGACTCATGATTTTTCAAATTTTGTCATGGAGTCTGCTGTTATTGAAGCCCCTTATACTGGATTGTATTACTCGTGGACAAATAAGAGCTTAGGTGATTTGAGAATTACAAGTAGAAATGATAAGGCCTTTATCAATGATGTGATGTTATCTCTTTTTCCTGACATTATGGTTCAATATCTTCCTGGTGGCATGTCAGATCACACTGCTTTAGTTGTTAAACTTGAACATGTGCCTTCTGCTGGAGGAAGACCTTTTAAGTTCCATAATATCCTGGTTGAGGGTCCTAGTTTTCTTGAGGCTGTTAATGAAGCTTGGAACTCAGTTGATGCTCCTTTCAAAATGAAAAGAGTTTGGGTTAGACTTATGGCTGTGAAAGCTGCTATGAAACAGCTGCACTCTACTCACTACTCTCAATCATATGAAGGTGGAAGACTGTAGGCATCAGCTTGCTTTCATTCAAGCTGATCACAACATTGCTATTAGTGAAGATATTCAACTTAGGGAGAGTGAGCTTAATGATAAGCTTCGATATTGGTCTAGAGTTGAGGAGAGTATATTGAGGCAGAAGTCCAGAGTTAACTAGTTATTCCAAGGGGATGCAAACACTAAGTTTATCTTCAATGTTGTGAAGATAAGAAAGGCTAGAAACAAAATTTCTGTAATTTAGGACACCCAAAAAATCTTAGTTCATGAGCCTGAGGAGATTCAAAAGGTCATGGTTGACTTCTACAAGCAACTTTTAGGAGAATGTGCACATTCTCTTCCTGCAATTGACTTGGCTACTATCAGGGCTGGTCATGCTCTTAGTAGTGATGCTAGGAATTCTCTTATTTAGCCAGTTACTACTGAGGAAGTTGACAGAGCTTTGTTTGCAATTGAAGACTCTAAAGCTTATGGGATTGATGGTTTTAATGCTTTCTTTTTTAAGAAAAGCTGGGCTGTGATTAAACATGATGTCTATGAGGGTGTTTTTGAATTTTTTCAAAAGTCTTTTGTTCACAAGCCTATCAATGATATTGTGATTACTTTGGTTCCAAAGGTTGATTAAGTCATTCATCCTAAGAATTTTAGGCCTATTACCTATTGTATAATTTTGTACAAAATTGTTTCTAAAATTCTTACTCAGAGAATGCAGCAGGTGATTCATGAGGTTGTGCATCCTGCCCAAGCAGGCTTTATCTCTGAGAGATTCATTGCTGACAATGTATTATTGGCTACTGAGCTTATAAGAGGGTACTCCAGAGCACACATTTCCTCAAGGTTGATATTAAAAAGGCTTATGACTCTGTGGAGTGGCCTTATTTGGAGAGTGTGTTATTGGAGCTAGGTTTTCCTAAACTGTTTGTCAATTGAATTATGACATGTGTGAGAAGTGTCTCTTATTCCATCTTGCTGAATGGAGTACCTTCCATTCCTTTTTAGGCAAAAACTTGAGTATGGAATACCTTCGCAGATGTCTTCTTTGAATTGAATGCTATTCCCGATTTTAACTATCATCCTAAGTGTGAAAGAATTCAGCTAACTCATCTTATGTTTGCTAATGACTTGCTGCTATTTGCAAGAGATGATCTTTAGCTCTGTGACTAAAATCATGGCTGCATTTCATAAATTCTCTAAAGTTTCAGGCCTTGAAGCAAGTGCTGAAAAAAGCAACATTTATTTTGGTGGAATTGCTGATGATGAAGCTGAATTCATAGCTAATGTTGTTCATCTTCCTATTGATACTTTACCTTTTAGATATTTTGGTGTTCCCTTATCTTCCAAGAAGTTGAATTTCTCTCAGTGCAAGATCCTGGTGGATAAAATTACTGACAGAGCTCAGGGTTGGGCTGCAAAGTTGCTTAGCTGGTAGATTGCAGCTCATAAGGAGTATTCTCAGTAGTATGCAAAATTTTTAGGCTCATATTTTTCCCCTGTCTAAGAAGCTTATCAAAGCTGTTGAAGCAGTTTGTAGAAGATTTCTTTGGACAAGCAGCACAATGGACTCAAGAAAAGCTCCCATTTCTTAGGTCTCCTTTTATAACCCAAAAGTTGCAGGTGGATGGAGCTTAGTTAATATGGCAGTTTGGAACAAAGCTGCTCTTCTGAAGCTTCTTTGGGCCATTACTTTTAAACAAGATTTAAAGAAGATAAGCTTTGGGTTCAGTGGATTAATGCTTACTACCTAAAAAGATAAGATATCTTTAGTGTTACTATTAGTAGTAACACTTCTTGGCTTCTAAGAAAAATTATTGATACAAGAGAATTATTGGAGATTATAGGTGGCTGGGATGATGTTGTGCAGGCTGGCAAATTCAGCATAAAGAAAGCATACAACATTATCTCTGGAGATGCTCAAAGAGCTGAATGGAGAAGGCTTATTTGTAACAACAAAGCTAGCCCATAAAGTAAATGTCTTATATGGATGATGCTTCGTGATAGACTTGCTACTACTGATAGAATAAGTAAATCGAACCCTGCCTGTAATATAGTGTGCTGCTTATGTAACAATGGTCAAGAGAATATTCAACATTTGTTCTTTCAGTGCTCTTTTGCAGCTGAAGTCTGGAAAGAGCTGCTCAACCTCCTGGGGGTTAGTTATCAGCACCTTCCTTTTGTTGAAGAATGTAGGAGAGCTCAACTTAAGGCTCATAGCAGGAATATTAGAGCTCGAGTGTTTGTTATGGTCTTTACTGAAGCCATCTATGCTATATGGATACAGAGAAACAACAAAATGTTTACTGGCTGTTGTCTCCCTTCCCATAGGATTTTCAAAGATGTTTTTTGTGTTGCTTGTAATTGCAAAGCCAATGAAAGAGCTTTGCTACTTTTGTAATTGTTGTCTTTGCTAGTTGTCTTTGTAGCTTGGCTACTTAGGTCTAGTGTTTTGTTAGACTAGTTTGTATCCCATCTTATTTTTTTGGTTATCAATAACAATTTTGAAATGCCAAAAAAAAGTGACCCACATTCTCTCTCCTCAATAAACTATTTGATGAATAGTGTACCAACTTTAATTTTTAATTTTGATTTAGTACAACTAAGGACCCACTTATGATTTCTCTTTAATACTTGTGCCCAAAAAAAATGAGAACTATATTCGTGGACGGGGGAGTAGTTATCTATTATCATCATGATGTAATTATGCTAACTCATAATTTTCACAATATTAATTAAATTTATTACTTACTGTAAAATAAGGTACCTTTTGGAGAATTTATCTACCATTTGGCAGCGATAAAAGTTAGGATAGTAATTTTTAAATTCAAATATATGTTTGTTATATCTTTCAGATTGATTATGTAATATATCATATACGTATAATGCTAATAATAATACCAATCTAAGCTTTGCTTAGTGGTTAGGATTGTGCCTTCCAACCTTGAGGCTGTGGGTTCAATTCCCACTAGGGGCACTTTAATGGTAGGGATGTCACTTATCCTCCCCTTACTCTCAGAGCGTCTGGTATGACAATTCATCTCCCAATCCAAAAAAAATATATTAAGCTAATAATAATTTAAATATCATATAATTATATCATGTATATATAAGGCTAATAATAAAAAAACATCATGTAATTTTTCTTTTCAATACATCTTGGGTGGACTGGGTTTACAATAATTTACTGTACACCTAAACTGAATTTATCACACAAGAATTGACTATATTAGAAAAGAAACTCAAATATATCATAAGAAAACTGACTATGTCAAAAAATTGAATATATCATATAAAAACGGACTATACAAAAGGTGATTATATCATACAAAAACTGACCATATCAAATAAAAACTGACTATATCGAATAAAAACATATTATATTACAGTATATGATTTCTGATGTACAATAAGTTATTACCATTAAAAAGAATTGTCTTTTGCATTAAAAAAAAAATCTTAAACTACATAGTAATTCGGTATTACCCGTATACAGGCAATACAGCACCCTAAACGGTGCCCACTGCCCTTCCCTCACTCATACGCAAATTCTGAGCTGGAATCCCAGGTTCTTGTTTTGTTCCTTAGATGAATCTACTTTTAAGACGATTTTTGTTGCGAATTTTAGTAATTAGGCAAATGGATTTAGTTTGATATGGTTTCCTTCTCTGGTTTGTATTGCCATAGAGAAGATTATCTAACCCACGAAGAATTATAAGATTTTCGCATTTGAAGTTTAATAGAGACACTGAAGTGATGGTGAGCATGCATAAGTTTACATGAATTCAAAATATTTAGATTTTCATTATTCAAATTCTTTGTTTCAGAAAGGAAGGAATGGTAATTGACAAACGAGAAAGCATATTTTCCCCCCTTTAATTTTTACTTCTTTCATGTTTTTGTAATTTATATCCCTAATAGCATATATATATATAAAGTTTTATTGTACTACAAAGCGAGAAGCTTCATACATGGCTTTCTAAAATGAGAGAGCTCCTATGGCTTTCTAAGTATGTGGTACTAGTGTTGCAACATTACATCCCTGCTATCTCTTACTGGTTGAGTTTCCTGTCCTTGCTACTGAAAGTGCCAAGAGTTCATATTTACCTTGTTATTGATATCGGAAGGTTGCACAGTTGCCTGCCTATACTGAAGTCACCATTCACTTTATGTGCTAATTGAGTACACGTCTTGATGTTATTTATTAAAATTTAGGATTGCTACAGGAATAGAGACTCAGTAAGCATCTTCTTGGAGCACTACTGTGGGGCTAGGTAGCTATCAACTTTGTGAATTGTGATGACATCTTGTGTCTTTCCAGTTCTTTAGAAAGACCTAAAATGAGTGGCGAGACCCGTGATCATACAAACCCCAGAACAAATTCCTCACTAAAGCCAGAAGTTCCAAAGAATCATAATCATAAAGATGCCATACCTGGGACGGATCTTTGGACAGATGGACTTATCTGTGGATTTGAGTATGTGCGAGGTCGCCACAAAGCGAAGAAGCAGAAGTTTTCTTCAAAATTTCCATTCTCACGAAATTTGGGAAAGGATGATTTGCAGAAGCAAACATTTACATATGGACAAACTGATGCCTGTGGTCAAAATGGGGTATATAATCCAGACACTCAATACCTCCCTGAGTTGGAATCTCATCGTGCTTCTATATTGGATGACCATCTGGATAACCAAGCCTGTATAATGGATCACTTTCATGAAAGCCGTTGGGTGCCAATTGGTTGGACTAGAATATCTGAACTTGTTCAAGAAGTTCAAGTAGATGTTGACTGGGAATCTCAGCAATTTGAGTTCATTGATCGAGAGGATGATGTTTCAGTGGCAGAAATGGCAGCACCATATTGGGAGCGACCTGCTGGTCCTGTATGGTGGTGTCATGTGGATGCAAGTCACCAGAATATCATTTTATGGCTTAGCAATGCTCTGTGGCTGCACCCAGCGGTCAGTATTGCACTGAGAGATGAAACCCGCCTGATAAGTGAGCGAATGAAGTACCTTCTTTATGAGGTGATATTTCTATCTCCTGCTGATACTGAGTTGTTTCTTTGCCAGTTTTTATCTGTATTTTACCTATTGAAAATTTGAATGGATATATAAATACTTAATTGCATATACATTGCTGTTTGTAACATTACTAATAATTAATAATTTATATCTAGAAGTCTTGGTCACATAAATGATTTCTTATGGCTGTTCATGTTAGCCGACCTCAATTTATTTTTTTGGGACTAGGGCTTTCTTGTAGCCTTGATTGCAAGGAGGAAACCTGTTAGTTTCTTTATTGACAACTGTAAACAGGGAAGATATAGATATAACTGAGAGGGAATGTGTTTATTTATTTATTATTTTTTTTTTTTTTTGGGGGGGGGAGGGGGACAAAGATGGTTACTAATTTCTTTCTTTGCAAGGCTACCTCTCTCTCTTTGGCTTCCCATATACAGATTAAAGAAGTTGTTATGTACTAGGGTTGCTCAATTCCTGAACTTAGTTTGATACTTTGATTAGAATATTTTACAAGTATCAAGCATGAGTATCAATGTGATAAGCCCTACTGCAGTATTGCAGTGCTAGCACTAGCAGTAAGAGTAGCTCCTAGCGATTTCTCACAAATGATAGATGATAAAGAAGAATTCAGGAGAATTTTAAGATGAGTAAGAAGCATTGAAGCAAATGAAAAGGAATTAGGGAAAATTGAGATTATATGGCCATATTGATGATGAGCAAGGTGAAAATCATCCATTCCAGCCTAGCCAACATTCTAGAGTTTGGACCTCTCCTTATTGACGTTTCTCCTTCCACATATTTCAACGAATACAACAACCTCTTTCCCTTTTTATTACATCTCATCCTCGGGTCTTCCTTGTTGCTCCATTCTCTAAATAACTGTTGTGTGATTTTTCACCATCATCCCACTAAACAGAATATGTAACCAACTCAAGGTGAAGAGTATGGATCAGATGATTCATTGCGTTACCCCATTGCCCATACTGCCACCTTATCCTCAAGGTGGAATCGGGAAAACACTTGCTGGCAGAAGAGAATTCTCTCAAGTGGTCTCGTAATCAGGTAGATGCCGTAGATCTTTCCGTTTGAGTAGTAGCACCATAGCACTAGTATCCCGTTGTTGAGCCTTTCTGATCCCATTTACGAAATATCTTAGGTAATTGGTCCTTGCATTAGAAGATCTCTCTCCAAATAAGGCTAATGAAAACTTGTCTGTCTAATACAATTGAACAAGGAAAGCCATGAAGTCTCACTACTTCCTTGATGAAGGTATTTGCCATAAAGTGAGCTGTGAAGAAATACCCTGTGACTTAGGAAGGCCTTCCACTAAATCCATAGAGATTTCTTTCCAATCTCTAGTGGGAATGAGTAATTATTGCAGGATGCCTAAGTGAATTAAGGGAAGAGTATTTTTTGCTGACCAATGAGGCAATTGTGCACTCATTGCACCACCTCTTTTCTCATCCTTGTCGTTTCCATCTCTTAACCAACCTCATGTTTGCTTTAAAGTTCCCCGAATAGCGCCCTAAAGGAGTTAATAAGGAAGTGCTTTTAGGAACACAATCTTCCTTGATATATACCTTGTCCTAGAGTGAATCCCTGGGATAGGACAACCCAGCTTGTATGTCCTGTGAAAGCTGCTGAATTAAGGGATCTTGTTGTATTTGCAAGTATATGTCTCCCCACTTAAAACCCAGAAGTAGATATGAGAGCCCCCCAACTCCACTCTCCTAGTGTACTCCTTACCACACTATTTTGGAGGCTCTGGCTTGTAGTGAATCTTGAACTCAAACCACATTAGTATATTCACAGACCGCTAGTATTCTGACACCATTTCCCTCCATTACATCGCAAATCTCAGACTAAAAAAAGTTTGTTATGATTTTCCTTCCTAGCAAGTATCGCCCCATTCCTGGAAAGCTAACACAATGACCATCAGCTCTTCCTCATAATTGGATTATAAACGAGCCGTCGGCCGAAGTACCTTGCTCAATTAGGCTATGGGATGATTTTCCTACGACAAGACGGTCAGTAATCTAATTAGGTAAGGCATTTACCTCCTGTGTAAGATCTTTTGGAAGTCAGCCAAAGCCATCTGTGTGCATTGGTATTGCTTGCTTCAAGGCCTGTGTGGCTTCTGTGTTCCACTTCCACCCACGGAATTCCTTTTTACTGTTGTGTAGTAGTAAGGCTATCTTGGCATAACCTTGTATGAACTTTGTATAATAACATGTGATCCCCATGGCTTCTTCACAAATATGGCTTTAATTTCAACATATCCACAGCACACCCTCACAAAAGAAGAAAGAAGAATCTCTATAAGAGAGACAAGATTAGTGTCTAATAAACATTCTTTTAAGACCAAAACATAGGAATGAGGTGATCTGCAATTTGCACTAATTGTTCAGTTTAGAAATAGAGGAAATGACTGTCTAGCTTATCCAAGGCAATGCTATTAGGGCATTAAATGCACCAACTCTTTACATATATCACAATTAGGAATCAGGAATATTTGAGAATGTCATACATAAGGCTTGTTGAGTGAAGCAGTGTCAAATATATGACTTTAACTTTCGGGATGGCTTCATTCCATTTTTCATAAGTAGCCCATGTGACGAGTTCTCCATCATTGACTCAGGCGAGTTGATCCAAGGTCAAATGACTGAAAGTTGGTTAACTAATCACATAAAGACCGATAGTTAGGCAAAATAATTATGTAGGGTGATGGAAGATGCCTAATATGATAATCCAATTTGTCCAAAAATATTTTAGAAATTCACTTTAACATGCCATATAACCTAATTGGCTGATGCATTGTGCTATGTTTGGATCTTCTATAAAAGATGGTTATTCAATTTCTCTGTGTCATTATCGGGCATCGAGAGGAGAGAGACAAGAGCAGGTGTCTACACATGGTGGATCAGTCTATGTTTGTTCTTAAAATCTTTCATTATAAGAGGAGGGGTAGTTTGAAGATGGAAGGGGAACTTTGCAGTGCTGATGCTAACTTTACTAGATAATCTATGGATTTTGGAGCTGAATACACTAGAATTTTATTAATCTCTTTTTCAGGTTCCAGTTAGGGTTGCTGGAGGGCTTTTATTTGAGCTTTTGGGGCAGTCAGCAGGTGATCCTTTAGACGATGAAGATGATATTCCTGTTGTTCTACGCTCTTGGCAAGCGCAAAACTTTTTGGTAACAGCAAGGCATATTAAGGGATCTGCATCAAATATAAATGTGTTGGGCGTGATGGAAGTCCAGGTGCGTCCTTTCTCGATTAGAATCCTTCTGGCAATTGCTAGCTGTTTATCCCATGTGTAACTGTGTCTAAATGTTGCTTCTTTAATTGGGTTCCCCCAGGAGCTTCTTATTGCAGGTGGTTATAATGCACCTAGATCAGTACATGAAGTCATTGCACATCTAGCCTGTCGTCTTGCGCGTTGGGATGATAGGTGATGCCATTTAGATTCTATATACCCTTCCTAGACAAATAAACTTACATTAGTGAAACAATTATTACAAAAACTCAGGGCGCTGCAGAACAACAGTCCTTTCAAAGGATGGAAAAGAATTCTTGAAATAAGAGACAGCGCACCAATATGATGACTCTAATGAACAAAATTTAGGAATAAAGCTTTAGCACCATGTTCTGTAGATATAAGGACACTGCCAATTCCAAATTCTTTGTTGGTCGAGTTCATTCTATTGGGCATAGCATGGTGTTTCTTCTTCAAATGTGAATGTCTGTGTTGCACATAAAACATTTCAACTGAGTATTTACCTCCCCTACAATCAACATGTTTCACTTATGTTAAAGTGCTTATCTTACTTTCCATTTGTAGACATCCAAAAGAATTGTCTATTTCCATAGTAAAAAGGATTGTGGATTACACTATTACCTATGAAGCAAATAAACCTCTAGGCACTAAGGACTCCGTCCACAGAACTTCATCCATTTTCGTACTGATGAAGCCTGGAAATGGTTGGGACCAGAGGGTTCCTTGTTTTATATACGTTTCAGAAACCTGTCTGTTTTCGTGCTACATAGTGTATTATCGTCCTTCACTGAAATAAAAGATATTGGGCCTCTTATATAATTAGCTATATCCAAAAGACTCATCTTTTTTCCGTAAGAGGATAGTGTATTACTGTCCTTCACCGAATATAAGCTACTGCGCTTCTTATATAATTAGTTATCATTGAGAATCCAGTAGGTGAATATGCTCAGCAGTAAATTTATCTTATTCACTTTTATACATGAAATAAAATTGCGTCTTCTGGTTTGATGCTTGCTATTCTATGATCATAGCATCATACTCACATCCAAAATTTTATGATTAGTTTTTTTTTCATATTAGATGCAAAGGACTTCAGTGGCCTAAGTTTGTTCTTGGTATGATGTCTTTGGTTGGGGGATCTGACCTTTTGCACAGGCCATTCTCCCATTCCATGTTTATAATGTTACCTTATCTCCACAGATTATCTGTTTTTTCACTTATATTTGTACAATGGTAATTAACTTTTTAGAATTTCATGGAAGCTGGTCTATAAAAGGGAGATAGATGATCTTCTTGCTTTCATTTCTTAAGCTTGTCTCCAATGATTTTTATATACTTTCTCCATCTCATAATAGAATTCTGATTTGCTTTTGGCAAAAAGATTGAGGAGTCTAAGGTGGGCCATTTGTAATCTATTATATTGAAGAATGGAAGAGGTAGATATGATTGAAGATAGTGAGTAATTTTATTGAGAAGAGAGAAAAAGTATACGTGATGGGTACTAGCGGATATCTTTATATCATGACTGATTTGGTCCCAACTTAAAAAGCGAATTTGGTGGAGTATTTCGATTTTTGAGACATCTCAAAATGGATAAATGGGTATGATATATTGAGATGGAGGAAGAACATGGGCTGAACCTCTGTAACTAAGTTTAGTCCTGTACAATGCTCTGGCCTGATGGGGAGGGATAGTACAGGCATTGTATAAGTAGTTGGTTAGGATTAGCTCTAAAAAAGAAAGTCAGTTAGAAGAGGGACAGGGAAAATGAGAATCAGATCCCATGTAGATAGAGGAGATCAGAGAGAGAGAAATCATGTTAATCATTGTGAGATTTTCCTTTAGTTTTCTCTTGAATGTGGGAGAGAACAAGCCTCTAATAAGGTTGCATATATCTTTTAAGCCAGATTTTTAAATCTTAATCTTCTCCTTCTTTTAATTTCTACGCAGCTATGACGGTTCATAAGAATCCGCCTCCCCACACAATATACACTATGTTTCATTTTAGTGTCTTAACTTGTAAGGTAAAGGTTTTTCAAGGTGAAATCATTCACCTTCATTCATCGTTGGCAATGTCTTCCAGCAACACAGAGACCTTCCAGAGTGCTCGCCTTTGATGTTTGCGTCTCTTTTACTGGAAAAAGTATTTTTCTTGAAAACTTGAAGTGCTCTCCTCTTGTAATTGGGTGGGGAGGGTTATGTTCTAAAAATCTGATAGCTTCATTTCACCAGCAACTTGTAGGCTCGGGTATGAAGGAAAGTAAAGATGTGGTGGAGATCTGTATCAATTAACTAATGTGTCCTGGTTAGGATGAGATGACTTAAAGAGAAATATCTAACTTCAGGAATTGTTTGGTGAAGCATGACACATTTGGCTTCGCATTTTGCCATCAGTTTGTTACTGGAATCGGTTTGTTAATGCCAGAGCTAAGGCAACAGATATTTGAAACTAATCTAGAATAATTCGTTTTGAGTAGTGGTGGTTGTCTTCACTGTCACGTTCCAAAGATGCACTCATGTGGTCATTTGAGGGGGCTGAGGGCTTTATTGTTCAGGAGTTGGTATGACTTTTTTATGTTTCAAATCTCAGGAGAATTCTTTTGGTTTTTAAGCTTTAGTATCCTTGTGCATTTTTCTTCTCCTAATAAAGTTCAAAAGTGTAATGTAGAACTAGGGCTTTTGAGGAATAATATTTCCCTCTTATTCAAATTATTGAAGTTGGGCTCCACAACAGGGAAATCACATATGATAGATATGAATATATTGCCTGTGTTTTACAATTGAACAGGAGATTCATTAGCCTTTAACGTCTCTGTCTCCTAACTTGTCATACTCTGTTTTGGCATATTCCATAATTTGCTACACAACTTTCATCTCCTACATTTTAATATTATGCTGTACAATTACTTCAAGATTTGAACTAATTAAACTCAACCATCATTATCATGACGATCCATCAATAGCTTTGGAAAAATAATTGCTTTTCTACCTGTTTGTGAGAAAGGCATAATCTGTAAATGGAACACCAAGTCTAAAACGCCAGTCTAATATTGATGTTTAACCCTTTTACAGTTTTACTATATTAGCTTGTTCAATTACCTTATAATATATTGGTTATGCAATTGCTATCCTATGCTTTACTGAGTCTTTGGCTTTTTAATTTGTTTTTGTTGCTCTATAGATTATTTAGGAAATCTATCTTTGGTGCTGCAGATGAAGTTGAATTGAAGTTTGTGAACAGGTATTAGCATCTACATAGTCAATAGTAGTGTATGTCCTTATAGTTTGCTAGGTTGAATATGATTTGCCAGACAGATTTGGTATTTTATAGAATGTTTTATGAGTAGGAGGAATCAGGAAGATATGCATCTTTTTGGCGTGATTCTCAACCAAGAAGTTAGAAAATTGTCAAGACAGGTAATACGCCTTCTCTGTACTGATTTATGTTTGCAGTAGTCTAATGTTCCGTTATGAACTTATTAATTTATCATTATATTTCCATACCATTTGTGGCTTAGTGGCTGAGTATTCGACTTGTTATATTGATGAAAGATACTTTGAAAATCAAATTACAAAACCAAGTTCGTTTTCACTTGGTAGGATTTGAAAAAAAAAACTGCCCTCATTGATTTGAGGAGAGATATTAATTATATAATATGTGGATCCTGTGACAAGATACACTACCAACTATGACGTGGTCCCTTTGAACAAAAATTTGGTAAGGCATACACATGGTGACCTATTGGGACTCTGTTTTCTGTGAGGGGTGAGGATGGAAGTGGTGGGGAGGCATACAACTTGAAATGCAATGGTCATATATAGCAATGAGGCTTCCACAGAGGCTGATGTTGTGTCAGATCTTTGTAAAACTCTCCCTGTATACTGAAGATTGTAACTTTCTTTCAAGAACCGTCCAAGCCTCCGAGATAATGTGAAATTCTCTTAACTTGATGGGGTTTCTCTTATACTTTTTGTCTTTAAAGGTTACTTGTGTGCAGTGGCACTGACATCAGTTATATCTGTATGAAGTCTAACCCTACTGTCACCGAGTTTTTTGTTTTATTAAGCTGTTAGCTGCGTCATTTTCTGTCCTAACCACTCTCCAATAATAACTTTACATAACAAAGAGTATGCTGTCTGAAATTATATATTTTTTTCTTAAACATACAACTCCGTGTTATCATCAAAATAGGCTCCTGCCTATAACTTCATTCCATATTAATTGCATTATTTCCGATGTTTCACATTAATTGTAACATTGCCTTATCTGGTAATGTGTTCTCTCTCTCTCTGAAAAATATGCCAAACATACATGCTGCAATAGTATAACATGTGAAGTGCTATTAAAATAGGCTCCTGAAAGGGCCTTGCCTTCTGCAATTGTGAAGTTCGTCTTTATCTTGATCATTTCTTTCTTTTTTAATTGGGTTTTTTCGGTTACCCTTTTTTTCTCCATTTGGTACAGTAATTTTAGCATCTTTCTTGCCCCAACTGTACTTCTTGACTGGTGTGATTATTTGGAAATCATAACATTGTCATCTCCTTTTCCAGAGATAGCTTGTGTGAATTTTTGTAAGCATTGGGATCTCTTATTGACATCTAGACCATTTCAACCGACCCTTTCTGTTGTGAACTAATTGCTTACCATTTTTGCATTGCACATCCTTTGTTCATATTTCATTGTCTATTCTGGTCAGTTGTCACTGCATATGTTTTCCTTCCTTAGGTCATTAGAGTTAAGTGGTCACTCCATGCGAGGGAGGAGATCATGTTTGAGCTGCTCCACCAGCTACGTGGGCATGCAGCTAGAAGCTTATTGGAGGTGGTAAGAAAGAGTACAAGGATAATGCTTGATGAACAAGAGGCAGTTCGTGGTCGCTTATTTACCATTCAAGATGTTATGCAGAGCAGTATCCGTGCTTGGCTGCAGGTTGGTATATGCTAATAGATTTTAATCATAATATTTCTGGATTGAATTTTCCAGGTGACTACTTTATTCAGGCAAAAGTAATTGTTTTTTATAATTTTCCTGTGCAAATCTTAAGGAACCACATTCCTGTTTAACTACTCTCAAATCACAATACCCACTGTTTAGTGGTCTTTGTCAACTAACAGCTTGGATGTTGGCAGGGAGATACTTATTAGAGCGTTGAGCGTAGAGGAAACAATATTTACTCCTTACCTGTTTAACTTAAAGCTACTTTTCTTGAAAGCTGTTACTATTTCTTAAAAATGAACGCCTTATAGATATGGATAAGAATGACAAGAGTATTCTGGATATCAGAAAGAATATATAACAAAAACCTCTGTTGAATTTTTATCCAGGATCGAAGCCTTCGAGTTACACACAATTTGGGTGTCTTTGGTGGATGTGGACTTATTCTATCAATCATAACTGGGCTCTTTGGTATTAATGTCGATGGAATGCCCGGTGCTGAGAACACACCATACGCATTTGGTCTATTTACAGGACTTCTACTGCTACTAGGGGTTATTTTAGTTGGGGTTGGCATAATTTATCTTGGACTAAAACGGCCCGTCTCTGAAGAGCAGGTTGAAGTAAGGAAAATGGAACTTGAGGAGTTGGTGAAGATGTTCCAGCATGAAGCAGAAACTCATGCCCAAGTTCGTCAAGAAAATCCACGGCAGAGTTTGCCACCCACTGCCAGAGATCAATTCCTACATGATGCAGAGTTTGTGGTAATTCCGTAAGGATGGAATTTCACATTTCTGCTTGCTTATTGAACTTCTGGATCAAAGTGAATGCAGATGAAAATTTATTTCTCCCACATTATGCTCGTGTTCAGACTGCTTATCATTGCCTCCAGCATTTGTCCTTGATGACGTAGCTAAGCTAGCTGGTAGGATTCTTCAACACTACATTCGAGCAGCACATGAGATAGTAAAATGCAGAACGTAGCTCAATATAAGTGCCTAGGCTTCTGTTAAGAAGTCGGCTGTGCATATTGTCTTCAATATAAAGCAGTGTCTATGAGATCTCATCTATACGAGCCATTAAAGAGCGAGTGTCAATGCAAACTTAAGATAGGGGGTTTTGTTGCCCAGCATCACTGGTTTTGCTTTTCCAAGAAAATTAAGCTGTTTGGTTTTCGGTACGGAGTGGACCCCGCATATCCTAGGAGCCAAGAATTAGCTATCACAAAGCTATTCTTGCATGGGCAATATAGTTGTTTGGTTGACAAAAATGAAAGGATCATCTTATTGATAAGTTTTACTTTCGGAAAAATAGATTAAGGGTGTATTCCTATGCACAGCGTGTAGGGATACTAGATGTCAGATGATAATATACTACTAATGACGTGTAAAAGTGTGCATATAATGCACTTATCGTTGCTAAGAATATCTTTTAATAAAACAGAATTGATAAAAGGAGAACAGAAGATTAACTGCAGACATGTTTGTGAACAAACCTTGCCATCCTAAATATGGGAAAAATAATAAATTCTTGGGTGGATTAGGTTTACAATAATTTATTGTGAACCCAAACTAAGTATATCACACAAAAATTGATTATTACAGCAAAAATTAATTATATAATGTAAAAATTGACTATTATCAAATAAAAACCGGCTATATCAAATAAAAACAAAAGTAAATTTTTTTATTTTTTTAGCTTTTTAAAATTCCTTGATATGTGCAGCAAGAAACTTTACATGATCGACATTTAATAATAAAGTATATTATGCTTCAAACAAAAATAAAACCAACAAAGTATCTTTCCTTTGCTCTTTTATGCAACGTTTTGACAGGTTAACTATTTGTAACCTAACTTTGACCATACTTTTTTTCCTAAAATATATAAAACGACACATTATTGTTGGATTATTTGAATGCATATTTACAAAATATCAACTTTATATATAATATTTACTATTGAAATTTAAATATATTAATGGTCAAAATTATGCGTTGGCGTAAAAGTCAAAATATTGGATTTATAAAAGAATGCATAAAGTATTAGATCTCTATGAACCTCCAAAAAAAGAATAAAATAAGTAATTTCAATTAGGCTCCGTTTGGTAGGGCGTAAAATTTTTTCATGGAAAATTGTTTTCCTCTATTTACAATTTTACGTTTGCAAAGGAGTGTAAAACCATTTTCCCCAGGAGTGAAATTGCTCTCCCAATGATGGAAAATCATTTTCCCTTCAAATTAAAGGGAAAATTGTTTTCCTTCCTTTTCCTTATCTATCTTGTACACTCTTTTCACTACCTCCTTACTTTCCCTTTCATTACCCTTTTGTTTATCATTTTTCTTACATGGAACTAAACAACAGAAAACTAATTCTGGAATTGTGTTCTCCATTGTAAATTGTTTTCCATGAAAATCATTTTACACTGAAAATGATTTACACGCAACCAAATGGAGCCTGAAAAAAGTAAACATATTTGTCTTATACAGGGGTGCTTATCGCACAAGCCGAGTCCAAACTGTATTGGCTCAACTCGTTTATCGTTTAGCTCAGCTCGGCTCGACTCAGCTCGCCTCGTGAGCTCAACGAGCTCGATAAGTGAAGCTCGTCTCGAGCTCGTGAGCTTACCTCAAGGCTCGAGCTCGGCTCAGGCTCGAGCTCGTGAGCTTCTCTCAAGGCTCGAGCTCGGCTCCGGCGCTCGACTCAGCTCAGGCTCGAGCTCGACTCGGCTCGGGCTCGAGCTTGAGTTAGATTTGATACAAATAAAGAATAAACCAAACAACATTAAACCAAACAGAATATTTATATTAGACATTTAAAATAATTGTTGACAAATCTTGTAGAATTATAGACTAAATTTAAAAGTTACCATAAATAAACATATTTTATTCCATTTTTACATGCTAACCAAATGAATTACTTACAAATATACATAAAAAATCAACAAACTAGATCTAAAAGGATACAAAAAGAAAAAAAATTGAATTGTTTAATAAAAAATTGTATAAAAGGATACATATAATAATTCTTTAAAGTGTTTTAGCATATAATAACTTTTTAAAGACTTTGAGTTTTATTAATTTTTTATATAAAATAATAATCGAGCCTATTCACGAGCTTTTGGAGCCGAGCTTGGCCTAGTTCGGCTTGGCTCGATAAGGTCTCGAGCTTAGCCCGAATCCGAGCTACCACGAGCCAACCTTTTACCGAGCTTTGATCGAGTCGAGTACGAACTGTTTGCGAACAGGACGAGCTCATTATTACTTGTATGGCCCTTAAGTTGTTGTATGGCCCACAGTGGCGGATTTAGCTCATAACACCCTGGTGCACGTGCACCAGCAATAAAAAAAAAAAAAAAAAAAAAAATCTATTCCAATTCACGCATCTTTCAGCGATTCATTTTCATTTTCACACTCTCTCAAACTCTCTTTCTCTCACATCTCACTTCATCTCAGACCTCAGTTCTCCCTTTCTCTCTAATACAACCTCAGATCCAGTCACCTTCACTCCTCCCTCATACGCCCTCACAGGCGGCGGCGCGCGCATCTAAAGACGATCGTGAAATCGTGACTCGGAGTCTCGGACCTCCTGCTGGCTGCTGTTGCCTGGTTGCTTCGTAATCGCCGACCTGCAGCCGCAACGTTTTGGCTCGAAACTCGGTGGATGACGGTGGACGGACAACCTCCAAGAGTCGTGACTCGTGACTAGCAGACTAGGTACATCTTAATCTGCTCAATTTTGTTGATTTCTTGTTTTACTTTACAGATTAGAGTTTATCAATTTCATGAGAATTGGAAAATAAATTGCAATTTCACTTGTTAGGGGTGTTTATATATCAGATTATATAAATTAGAATTGTTATAAATATTAATTTTGTTGTTGTACTTTGATTTGGGTGTTATTGGTGTTTGAAAATTGAAATGGCATTATATTTGAATTGGGCATTATCAATGTTAATGCTGATTTTGTTGATTATATTTTATGGTCTATGGCAAATTGGCAGCATGTTTCATTAGGATTTCTTTCGCTAAACGTCAGGTGAGTTTTTGTTTGTTTGTTTGAAATTCAGTTTCATTGGTTTAGTTTTGAGTTTTTATATTTTGTTGATGCAGAATGATAATGAAATGTTATGTGCAGGAAACCTATGTCTTCTGGAACGTTGTGAGTAGGTTTAGGTCTTGGTACCTGCAAACAGGTATTAGCGCAAGTAGAACCTTTGTCAAGCTGAGCTCTGACGTAGTGCAATATGCAATATGTACAATGTTGCCTTGTGAGTTGTGATCTGCCAACATATTCTGGTATGTTCTCTATAAGTCTATCCATTATCCGCAACTGCTATCTTGTTGGCCTTATCAGTCCTGTAATGTAAATATGATGGTGTTTAATCTTTTGTCATTTGGTCACTCATCTAAGACAGTTTAAGGAATTATTACATTAGTAATTAGTTGCAGAGGTCCTTGCTGCAAAGAAAAGTGTTGTTGTGACTACTTTTCTAGGGCCGTTATATCAAAATAGTGGTTTTTATGTAGAATTGTAACTTGGCTAATAGAATTACAGTGGCTAAATGCGTAAATTTATTGTTGTTAATTTATTATTGTTATGTGTATTGTTGTTAATTTAATATAATTTGTTACAGTGGCTAATTGGTGAATGATGACTGTGACGCTATGAGCTTTGGATTAGCTTTGAAGGTTTGATTGATTGTGTTCAGGTAATGCACTAAAACTCTTGTTTTAGCATTTTTAGAATTGGACCTATCATGTGAAGTTTTGGGAGAGGCCATGAATGAGCCTTTGGTTTTATGTGTTTTATGTGCTGGTGGAGTTAGTTGGAGATGGATAGGATTTCCCTCTAATGTGAAATTATTTGGCATATATGCATAATGTGTTGATATGAGATTAAATTTGAATAGTTTAAGTGAATTTGATTGATATGTTTGACAAATTCATGGATTATCATGTATGGATGTGCGTATCCGAACCCGTATCCGTACCCATACCCGTCTCTGTGCAACCTAGTCGGTAGTGACCCACCATTCATAAATTCCTGGATCCGCCACTGATGGCCCACGTAGGTTGTTGTAGCGCTTGATTCGCTGATTATGTTTCATGTTGATTAAGGTTTCGACTTTCGAGCCTTGTATTAACAATTTTGTCTTTAGTGGCGCGATGATGTTGCAACTTTCTTTTGTTTTGAGAGGAATTTTCTTCCTCTCTTGTGATTTGCTAGGTTCTGGTTTGCCTTTTTCTCCATATTGCTTTAATTTATTACTTGTGTAAAATGGAATAATTGTTGTTACAATAACATTACCCGAAGTGATTCTTAGGTTTGCTAAAGTTATCCTTAACGTGATCAAAGAAGCCCTTACTTCAACCAAAATTACCCTTAAGTTTTTCCTTTTAAAAAATAAAAATTACCCATAAGTTTAAGTAAGTCACACTGACACATATATTAATTAAAGTTACTTTTACATTAACCAAAGTTACGCTTAAAGTGATCCGTAGGTCCCTTCTTTGCAATCCATTGACCACACATCACTACTTTCACCAAATTTAATTGATAATGATTGATGGATTATAAATCGATGCTTAAAGGGGCATTGTGGGTGTGCTTGGTGATGATAGTGGCGGTGGGGATTATAGGAAGTTGGCTAGCGGCCTAGCGGTTAGTTAGGGTGTTGGGAGGTAGTATTGTTTAAATTGGTAACGCATATAAATCTCAACAAATAAGAGGTACCACGTAAAATTCAAAAACTTATTCCATTGGTACCATTAGAAAAAACCAATAATATATAGGTATCTTATAAAATTTCCACTTTTTAATATCTATGTTGAACTTTATATTTTAGTATAGGGACTTACTTTTCCTACTTGTGTAATAATTAGGTCATATTATACCTATTTGGATTTTGGACGGATATGTACATTATTACATTCCAATATCAAAACTAGTATTAAAACAACAAACAAACAACAAATTAAATTAAGATATTGGAAGAAACCCGAAAAGTATATTGGATTGGGATTATATATTAAACAACTTACATAAGTAGAAACAATAAGAAAATAAAATGAAACTCGATAAAAATCTAATCTTACAAGATTTAGAGATGATTAAATCCACTCACTTAATGATGAACCACATAAAATAATCCAAATTAAAAAAGCACATAAAATAAAAATTGATGATCAAAAGTACTATTATCACTAATTCCACAACCATAATTATAATGCTCAAAAAACTTAAAATTTTTACAACTATTTTCATGTTTCTTAAGGGATACTCACATCCAAGGATGTGGCTTTTCTCGTTTTCGGAGTTGTGAATGGTTATGCGACGACGAAGACTTAAGAATGCTACTAATCTCTTTTTGGCTTAGGAATTTCTAATCTTCCATCAAAGATTTGGAGGTTAAATAACAAAGAAAGACACCAACCATCAAAGCGTTGGTAAGAAGAACACTTAAGAATGGTATCAATAACATAACCATGACAATGTTCATCCACCTTCATATCTTGTAGCCACCCTTCTATCTTATTCCATGTACGTGAAAACACCGCCCGGTACTCCTCCTTGCCCTCTCGGATGTCGGGAAAGAACCCTCTAGCGCTTTCAACGAACGTCTTCACCTTCGACTCAGGGTCTGCGTCTTTGCGTACATCATAGGCATGGATGGTTATGGTTATGGTTTCTTTACCGAAGTCGCCGTAGGTTTTTCCTACATCGCAATACGCTAGACAGGGATTGTCGATCTTCGTCATCTTCTTATTGCTAGGTTGAAGTTCTCTACAAGTTTTTCAGGTTAAAGATCTCACAAGTTTTTGAGGTTTGAAGCTGGAAGAATAGGGCAAGAGAGAGGGTGTATATATAGAAAAAGAGATCTAGAGGAAGCTTGATGCCTAAGAAGTAAGAACTAGTTCTACTCTTACACGGTTTAGGATAGTAACTTTATTTTATTTCTATAAACACTGTTATTGGATTTAACTTGATAGACAAGGCAAGAGTTTTATCATAATTTGTAAGGAATTTGCAAAGATTTTATGGGTTCATACAACACTAATACATGCACGGTTAACCTTTGCTACTTCTTTCTTCAAAACCCTCGGTCGTTATTTTTATGAAAAGGCACTTTAGCTGTTTAAATTTCTTTATATATGCAAGAAGCCTTTTATATATATATATATATATATATATATATATATATATATATATATATATATCACATGAGAATGCCTCCTTACATGAGAAAAGAGAATGAATCTCAACCACACGATTGGATTAGAGTTACAACACTTGTTCATTAGAGTTATACCTCTGAAAAAACTTCGAGTCCAAAAAAGAATTATTTTTTTCAATTTTTTTTTTCTAATTTTTTTTGGAGTTACATAACTTTTCCATTAGAGTTACATCACTTATTTATTAGATTTATAGCGCGTAAAATCCATTCTCATTTCTCATGTAAGTATACGTTCTCATATGAACTCACTTCTATATATAGAGAATAAATTATACTTCCTCCGCTCTTTTATAATTGCACCATTTTGATTTTTATAGTAATCATAATTAACTTTGACAATAGTTTTTTTTGCTAATTTTTACTTCTGTAAAACAAATGTTATCATTTATAATGTTGTTGGATTAGTTTCAATACATATTTTCAAATATTAACCTTTTTCTATAATATTTACTATAAATTGAAATTAAAGATATTTATAGTCTATGTGTTGGCAAAAGTGAAAGTCAAAATGTTGCAATTATAAAAGAGCGAAAATAGTTTGAGAGAGGTTTTGGAGACTGAATCGGACGGAATTGATCGGGACACTTCTGCTAGACTCAAGGTGTTATTGAATGTTACAAGAGCTTTGCGCTGTGTTCAAAAAATCTGTAACTCGAAAGGTAAAGTCGTGTTGATTGAGATCAAATACGAACGTTTGCGTACCTTCTGTTATGCGTGCGGGCTGTTGGGGCATATTGAACGGGATTGGAACTCAATTTCGAGGAGGTGAGGGTTGAAGAGAAGCAATGGGGGTCATGGCCACATGCCTCGCCAACACTAGTAGAATAAATGCTTATTGCTGCGGCCTTTAAGTGGCCTATTGCGGCGGTTTTGACCGCGCAACAATTAACGGCGCAGCAATAGGTAATTAATCTGTTGCCGCGGTTTTAAACCGCAGCAATATTAAAACATATTGCTGCGGTTTTGAGAAAAAACCGCAGCAATATTTCCTGTTTATTATTATTTAAACAAACATATTGCTGCTTGTTTCGAGACAAACAACGAAGAATATGGATATTTTTATTATAAAAATGAGATATATTGCTGCGGTTTCTCTGACAAACCGCAGCAATATCCTTTTTTATAATAAAAAATATATAAATATTGCTGCGGTTTCGCTGACAAACCGCAACAATATCCTTTTTTATAATAAAAAATATATATATTCTTTGCGGTTTGTCGGAGAAACCGCAAGCAATATTATATATTTTTTATTATTAAAAAGGATATTGCTTGCGGTTTGTCGAGAAACCGCAAAGAATATACTTTTTTTTTTTTTTTAAATAATTTACATTATGCAGCAAGCGAATGCGAGAATGCAAAGACGGCAGAAGCGGAATGCAAAGAAGCGGGATGCAAGCAAATTTCGCATAAATTTCGACAGAGCTCCGTTTGTAAATTGGATAAACCCATAATTGGGAATTAACCCTGTACAATATTATATGCAACAACCATCCATCATCCACAATTCATCATCCAAAATTCATCCCAACATCCATCCATCATCCACAAATCATCCAACAAACAACACCTAATCCACAAATTCATCCAACATCCAACTTCCACGCACAATCCAAATTCCAAGTTTAACAATAGAAATATATAAGATTCAATAAAACATAGATATCATATGATCCAACATATATATTTATATATCATGAAATCCAATCAATTAAGTCAATACGATTAACCAAAGTTAGCTTTCAATAGTTATATATATAAACTAACCTAATCTATGCAATGCAATTATCAATAAAGTATCTTGCCCACTTATTTTTCACCTCATTGATTTGATCTTCGAGTATAAGGATCGCGGGTAAAGGTAGTACAAGCAACCTGAAAATAATTCACCAAAGTTAGCTTTCAATAGTTATATATATAAAATATGAAATGAATAATAAGTGAACAAAAAACTTACTTCATCGAAATCCTCCGAACTAGAATATAAAATGAGTACGTCAAAAATGTTGCGCATGACAAAATAACCGCACTCCGTGCCTCCTTGTTGTTGTGGGCACTTTAACGAAAGTTTTAAGAAAATGAGTAAATTTATCGTATAATGAGAATGACATAACATATGCTTTTAATTGAATAAAATAAGGCTATTATACCTTAACACATTTCCAACTAAGCTTGTTGTGACGAACTTCGTTGCAGCTCATCCGAAACCTCCTAAAAGCACTACATAAAACAAAATCAAATGATCAGTTACACTTTATTTGCTTTATATTATAATTTAAATTCATTTAAAATATATCAAAGCGATCAACTTACGCTATCATAGGAGGTTTAATCTTTAACTTCCGCTCCTTGTGATAGCTAGCGGAATCAAAGACGTAAATAATCCCGAGCATGGGACGTATGACCAGGAGCATCCAATGACGGCTATTGCAAGATTGAATAATAATAATTACTTAAAAAATTCACATGTCATGCAAAAATCAATATTTGTAAAACTATTAAGATAGAATATTACTCTTGAAAGATTGGCGCGAAGATGATACTAGCACTAGCAACGACGGATCCAGTCAAAGCACACTCAATGTAAGTCGTTAGATTCTCCAAAGAATGCACATCCGCGGTACTCTCCGGGCACATCCAACAAACTCGAACAGCATCCCCAAATCCATCCAAGTCAGACTGTATTGCCCTAAAAAAAATAGATAAACATAAATTTTATGTGGAAAATACAACTATCATACAATGAAATGTAAAAAAAAATCATAACTTTGATTATTGTTACCTCATGTACACTTGGATAATAGAAATATTAAGCATCTCCCCTTTCAAGAACTGAGCAATATCCTCCTTGGTCAGATAAGCGGTGGCATCTTCTGTATAATGGAATAATGAGCTCGGCAAGGTTACACCAACAATATCATCGTCTGCGACGGCAAGGGCAAGCGTATCTGCTAACTCCTTACAGTCTTCAGTGAGTGATTCCAAGAACGATACATCATCAACTACTTGGACTATAACGAGTAGCCGAACCGGCTGAAAGGCGCCGGGCTAGGACATCTAACAGCCTCCCCCGAAATCCCCTTTTGTTTTTTAGGTGTCGGTGTAACCTAATAATAATTTTTGAGAAAGCGCATAAGATTATGTAATTTTTACATTTAATCCTATTATTTGAACAAAAATGGATAAAATTTGAACAATTACCTCATCACCTAATATTTGCACTAAATTTTTTGGCCATTGCACCCACGTACCCAAAGCAGTTTCCGTAGTGTCGATTTCATATGCAGGGACGGGGACAGGTAGTGGCAAATGACCATACTTCTCTACAAAACGATGAATTTTCACTCGAAGGTGATCATTCATCATTCTAGACCCATGAACTGTAGTGGTCTCATCAAAAGCATAAGAATGTGCATCCGCCACTAGACAAGTCTTTCCACTAGTTGGATCTATCAAATACAATCGACGGGAGTCTCGTCCTAACAATAACATAAAGTTCTTAATATATAAGATAATTATTTGTATAAAGCACATGTATATATGATAATTATTTGTATAAAGCACATGTATATATGATATTTATTTGTATAAAGCACATGTATATATGATCCTTATTTGTATAAAGCACATGTATATATGATCCTTATTTGTATAAAGCACATGTATATATGATAAATATATGTACCTTCAAATGAGGAGAATGAGTGTCTCCAAATCCGGATAGTGGAGTACGTAGCTGAGTGGGTGTGAAGTAGATGGCCCAACAGATGGTGAAGCAGTGATGGAACAACCGGTGAAGCGGTGATGGAACAAATGGAGGAAAAGGTAGCCGAGTAGGCTGAAAAGTAGTTGGACGAGGAAGATCTTTGAAGCAGGTGATGGAACAAATGGAGGAAAAGGTAGGCGAGTGGGTCGAAAAGCACTGCCCGGAAGATCTTGAAGCGGGTGATGGAACAAATGGCGGAAAAGGTAGCTGAGAGTGGGCTGAAAAGCAGTGGCCCAGTAGATGGTGAAGCAGGTGATGGAACAAATGGGGGAACAAATGGTGGAGTAGGTAGCTGAATGGGCCGTGAAAGCGCCACATTCTCGCATATATGTGGCAATGTCGGTTCTCCACCTTTCGGCCATTTTCGCATGAATGCTTCCTCTTGTTCCCGACTCGAGCTCCAATAGTTCCTAGGAGGTGGAAGACCAAAAGCCTTCCTATAGCCAACATTGTAGCCTCCAAAACCATAACAACGACCCGAGTGATCGGCTTCTCTCCAAGAGCCATAAACGGGCGTCTTTGTTACGTACGGGAGTGAACTCACCCTTGGCTTGCTTCTCCTTGTACTCCAACCGCCAAAAAACAAGTTCCAAATAACAAAAATGTATTTAATAAATAAAAAACGTATACATGTCAAACTAAAAGTTATATATAGTGATATACATACGTATTTGTCATCTGCAATCTTTGTTTCCTCAATTTGGAATAAATCGCTGTTTGGTGACTGGATCCTTCTTATGCATCGCGCACCACCGATCATCACCCCGAGTAACATGAGAGGACACCGAGGAGGATGGTGTACTAGATGACGATCCTGAGAATCAAAACTAGGTGGAGAAAAGTTCTCCTGCTTCCACAACTCTCTAGCATCCCCATAGTTCCTTTGCCCTAAGTGGTGATGATGTGTATTCTTTTTGCACTCTCGAGCGCCTTTTCTCGCTTTTTCGCAATAAAAAACACATTAAGTTAGTAGAATATAATTTAATTTAATAAAACACATTAAGTTATTAGAATATAATTTAACTTACTACGGCCTCATCGACGTCATAGCCTCCTTGAAGGTAAGCCAATCCTCCGTCTTGATGTGCTTGTATACATCTGGCGGAGTATCACCTAGCTTCTCCTTCTTTGATCTGACTCTGGTCATGGTGATCCAACCAGATACCAATTTGCTCTTGAAATCCCTCCATCTGGAGTTCACAGCGAGTCAAGTAATGCCTCTTATAGCTTATCTCGTCAGGAAGGTGAAACATATTCTGTTTTCCATCATAAACAAATAAATAAGCACGTTAGATCAACAATAGAACAATAAATCTCAAAATTGTAAATGAAACAAATCTTACCATAGTGTCTCGTCCACATCAAATCCAACAAGGCAGGAGAAATGTTTTTCCATTTCCAATTGATGTTAAGCCTGCGTATAGAAAGACCGACCCAAATACCATACTTGGATCTCCACGTGCCTAATAGAAAAAACAATTACAAAATACAAACATTAAATCCTAAGCATGGTAAATTATAACTATCTTACAATCAATAATTACCTGTTGGTCTCCCCAATTCATCAAACTCGTAAGAACATATCTTACGTGTTGTGGAGATTCATCGTGGGACCTCTTTTACTCTTTTTAGCTGCCTTTGTCTTCCCACTTGACTTCTTCCCCCTCCCTTGTGCACCATAATATGCAGTGGTCGACGAGGATCTAAGAATCAAAATAAGGAAACTATGAATCGGAGAACGAACAAATAAATGACATATTCAATATTACAATAATCGCGAACCCGAGGGGGGTGGCCGACGTGGATCGGATGTCACCTCAATGTCAAGTAAAGCATTTCTATCGCCTTCTACTTCCATTCTTTCCATCCAAGCATCAAACGCATCTGCGCAGCACGATCGTTGTCCTCCCCCCGATCGGCCTCCTTTTTCGGGTGAAATGGTGCATCGGAATCCGATGACTGATCACTCGAACCGTCACTAGCCATATCTGTAACATATACATAGAAACAACAAAAAGTGTTAACAAAATTTAAAACAATATATATCAACACATTATTGTAATGAAATCTATTATAAGTACATCAATTTAGTATTCAAATTACTCATATAGAACATTTTTTACCTTTAATTTTGGTCAATAGGTTGCTCGATGACCGTTATACCCTCCTGGTGATCCACTCGCATGTAACTATTTTCAGTATCATACACATCCATCATATCATCACTTGGGATTGAGAAAGGGGAATATCATCAAACTTATCATATTCTTCTTCATCGTCAACATCACCAACTCCTAAAATTCGCCTTTTACCATTAACAACAATGCACCACCGAGTGTCTACGAGGATCGGATACATAAAACACTTGTTTTGCTTGTGATGCGAGGATAAAAGGTTCTTCGGTGTCACGCGGACGACTCATATCGACTAGAGTAAAACCACACTCATCCTTTCGCAAACCACGTCTATTATCCGCCCACTTGCATTGAAAAATAGGCATAGTGAAGTCACAATAATCGAGCTCCCATATTTCCTGAATGATCCCATAATATGATTGTGTAGCATCAATCAGAGTTTTATCCTTTGCACTCGCATACTCCCCTAGATGATGCAACCATTGAAACCCCACAATTCTGTACCACCTTCGATTTCTTGTCTTGACGTTCGGTGTAAAAGGTAAATCCATTGATATCATACCCCTCATACGATTTAAAAGCGTCACGTGGACCGTATGCCAACCACTTAATTGTATCGGGTACATGATGGTCGTTTGCGAGACAATTCACCAATTACTTTATTATGGAACCAATCAATGAAAGACCTGTTATGCTCATTCATCAACGCCCTCTCCCCCTTTTGACGGGTTTTTGTGGCGCAATTCACGCATATGTCTCTCTAAGTATGGATTAACTTCAGTAACATGGTGCAACACGAAAAGATGAGCTTTATTCAACTCACTCAATGAAGGCGAAATATGTCGCATTCCGACACCACCCTTGCCTTCTAACCTTCCCTCGTGTCCGGACTTTGGAAGCCCTATCGTCACAGCCTTAGCAAAATGAGAAGAACAATATCCTCCAACCTCTTCGTCAATTGTTCCTTGAATAATACTCGCCTCTGGTCTTCTTTGGGTTCCTCACTTTCTTTTTCAAAGAACCCATATGTCTCTCAAAAGGGTATGCCCATCTTAAAAACACAGGACCACACGGTTTAATCTCTCTTACCAAATGAAGGACTAAGTGAACCATAATGTCAAAAAAGAAGGTGGAAAATACATCTCAAATTGACAAAGTGTTATCACCACCTCATTTTGCAAAGCATCCAACTTATCAGGGTCAAGAACCTTGTTGCATATGGTATTGAAAAATGAACACAACCTCGTGATGGCAAGCCTGACATGTTTTGGAAGAATCCCGCGTATTGCAATCGGCAAAAACACTTGCATCAACACATGACAGTCATGGGACTTCAGCCCAATTAATTTCAGATCACTCAAAGAAACAAGTCTTCTCATGTTAGATGAGTATCCAGTGGGAACCTTAATACCGTATAAACACTCACGGAACAATCGTTTCTCTTGCCTAGACAATGTATAACAAGCTGGAGGCAAATATGTTGTTGTTCCCTTTCCTTTCTTAGTTTTTTCCTTAATCTTTGGCCATAAATTAGGCCGAATCTTCAATTTCTCCATATCTCTGCGAACTTTCAGACCATCCTTAGTTTTTCCCGGCATATTCAACAGAGTACCAATAATTGCATCACAAACATTTTTTTCAATGTGCATTACATCGAGACAATGTCTAACTGGTAAGTATTTCCAATAAGGAAGTCTCCAGAATATAGACTCTTTTTTCCAAATGACACCATCGTCTTCCGAAGGTTTAACCCCCTTACCAAATATTGTGCCCATCCCCTTAACACGATTATAAACTTCTTTTCCGGTCAACGGTCTAGGAGCTAGAGCATTTTCAACTAACCTGTTAAATGGTGCTTTTTTCTTTCGATATGGATGAGAATTATGTAGCAATTGCCTATTAATGATATAGACATGTTTCCCACAATATGGCAAATGTGTAGCCTCCATACCATTCTCACAAATGGGACATGCCTTTTTTCCTTTGACCTTATACCCCGACAAATTGCCATAAGCAGGATAATCAATGTATAGTACAGAATAGCATAGCACGAAGCCTGAAATCTTCATTGGAATACGCATCAAATACCATAACACCTTCGTCCCACATCTTTTTGAGATCTTCGATGAGAGGTGCAAGATATATGTCTATATCATTTCCCTATTGTTTAGGCCCGGAAATTAAGAGAGACAACATAATATACTTTCGCTTCATGCACAACCATGGAGGAAGATTGTATATCACTAACGAACAGGCCAAGTACTATGTTGACTACTCAAAGTACCGTAAGGGTTCATTCCGTCCGTACACAATGCAAGTCTCAAGTTCCTAACTTCCCGACCAAATTCCCGATATCCGGAATCTATAGCCTTCCATTGAGGAGAATCTGCTGGATGCCTAAGCATCCCATCTTTCTTTCTCCGATCAGCATGTCATCTTAGGTTCTTTGCATCTTCTTTGATAGATAATAGCCTCCTAAACCTTGGCACAATTGGAAGATACCACAACACTTTCGCAGAAGGACCCGTATTGCCCGGCCTAGGCTCAACCCCATCCGACAATTTATAGCGGGACTTACCACACCTCGGACATTCATAAAGGTCCGCATTCTCATTTCGATACAACACGCAATCATTCGGACATGCATCAATCCGCTCATATTCTAAACCCAAAGGACACATTAATTTTTTGGCATAGTAGGTGGATTTTGGTAATAAATTACCCTCGGGAAACATATCTTGTAAAGCTTCTAAGAGTTACGTGAAGCCTACATCGGTCAATTGTGTTTCGCTTTGATGTTGAAAAGGGTTAAAACCCCACTCAATTGAGTGTATTTTGTACACCCTGGATAAAGGGGTTTCCCAGCGACTTCGGACAAACCGTCAAACACTCGTGACCGCTCTTTAAAATGGTCACGTGCCCCTTCCAACATCTCACCTAATCGATCATCACCAAACTCTTCATCCTCAGTGTCACTATTATCTCCGTGATCATTTTCATTACCTACAACATCATCACCTTCTATCCTAACATGATCTTCAATCACAAATTCATTCTCTGCCCCAACATTCGACATATCAATCTCTAATGAGTTACTAGTGCCATCATCAACAATAACCCTATTCTGTATACTTTCCCTTCTCACCATGCCATAACCAAATATAATACTCAACTCTAAATCCTCGACGAATAATATGATCTCTTATTAACCTAATATCAGAAATCGTATTCACATTGTAGCAATCAACACATGGACAATATATCTCATCCTCGCAAGTAAGTTGTTGATGCTCTATAGCACGTTTACAAAACTCATTCACACCTTGTACGAACTCCAACGTATTCCGCTTTCCATACATCCAACTTCGATCCATTTCTAAAAACCCCACACATATATACATCCATTAAAACTTATTATCAATTAAAAAATTCACATAAATATAACACAACAAACTAATATTCAATGCATGCTTCCACTGGGTCCTTATCACTCCAACCTAACCCATTCTTAAACGTCCAATCCCACTAGTGAATGCATGTATCATCTTTGATTCTAAGTAAAATTCGGCAGCATTTCCCTTCAGTTCTCCAAGTACACGATGAAGATAATTGCTTATCTTATATGCACCCGGGAGAACAAATTAGGGAAATGATTAACCGTATTTCACTTAGAATCAAAGAATCAACACACATTCACTACCTAAGTGAGATGTGACGTTTAAGAACAGTCCCAAAACGGGGACTATTCAAGACTTACTCCTAATGAGTAAATCTTGAACGGGTATCTAGGCATTATGATGTACATAAAAAAATCGCATTCAAGCGATTCCAAGTCATCACCAAACAACAAATACCAAACCATTCCTTAGATTTCCCTTCCTCTCCCATTGGTGAGTCTATAAATATGAAGGCATTGCAAAAAAACAATCGCATTATACATACAAACAATCGCATTTAAGCGATTTCAAGTCATAACCAAACAACAAATACCAAACCATTCCTTAGATTTCCCTTCCTCTCCCATTGGTGAGTCTATTAATATGAAGGCATTGCAAAAATAAGCCCATTATATATATCACTTCAAACAATTCACCACACTTATGCAAAAACAATCCCGTATAACATTCTAGGGCATACAAAAACTTAAGCAAAATCATCACAAATTTAGTTTTTAATCCTTAAATCTCATAAGTAATCATATATATATATTATATTGAGCATTTTTAACTACAATTTAAGCCAATTTTTTTATAAATGAAAAATGACAATTGAAAATTAATAAGAATTAATGAAAAACTAACCGTATGACAAGGGGAAGGTGGCCCTAGCGGCTGTGAACGGAGTAGAGGAGCGCAAAACCGGCCGAAAACCGCACCAAAAGATGGCCGAAAACCGCACAAAAGAAGGCCGAAAACCGCACCAAAGAGGGGCGAAAACACGGCCAAAAGCCGCTCCAAAAAGGTCGAAAACCACCGGAAAAACAAGTTAGGTACCCTTGTCGCCGGAAACCGAAACCTTGTTGCCAGAAAATGAAACCTTATCGCCGGAAATTTGAAGATGGTGAGAGAGTGTGAGAGTAGAGAGAGAGAGAGAGAGTGAGAGAGTGCGAATAGAGAGAGAGAAAGTAGAGAAACAGTAAAGCCAAAAAAAAAAAAACCCGTGTTTTAGATTCAGAGTACGGGGGATATTGCTGCGGTTTTGTCAGAAACCGCAGCAATATATTAAAATAATGTTTAAAAAAATATTATTTTAATATATTGCTGCGGTCTCTGACGAAAACCGCAGCAATATATTAAAATAATATTTTTTTTAACATTATTTTAATATATTGCTGCGGTTTTTGAAAGAGACCGCAGCAATATATTTCAGGAATAAAATGTTATCACTTTTTTGAAAAAATCCGTTGGATATATATTGCTGCTGTTTTCTCTAGAAAACGCAACAATATGTTTGGTCAAATGGTCAACTATTTGGCCAAAGTTTACTGTTGCAACCATATTGCTGCGGTTTTTATTAAAAACCGCAGCAATATATTTATTTTATAATTTACCTTTTTTTTTGTCGTTATATATTGCTGCGTATGGGTAAAATCGCAGCAATATCACCGCAGCAATAAGCATTAATTCTACTAGTGCAAGAAAGGGTCGCTTAAAACTTCAAGAAGAGCCTAAAAATTTCTTGAGGCATTCGAAGAATTTGAGTTTCAGCAAATGGGTTGAGTTAACTTGAACATGTGAAACTTTTGTCAAAATAATTGCAGCAAAAACAGTGAACTTAGAATGAACATAATTAACTTCCTGCTCGGTACTCCGAATTAGGAATTTCTAAAGCTTAACCTCAAGAACTTTTAGGTCATGACCTTACTTAAAGGAGTAATACCCGCTCCATAACACATAATGAGCAACTCGCTCCACAAATGTTGTTCACTTTCCCCATAAAACAATAACTAAATCATAATACTTATTTACTCAATAACATAAACTTATTTTTTTCAAAACTTATACTCTTGTTCTCAATTCGTATCGCATATTCAATTCCAAAGTGTATCAACTGTTTACTCTCCTTGGCTGGCAAGTAAACTATTATCCCTCAATAATGTTTTTCTTTGGAGACTTGTGCAACGATGTCCAAATCTAGTATCCCGAACCTATGCTTCGTTCCAAACCTGCAAAAAAGGGACGCACCTTAGAGGTTTGGGTGGTGGTTCCCCCTCCGAAGCTTAAGTCAGGTATCAGGAGTGAAAAGGAAAAGTAGAGATAGAGAGAGAAAGTGAGAGAATTTCTCCAGAGTAAGGGCACACTGTTCAATGAATTATCTTTCTCCTGATTTGAAGGGGAGTATTTATAATGTTTGGGATCTGATTGTTGCCTTTTGAGGTTACCCTAAATTAAGGGCTCCTGATTGGCTAAGCAATCATAAAGTGACACGTGGCAGGCAATGATTGAGAGTTGATCATCAACCAATCACATGTAGCCTTTTGTTGGGATATGGGCCCTGGATATTCTTCAGGCCAAAAGGTGGGCTTTGATTCCTTTTACAGTAAAAACCTAAAGTTTTTACCATTTGCTCATTCCTTTTCATAGGATATGTGGATGGTCCTGACGGGTCCAGGTGTCTCAAGGAGAGCCGGTGGATATTTTAGGCTACAACATTTGCCCCTAAAAGGGTTTTTATTGTTGGCTCCAAGACGGTTAATGCCCTTTTACTCGAGGAAGTTACCTCAAATTCAAAAAGAGGCAAAGACGCGCCATTTTTTGGGCCTTATCGGTCATATTTATCCAATTCAATCATTGCCCGTCACTTTTTAACCGGTGTAGACCGTTTTTCACCTCCTATATATATGCTCTTTTGTCCTCACTTCAATCATTTTACATCTTGAGAGAAATTTTCTAGAGAGAGAGGCTCTGCGTTTTTTCTTGTTTTCTAGAGAGAGAGTGAGCTTGTCCGGTTTTTATTTTCTTCATTGAATCGTCCAAGCGCTTCGTCAGGTATCCTTTCTTTCTTCTTTGTTTTTTATTCATTATTTTTTCTTAAAAAATCAATAAAATGGATTCCTCTTCTTCGTTAAATAATCCTGGCTGTTCAAGAGTTTGCCTTGACACTAGAACCGAGAGTACTTCTTCTTCGGCACATTCTAGAGTTGGGCCTATTCTCGCCGATTGTATATATTTTTATGGTTTTGGCCGGCAAAGTCAGACGACCCAGTCTTTACCTGTGCAGGGTAATCTGGCGTGCATCAAGCAAACGACCCGTATAAGACGAAGAATAATTCTCCCTTCCTATAGCTTTGAGATGGAAGAATCCACTGGACGAGTTTCAGAAGAAGCAAGGGAGACCCATAGTGCTCAACCGTTGGTCGGGTCTACTTCCCCTGCCTATAATTGGGAGAACCTTGAAGCAAATCCTGAGCCCAGTCCATCTGGCATGGACATTGATATGGAGGAAGCCGGCGAGGGCAATAATGAGGAAGATTCCAGCAACACTGACGAATCGGACGATCCCTCTACTACCTCGTCTGAAATTAGAAGATGCTTAGGTCCCCTCTCTGACCTGGTTTTATGTTAGTCAACCGTAGGTAGTTAGAAAAAATTAGCCCTGATCCCAGCTACTTATCCAGTGCTATGCCCATGCCGGGCTTTTCTTTTATCATACCCAATAAGGACGCTACAATTTTGAGCGCTCCCAAAAACCACTTTGCCGTCTACAAGCTAGCCTGGGACGCGGGGTTAAGGTTCCCGCTCCACGACTTTGTAGAGCAAGTGTTAAGGCATCACAACGTCGGCCATAACCAATTGGCGCCTAATGCCTGGCACAATATTCTAACCTTCATAACCAATTGGCGAAGCTCGTCCTTGTACTCTGGACGAGCTTTGCACCAAGAAGGAGAGCGGCCAACATTAGCCGAGCCACCATAAAATTTTACATTTAGGACTAGCTTAGATACTTGTATGAAATTTTTATTTTGCTATTTATGGAGGTACCATGTTTTAATCGGCTTCCTTGAGGAAGCAAGGCTCGTCTTGAAGTAGTGAGCCCTTACTAGGGTCTTTACTACTTAGCTGACCTTGCATTTGAAAGTAAGATTCCTTTACTAAGGCTTGCTTATTTCTGGTCGGCTTCCTTTTAGGGACCATGATGTTTCTCTTATTAGAGACTACCATCGTTTGGTTAACCAGATGTGTGATATGCCTTTTAGGTTTATTACACTTTGGCCGGTCTCCTTGAGGAAGCAATGTGTGTTAGAGCAATGGTTATTCCATGTTGTGATGTCCATTGTTTATCTTTGGACGTTTTATTGTTCAGTGTAATTTTGGCTAAGTTAATGTCAGTTTTAGACCACTAGACTAACTGATGGTAAAAATGCTCAAAGTGAACAACTTAGTAAAAAATAAAGGAACAATATAGGGAGAAAGTAGAAAGTGTATTATATGAATTTTGCTTGACTAAGTGTCACGATACATGTATACATTTGTAATTCTCTTTTTTGTGCCGTGGCACTTGTTTGGGATTACAAACTACTTCCGAATTTGTGCCGATTGTCTGAGTCATACGTGGTACTTCTTCAATGTATATGAGTTCCAAGTGCGCTGTATTGGTCGTCCATCCATGTCTTGGAGATGAAAAGTTCCGCTTCGCACTTCTTGGACGATCAGATAGGGTCCTTCCCAGTTTGGCGTCAGTTTACCCAGCTCCTTAGCTCGGCCAACGACTTCCATCTTCCTCGGAACCAAGGCCCCTACCTTGAGTGGTCGTCTAGCTACTCTCTTGCTAAAGTCGCGAGCCATTCACAGCTTGTATCATTGCATTCTGAGTAGTGCATTGCCCCTGACCTCCGATACTTGGTCCAAGGCCGTGCGCAAGGTAGCCCAATTGGCTTCTTCTGTGTACAACATGACTCTCAGGGTGGGTTCTTCAATCTCAATGGGCAAGACGGCTTCAGTACCATAAACCAACATGAAGGGCGTCTCTCCTGTAGAGTATTTAGCCGTGGTTCTGATAGACCATAACACCAGTTGTAGTTCTTCAACCCATAGTCACTTGGCATTGTCCAACTTTCTTTTGATGCCATTGGATAGTATTTTGTTGAAAGATTCTACTTGCCCATTGGCCTGTGGTTGGGCGACTGCAGTAAAGTGAGCTTTGATTTCTCTTTCTGCCAACCAATCTTTCAGCTTAGGCGTTTCAAATTGTGGACCATTGTCAAAGACGATGGACTGCAGCATGCCAAACCGGGTTATAATGTTCTTCCAAATAAAGCCCTTGACATCATTCGTTGTTATACCCCGCATGGCTTCAACCTCTATCCATTTAGTGAAGTAGCCCATGGCTACGATTACAAACTTCTTTTGCCCAACGGCCACAGGGAAAGGCCCCAGAATACCCATGCCCCATTTGGCAAAAGGAAGTTGGAACAAGATAGGAGTTAAGTAATTGGATGGCTTATGATGCAGATTTCCATGTTTCTAACAACTGTCGCACTTCTTTGCATAAGCAAGAGCATCTTCCTTTAAGGTAGGCCAGTAATACCTAGTCCTTAAAGCCTTTTCCCAGAATGCTCTTCCCCCAATATGGGATGTACAAGCTCCTTCATGGAGTTCCTTCAGTAATTCTAGTCCATCTTCCCTGGTAATACACTTGAGAAGAGGACGATTGAATGACTTCTTGTAGAGGGTTTCATCCCACAACTCAAACCAATTGTCATACTTAGCCTCTACAGAGTCTGAAGGTAACCGACCTATCTTCTTGAATTCTATGATGGGATCCATCCAAACTCCCCCTAGGCTAAGAAACATGACTTGCTCTTGGTCAATACTCTTTTTTGGTTTAACTTCCCAAAACACTGTTCTTTGTGCATCACAGTCAGCTGAACTGGCCAATTTTGAGAGAGCATATGCTTGATGATTTTCGGACCTTGGCACTTGGTCGAGAACAAATCGTTTTAGGGGCACAATCTCATCCTTGATCAGACGCATATATTTGCTCATTGACGCTTCTTTACATTCAAAATCTCCACTGACTTGACTGACGACTAAGAGAGAGTCCGATTTATCCGCCTTACACATCTTGATCCCAGCCAAAAGTGCTTCATATTCAGCTTCATTATTGGACGCTTGGAATTGGAACCTTAGTGCATATTCAAATTTATATCCCTCTGGAGATTGAAAAATGATTCCTGCCCCACATCCATTGACAAGATGATCCATCTACCATGAGCGTCCAGTGCTTCCTTCCTTCGGCTGGATCATATATTGGTTCTATTACTGGCCGAGTGAGCTCAACTATAAAATCCGCCAAAGCTTGCCCCTTAATAGCTTTCCTTGTTTCAAAGGATATGTCAAACATGTTTAGTTCAACAGCCCACTTCAGCATTCGTCCAACGACTTTCATCTTTTGTAAGACTTGCTTCAGAGGATGGCCAGTGTAGACCAGTATACTGTGAGCCAAAGAAATAAGGCCTCAACTTCCTGCTGGCCATGACGAGCGCCAACCCAAACTTCTCAACCGGTGTGTACCTACATTCTACGTCCTTGAGAACATGACTTACAAAGTATATTGGGATTTGCACTGACTCTCTTTCGGCCAGTAGAACAACACTCACGGCCTGAGGAGACACGGCCAAGTATACAAATAGTTTTACCCCCTCAGCTGGACTGACCAACCCAGGCAACTGACGAAGGTGGTCTTTGACTTGCTGAAGTGCTTGTGCAGCTTCTGCTGTCCATTCAAACTTAGCTTTCTTCTTGATAGTAGCGAAAAAATGATGACACTTGTCTCCTGACTTAGACAAAAAACGTCCAAGGGCCGCTAGACAACCCGTCAGATGCTGCACTTCTTTGATTTTGGACGGAGACTTCATGTCTAGAATAGCTTGGATCTTTTCAGGGTTTGCTTCTATTCCCCTCTGATCCACTAGGAAGCCCAAGAACTTCCCAGCCAAGACGCCAAAAACACATTTTTTGAGGTTCAATTTCAGCTTGTACTTTTTGAGAGTTTCAAAAGTTTCACTTAAATCACTAACATGGCGTTCTTCTTGCCGACTTTTCACTATCATATCATTAATGTATGCTTCCATGTTCCTTCCCAATTGTAGCTGAACCGTGTTAATCAATCTTTGGAAGGTGGCCGGTGCATTTTGGAGGCTAAAAGGCATCCTCGGCCCGGCCATACAACCCTTTCTCTGTAATGAAGGACGTCTTATCCTGGTCCTCTGGCCACATGGGAATTTGATGAAATCCTGAATATGCGTCCACGAAGCTTAACAAAGCATGGCCGACCGTGGAATCCACCAGGCGATCCAATTTAGGCAGAGGAAAACTGTCCTTGGGACAAGCCTTGTTGAGATCAGTATAGTCCACGCACATCCTCCATGTGCCATTAGGCTTTGATTCATGACCACATTGGCTATCCAATCTGGATAGTACGTCTCTCTTATGAATTGTGATTCCAACAGATTCTGAACTTCTTGGTCGACCGCCTGATTTTTGGCCGGCCCCAAATGTCTCTTCTTCTGACGAACTGGTTTTAAATTTGGATCAACATTCAGTCGATGGACGGCTATGTCTGGATCAATCCCAGACATTTCTTCAACGCAGTAGGCAACCATATCTTTAAATTCTTTGAGCAAGCTAATCAAAATGCCCCGCAACTCAGGGGACCAGACGAGAATGACTCTTCCTTGACGGGCACATACTTTCTTTTCTTACTGGGAAGATTTTCAGACGTTTGCCTTGAGGGAGCAACCTGCGTCTGAGGATTTTCAATTGCCATTCTCAGGGAGGCCACTTGGTCTTGCACAATCTCGGACGTTTTCCCTTCGTCAGCGACCTTCGTCTGGTCTTGCTTTTCTGCTTTCTATGATGATGGTTTCAGAGTAGTTAGGTAACATTCCCTAGCCGCCTGCTGTCTCCATACAGGGAGCCAATTTGGCCACCATCACATTCAAACTTCATGAGCATCAAGTGAGTTACTATCACCGCCTTAACATGATTCAGAGTTGGCCGTCCAAGAATGACATTATAAGCTGTCAAGTCTCGAACGACTAAGAACTTGATGAACAAAGTCCGTGAGGCATCCTTCTCTCCAACTCGAACGGGTAAGGTAACCGTCCCTATTGGGTGAATAATTCCTCTCCATAGACGGCGCCAAATGTTTAGTCTCCTTGGTTGTTAAGTAAACTATTATCCCTCAATAATGTTCTTCTTTGGAGACTCACTACTACAAAAATGGCTAAAGAGACTACCTATAGGAGACTAGTTGAGATTACTAACCCATCTCTTAAATATAGGAAACCAGTGATTATCCAAAACCAGTCTCTTAAGTTTAACTATTTGGCTTATTGAAAAAGTTATTTTGAAATAGGAGGCTGGTTCTAAGTAAAACCAGTTTCCTTGAAATATTTTTAAATTTTGAACTCAATTTCTTTTCATCAAAATACAATATTGTACGTATGTATTCTTCTTGTTATGATATAGAAGACTAGTTCTAACTAAAACCGGTTTCCTTGAAATATTTTTAATTTTTAAATTTAATATCTTTTCAACATAATAGATTAATAGTAATGTAATGTACGTTCTATATATATAATTCTTTTTTTTTAAAAATCGTTTTTCCTTTTAATTAGAAGCAACAAATACAATAAAATCCCCTAAAAAAAAAACAAGAAACAAATACAATAAAACCACCACTCTTTATCGTGCTGCATCGTGCTTTTCTCAATCCCGCCATACTCGAAGCTACGCACCGCGCACCATCACCAAAACCTCAAACCAGTAAACCACCACTCCCCATAATCCAAATTATCCCAACTCCATTAACTGATTCTTCTTGCCCATCACGATTCCACCCAAATCCCCTCAATTCTCAATTTAATTCGCAATTGAAAAACTGGAATTCATCATTCCCAATTGTTAATCTCCACTCGCAACTCCATCAAATCCATCACCGGCGACCACTGGATTATTCTGGTTCTTCTGCTTGCTTAATCACCCGCGACTGCCACGCCCACTGCAGAGCAGTTGTCGCGCCTCCCTTTCTTAGGTTTTGTTATCTTCTTCTCTTCAATACACTGTTCCGTTATAGTGTAAACTGAAAAGTGAATTTTAGTGTAATTGGTTTAATATTTTCTCATGATGATTTTATTTTTCCTATTGTTTTTTTCCTATTTTCTTTAATTTTGTAATTATGAGAGCTAATTAGCTCAATATTGTTCATAAGCAAATTCCAGAAGAATATCCATACAAGGATGATGAGTGATGTCTAACTTCTCGATGCTGTTATGTACATTCACTTCCATGTTTTGGGTGCCTACTTTTCCGTCACCATCCATTTAGTTCTGGAACATTCAATTGAATCCGTTCATTCCTCATTCTGAACTTAGTTAGCATGTAGTACCTGTTGGGTGCTTGCTATAGTTATTACTTTTATGTGGCAGTAATGCCTTGTGTAATAGGATTGCGCAACAACTAAAGAACTTTATGGATCCTGCTGCATTTGATGCAGTTGCTTTTATCCAACTTGTTGTGGGATTTGTATTGGTTTGGGTTTGATTATCTCTCATGACATCTTCTGTCATGGCCTCGTTCTCTCCCGCTTGCAGTTATAAAACATTGTGCATGGCAATTGGCAGCATGGGTGAGTGCTGCTGACCCAAATTGTTTTCTTAAAAATAAATCTGTAAGTTGATTTTTTTATTTGGGAAGAATTCCCTACTTGTCTGTATTCTGTATTCACTCTTGCATGTTGACTATGCGGCTGTCATACTCAAAGCCTGATCTATTTCCTTGTGAGAAACAGGAGCATTGAATATCTCAATAGCTCTATAAGAAAGGACATGACCCTCCCTAATTGCAGGATTGAGATGAGACCTTCGTTTAATTGGAGATTGCCACCTGGGTTTTATATCAAGAAAGAGATGAGAGAGTGGGTGCGAGATTGGATAGAGATGCCTTATGTTAATCCTTATGATGATACTTTGAATTTGGAACCAGGGAAAGGAGAAGAGAATGGTGGGAGTGCTTCATGAGTTGTTGTCATTATCGTTGTTTAAGCGAATGCCTGTTCCGATTTTAGGGAAGTTCAGTGAGGATTATAGGCTGTCGAATGCGTTTTCGAGTGCATTCACTAGGCATTGGGGTATTGAACAGCTATGACTTGGTACAAAAAGTTGCTAGGTTGTGCTACTTTCTTGTTCTTGTATGTCATCTTGTAATTGTGTTTGAACTAGTTAAATCTTTTGCAGATCTCTTTGGCAAGCTCTGAGATTCCACTATCAGAATCCTCAAGAGTTATCAGGTTGGCAGGAGTTCCCTATAGATATTTATACTCAAAGCCTGCAACAGTTTTGGTTAGGTGCCTTTCATGTATATTATTTGTTATGTAAATGAATGACCTACGTGAAGTATTTTATTTACTTATGTCACACAAAACTCCACCAAAGAATAATCCCTTTCCAAAAGCAGACTACAAATTTACCTCATGCTATTTTCGAAGGTTTTTGTGATGAAGTTTAATGTCGAAATTCTATAAACATATAATAAATTTTGCAACTATATGCAAATTTTATTACTTGATGATTTAATTTGTTTTATGTGTTTTTTGTTCGTTTTAGGTGTGGCTTGAGTGTTGTTACTAGCGCCTTGAGCTGCATTAGCTATACGTTAATTAGGTGAGCAAATTTTCCTATCTATAGAGTCTCCCTTTTCATTGTAAATATCATAGTTGTTTATTGATTGATTAATCATAGTTGTGCTAGCATATAAAAGTTAAATCTTAATCAATCATGCTACTTTTGTGTTTGCTTGCATATATTTATTTTGCATTGACCTAGTACCCCTTTAGGGTTTGCTCATTAGGAGTAGGCTCTGAATAGTCCCGTATTTGTGACTGTCCTTTAGGGTTTACTCATAAGGACCCAAGGCATGTGATTGCATGTATATGAATTTGTGCACTTACGTAAATATGCTATGAATTTTTAGATACGTTAAATTGTTGTTGTGTAGATATGGATCGCAGTTGGATATTAACGTCAAAACCGGGTGACCCTGAATATATGACTGGAGTTAAGGAATTTATCGATTTCGCTGTCAAGAACTCTGGAGGTCGTACTAGGTTACCTTGTCCTTGTTTTAGGTGCCATTATTTTTTGCATAAAAGAGTAGATGAAATACTTAATCATTTGAACAAATCGGCTTTTGATAGAACATATACTGTTTGGATTTGGCATGGGGAGGATGAGGAACGTTCTTCTAAAGAAAGTGTACATGAAGGTCCTACTATTGATGAGGGTGATAGGTTAGAAGATATGTTACGAGAAGTTCATCATAAGTTTGATGAGAATCCTTCTACTCTTGAGAAGTTGTTAGTTGATTCTGAAAAGCCTTTGTACAGAGGGTGCGAAAGGTATACAAGATTGTCAAGTATACTTAGGTTATATAATCTAAAGGCAGGTCATGGGTTGAGTGATGCAGGTTTTACTGAATTCCTTGAAGTAGTGAAAGATATGCTTCCTAGTGATAACGTCCTTCTGAGTAATACATATGAGGCAAAAAAGATGTTGTCCTTAATGAGCTTGCCTTATGAAAAAATCCACGCTTGCCCTAACGATTGCATATTATATAGAAATGAACGTGAATCATTACAGAGTTGCCCAGTTTGCAATGCCTCACGGTATAAGAAGACGGAAGGAGTTCCTGCTAAGGTTCTTTGGTACTTTCCTATAACACCAAGATTTAAACGTCTTTTTTCAAATCCCAGAGATGCAGAAAAGTTGACATGGCATCACAACGGTCGAATTAAGGATGATAAACTTAGACACCCAGCTGACTCCCCGCAATGGAGGTTTATTGATGGAAAATTCCCCGAGTTTGGTAAAGAAGAACGGAACCTATGCCTTGCATTATCCACCGATGGTATGAATCCATTTCGCTCCCTGAGTACCACCTATAGTACTTGGCCAGTAATTTTGGTTACGTACAATCTGCCTCCTTCGCTATGCATGAAAAGAAAGTACATGATGCTTTCATTGTTGATTTATGGTCCTAGACAACCAGGAAATGACATAGACGTGTACTTAGCTCCCCTCATTGATGATTTGAAGATGCTGTGGGATTCAGGCGTAGAAGTGTACGATTCACACCGAAATGAGACGTTTAACCTCAGAGCAATGTTGTTTTGCACCATTCAAGATTATCCAGCCTATGGTAATCTATCTGGGTATACCACGAAAGGAAAACACCCTTGTCCTGTATGTGAGGATGGTACAAGGGGAAAGTGGCTTCCATCATCTGGAAAGGATATCTTTGATGTATATTATCGATTTTTGCCATATGATCATCCTTATCGTAAATCAAAAAAGGCTTTCGACGGGAAACAAGAACTGAGGGGACGTCCAAGAGTCTTGACTGGTATAGAGGTGTTTGAAAAAGTTAAAGATATCGAGATCACATTTGGAAAGAAACCTAGGTCCAAACTTCCTAAACAGGGATATAAGAAATGTTCCGAGTTATGGCGTTTACCTTATTGGAGATTTTTATTTGTCAGACATTCTCTAGATGTGATGCATATTGAGAAGAATGTGTGTGATAGCTTAGTTGGAACACTATTGAATATCTCAAGAAAGACGAAAGATGGTGTTAGTGCTAGAGAAGACTTAAAAGCATTCGGGATTAGAGAAGAACTCCACCTCGTTGAAAGAAACAACAGAAATTTTTTGCCTCCAACTGCTTATACATTGTCGAGAAAAGAGAAAAAAGAATTTTGTGAATGTTTAGCTGGTGTAAAAGTCCCCGAAGGCTATTCTTCCAATATTAGAAGTCTTGTTTCAATGGGAAATTTGAAACTCGTGGGTCTTAAATCTCATGATTGCCATGTTTTGATGCAGCACTTGCTACCTGTGGCTCTTCGTTCAATTTTACCTAAAAAAGTTTGATTTGCTATTATTAGATTGTGTTCTTTCTTTAATGCAATATATAGCAAAGTCATAGATCCTAAAGACTTGACATCTTTGGAAACTTCAATAGTCATCATTCTGTGCCAATTAGAGATGTACTTTCCTCCATCATTTTTTGATGTCATGGTTCAGTTGACTGTTCATTTAGTGAGAGAGGTGAGATTTTGTGGTCCCGTTTATTTGAGAAATCAATATCCTTTTGAAAGACAAATGAAAACCTACAAGGGATATGTCAAGAACCACTTTAGACCTGAAGGTTGTATTTGCGAGCGAGTCCTTTATGAAGATCTTTGCTGCTGGATATTGTAGTGAGTTTTTAGGAAATGTGAAGACGATTGGGCTTCCTATATCACGGCATAGTGGAAGAATGGAAGGAAAAGGTACTTTAGGTCGTAAGCAACTTGACTTGTCTTATCAGCAGTGGCACATGGCGCACACTTATATTCTCTTTAACGAAGATAAAGTTGCACCTTATATTAAGCAACACATTGCTTATTTAAGGCAATGCAATCGAAGAGGAAATGAGAAATCATCACTAAGCGAACATAACAAATCATTCAGCAGTTGGTTGAAAAATCAAGTTACTGAAGAGCTTGAAGATTCATCCCATTCCATTTCTGATCGACTCAAGAGTTTAGCTTATGGACCTAATTTCAATGCCTCTTTTTATTCAGGGTATGTCATAAATGGTTGTACATTCTACACTATGGATCAGGATGAAAATAGTACTATGCAGAACAGTGGGGTAACAGTGGAGGCCGAGGCTATGCATTTTGCTAGTTCTAAAGATAAGCATCCGGTTTGTGGTAAAATGTCATACTATGGGGTCATTCAAGAGATCATTGAGTTACACTACATTGGATTTTTGATACCAGTTTTTAGATGTAATTGGGTTGATTCACATGCCGGAGTTGAGTATGACGAGTTAGGGTTCACTTTGGTCAACCTTGACAAGCTTGGTCACAAGGAAGATCCGTATATATTAGCTAGTCAAGCAAAGCAGGTATTTTACGTCACTGATCCAGCTGATAAGAGGAGGTCAGTCGTTATAACACCAAGATCTCGACAAGACATTGATGATTATGATGAGGATGTTGTTTTGGAAGAAAGACCAACAACTAATATATTTCAAAATGATGGTGTTCTTGACGATGAGGTTGAAGATTCATCGACATATGTGCGTGATGACCATGAGGAAGGTGATTGGGTTGACAAAAATACTACTAAGGATAAACCTCGAAAGCGTCGTCGTAAAAACAAGTGAGGTGTGTTGATGGCATTTTACTTTTTTTTTAATTCAGCTTTTTCAATGCTTCTGTTTTTTATCCTCCTTTTATGGTTTTGGTCTTCGAGTAGTGAATATAAGTTAGTAACATTAGTATTATAGACTCTACAAGTATTTCAAACCTGTATTTGGTAATCTCGGTAGTGTTTTAGGCGCTAAAATCCCAAGAAATGCATGTTAACTGTCTAATCACCAACATTAAAAAATCTATAGTATATGTATCAATCAGATCTAATACTTCATAATGAAATGCATGTTATGTTTTCTGCCAATTCTACTATATTGTTAACGGACTTTTCTATTTGCAATTTTATAGCTTTATGGCCAAGAAGAAAAAGCAAGTGTGCTCTTCTCAAGGTGATCCAACCTTTTCTGATGATTCTGATGTCGAAAAGTCAAATCGTGATGATGAGAGAGGACGTACGGTACTTAACAAGGTGGGGAAGGCAATTCAAAATGGAAACATAATTTCTTTAGAGTGGCATCCAATTCGTAGGACTCCACTTGGTGACAATCGACTCACTTTTACCACCTATATTGGTGTAGTTACTCGAGAACGAGTGTGCATCACCTATGGCAGTTGGAAGGATGTTCCGAAAGCCAAATTGGATGAGTTATATGATATAATCACAGTAAGCACTTATTTTGAGGGTAGTAACTGAAAATATATAAGTAATATTGCTATATTTGTAGTTGGGTTATCATCATGAGTAGGATAATTGAATCTTAAATTCATGTGGCCAACATGCTCAAAACTTACGCTTATCATCATTTTATATTTTGTAGAAGGGGTTCACAGTGCAAAAAGACCGTAGAAAATGGATCTTGTCTCATGCTAATGATCGATGGAGGGCTTTCAAGACAAGATTAAGAAAGTTGTGGTTGTACAGGAAATCCACTGGAAGGTTGAGAAGAAGGCCACCATGGAAATATCCTTTTATCCTTCAACCTGCTTGGGATAAGTTTAAAGAAATGTGCACGACCGAAAAGTTCAAGGTTTCAGTTTTTTAATATTATTTGTAGTCTCTGTTTTTGGTTATGCGAATAGAATATTATGTGTTCTAACTTTGTAACTTTACTATTTGAAGGAGCTAAGTGAAGAAAGTCAAAAATGATCAAATCTCAAAGTTTCAAGCTATCGAGGAAGCTCCCGTGGGTACTAATACTATGAAGACGAGATCGTAAGTTATGTGAATTTCGATTATATTATATGGCATTTACTTTGAGTGAGTTAAGTATTCTTAATATGTTTATATGTAATGTCTAATGTCAGGTGAATGAACTTCTGAAACAAGGGATCCACGTTGATCAAGTGCCTCGCCATGATTTATGGATTAGAGCTCATTCACGTGTGAGAGATGGAATGCTAACCTTTGACAATCCAATCGACCATGAAACTGCCAAAGCAATTGTAATATAGATTTCCTTTTGACAATTTTTTTTAAATCTAAATCTTTGTCTTATATACTAACTTGATTTTGTTTCTTCACTGTTATCTTAAGAATGCATTGAAGGCGCAATCCGAAAAAGGCGAAGTTGTCATAGAGGGTGGTCGGGATGATATTTTGGCTAGAGCACTCAAGAAGCCTGAGCATGGTGGACGTGTTAGGGGCATTGGATCAGGCATCACAAACACGGAGTACTTTGGATTTTCTAGACCAACACCACCCAGCCAAATGCGTGTGGAAATAACTAACTTGAGGTCAGAGATGGCACATATGAAAGACAACCAACAATTTATGATGACTTTTATGATGTCATGCTTAAACCAAGAGCAGATGAAGCAATTCATGGCCGGTGCAAGTCTAATGGGGGCCTTTGGTGGCCAAGGTGGTGGGCAGTATAGTGGTTTCGGGGGTCATAGAGATGGCCAAGTATCTGAAGGGAAACAACAAAGTAGCTCTACTGGACAAGGGCAAAAAGATGGCTTCTTCACTCAATTACTAACTACAGGTGATGGGTTTTCTCAATTGTTTAAAGGTACGTTAAGCCCTTCGAAATCTCAACCTCAAGACCAAGAACAAGAGCCCGAGCCTGATCCCTACATTGTTCCTTGGCCTGCGAATGCTGTGACTGAACAACAACCTGAGCTTAACTATCAGCAGTCTAATCCCTCCCCCACAAGTATTCGTTTGCGCGAAATGGACTATGACACTCAGCCTATTAGTGAGCATATATTGCCTCAGGTATGAAAACCCTATAACTCGACTCCCACATCTCTTTGATACTATTTATGATTTAATTTTTTGCTGTTGATAATTAAAACAGAAACTTGCACTACTTGCACTACTTTCTTTGCAACACTGTAGCAGTTTGTGTACAGGTTACTTGCAGTTATGATCCATTATGCATGAGATATACCAAATACTCACATATTTTTTAACTCGATCTCCCTGAAATTGTACAAATAATGCATTAATATAACAAAAAATTAAAATTAACATTGCCACTAAGGGGGTGGGGTGTGGGGAGGGGGTTACGTGTGCAAGGGGCAGCAGTGCAGGGGAGGGGACTGTGCAGTGGGGGGAGGGGTTGTGCGGGGGGAGGGGAGGTGCGGGGGGGGGAGGGGAGGGGGCGTGCAGGTGGGGAGGGAGGGCAGCAGGGGGAGGGGGCGTGCAGTGGGGAGGGGGAGGGGCTGGGCGGTGGGGGGGGAAGGGAGGGGGGCAGTGGGGGGGAGAGGGTGCGGGGGGGGAGTAGGAGGAGGAGGGGCTGGGCGGTGGGGGAGGGGAGGGGCGGCGGGGAGGGGGGAGGGGCGTGCGGGGGGGAGGGAGGGTGTGCGGTGGGGGAGGGGAGGGGGCGTGCGGTGGGGGGGGAGGGGCGTGCGGGGGGGGAGGGGGTGTGCGGTAGGGGTGTTAAAAAAAACCCGACCCGGTTGACCCGACCCGTTGACGCGCCGACCCGTCACAAAAAAACCGGGTAGTTTTCTAAAATTTCTGATTTTAATGGGCGGGTGCACCCGACCCTTCTTCGGGTCGGGTCACGGGCCGCTAATCTTAGTCAAGCGGGTACCCGGTTACCCAGTAAAAAACTTTTTAGTTTGGGCTCTGCTCACTGTCTCACTAGGCTTAGCCATTTTGTTCCTCTACTTAGGTTGTTGCGTCAGTTTCTTACTTCCTTGAAGCATTACAATACATAGTTACATACTGATACCACATTACTCTCACATTTAGTATTTATGATTTCTCTCTCCACACTCCACACTTAGCCTCTAAGTCTCCGGTAGGCCGAAGCACCTGCAGCAGTGGAAGCAACGGCACTGTAGGCCGAAGCAACAACCTCTCCGCCACCGCTATTATTGGCTCTGACGGAACGGGTAGGCTCATATAGTCTCTTTTCTTCAGTTTTTTCCCATTCTTATCAATTTTTGGGGTCTATTTTTGTTAACTTTATAGATCTATTTAATCTCATACACATCTGACTGATTTTGTGCGATGATGTTTTAAAGTTGTGGGATATTTGAAGCAAATCTTATTAAATAGGCTGTGAGACTGCTGTCAAAGTCAAACACTCAAAACTAATATCTATTAGACTATTACTCATATCATGGTCTCTGAACTTAACTCACTCATCTGGACTTGTTTCTTTTACATTTTCATTTCCAAGCAATGGTATCCGAGGCAAATGACTCAAAATGAATGCTTATTTTTTTTTAAAAAAAAATTAAGCCGGGTACCCTATACCCGACCCGGAAATTCCGGGTACCCGGTCCTTCCGGGTCGGGTCACGGGCCGCATATTTAAATACCCGCAAATGCGGGTACCCGTATATCAGGGTACCCGAAAAACCGGGTACCCGGTTATGAACACCCCTATGTGCCGGGGGGGGGGTTGTGCGGTGGGGGGAGGGGAGGGGGCGTGCAGTGGGGGGAGGGGTTGTGCGGTGGGGGGAGGGGCAGCGAGGGGGAGGGGGCGGTGGGGGGGGGGGGGCGTGCGGGGGGGGGAGGGTGTGCGGTGGGAGGGGAGGGGCCGGGCAGTGGGGGGGGGAGGGGGGCAAGGAGGGGGAGGGCGTGCGGTGGGGGGGGGAAGGGCAGCAGGGGAGGGGAGGGGGCCGTGCGGGGGGGGGAGGGGAGGCAGGGAGGGGGAGGGGAAGGGGGCGTGCGGTGGGGGGGCGGGGAATTGGATCCGATAAGGCTAAAATAGGCCAAAAATGCCCTTTTCGTTCCCAAAATTCAACTTACAACAATTGCAAACCTAAAAATCTACACAATAGTTACATTATACCTCATATAATCATGTTCAAAAAGAATTTGGCGTTAAATGACTCGATAAGTACGAATTGGACCCGAAAAGGCAAAATTTGGCCTAAAATGACCTTTTCGTTCCCGAAATGCAACCAAGAACAAATGCAAGCCTAAAAATCTACACAATAGGTACATTATATCTCATATAATCTTGTTCAAAAAGAATTTGGGGTTAAATGACTCGATAAGTACGATTTGGAAGCGAAAAGGCTAAAATAGGCCAAAAATGCCCTTTTCGTTCCCAAAATTCAACCTACAACAATTGCAAACCTAAAAATCTACACAATAGTTACATTATACCTCATATAATCATGTTCAAAAAGAATTTGGCTTTAAATGACTCGATAAGTACGAATTGGACCCAAAAAGGCAAAATTTGGCCTTAAATGACCTTTAATTTTCGTTCCCGAAATGCAACCAAGAACAAATGCAAGCCTAAAAATCTACACAATAGGTACATTATATCTCATATAATCATGTTCAAAAAGAATTTGGGGTTAAATGACTCGATAAGTACGATTTGGAAGCGAAAAGGCTAAAATCGGCCTAAAATGACCCGAGAATCAGGTCACATGGCAATGGAATGACCATCACCGGTAGCGGCGGAGTTAGAAGTGTTATAAATGTGGAGAGCACCGGATGGGCTTTCGATTGCCATGTGACCGACTCTCCACATTTACAACACCCCCACCACCACCGCCACTTCTGCCCCCATTGCGATCCCTCATTGCCATGTAGGCGTAAAATGACCTTTAATTTTCGTTTCCGAAATTCAACCAAGAACAAATGCAAGCCTAAAACTCTACACAATAGTTACATTATACCTCATATAATCATGTTCACAAAGAATTTGGGGTTACATGACTCGATAAGTACGATTCGGAAGCGAAAAGGCTAAATTAGGCCTAAAATGACACGAGAATCGGGGTCACATGGCAATGGAATGCCCATCACCGGTAGTAGCGGCGGAGCTAGTGAGAAGTGTTACAAATGTGGAGAGCATTCCATTGCCATGTAGGCGTAAAATGACCTTTAATTTTCGTTTTCGAAGCCTAAAAATCTACATAGTTACATTATAAAACAAAAAGAAAATGAAAGACAGTAGTGATACCAAACATGTGTTACAACTTACAACAATGCCTTCACAACAATGCCTCACCCCCTGTCCAAGCATCCCCTACCCTCCCCAGCCCTCCCCCCACCCCCCCGCCCTCCCCCCACCCCATGCCTAGCCTCCCCAGCCCTCCCCCCCCCTTTCCAAAGATCCCCTGCCCTCCCCCACCCCATGCCCAGCCTCCCAGCCCCTCCCCCACCCTCCCCAGCCCTCCCCCAGCCCATTTCCAGCATCCCCCGCCCTCCCCACCCCATGCCCAGCCTCCCCAGCCCTCCTTCACCCCCTTTCCCAGCATCCCCCGCCCTCCCCCACCCCATGCCCGGCCTCCCAGCCCTCCTTCACCCCCTTTCCAGCATCCCCCCTCCCCCACCCCATGCCCAGCCTCCCCAGCCATCCCCCATCCCCGCCCAGCACCCCCCCCCCCTACCCACCCCTCCACAAGCCCTCCCCCACCCCCTACAATCGGTTTTTACAACACAAAATAGAAGAGAAATTAAATAAAACAAAGAGGAGAGAGAGTGAGAGGGGAATTACCGACAATGCAGTAGTGGTGATGGTGGTGGCGTCAAGGCGCGCTGAGAGAAGAGAAGAAGAAGAAGGAGCTCAGGCAACGCTGAGAGAAGAGAAGAAGAAGTGTGCACCGGCGATGGGACGGCGCTCCGGCGATGTGTCGGTGCTCCGGTGATGGCAGTGCGAGTTAGTGTGAGGGAGAGGAGTGAGTGTGCGAGTGAGTGTGAGGGAGAGGGAGAGGGGTGAGCTGAGTGTGCGAGGGAAATTTGCGAGTGAGTGCTACTGTGTGTTGCGCGCAAAACTCAAAGGTTGAAATGGGATAGGAAGGGCTGCGCTTATCCTAGAAAACGCAGCCCTTCGTGTATGAAGGGCTGCGGTTTCTAGGCTAACAGTAGCCCTTCACATAAAGGGCTGCGGTTAGCCTTAAAACCGCAGCCCTTCATACTCCATGAAGGGCTGCGTTTCAAGTCTAACCGCAGCCCTTCACAAAAAGGGCTGCGGTTTCCTTGGAAACCGCAGCCCTTCATACAAGAAGGGCTGCGTTTTTAATAAAATGCAGCCCTTCCTTTTTTTTCCCCTAATGCGATATTACCAAATCACTATTTGCAAAAATTACGTGTCCACTTCTTTTTCTCACAGAAACTTGTATACAATAGGCTTAGTCACCCTAAAAGTCATAAACACCACCCAAAAATTTCATAAATGTCACCGCGAATCACATGATTGTCCGTTTATGTGATATGGAGTAAAATTTATAAAATTTGGGACAAGTAAGCTCGATCTATGCAAGTACAACATTTCTGTACACGACCTGCTGCAGTTTCTAGACTAGGTTCTTACCAAGCATGATTTATCAATATTGGGGGATAAGAGGGTAGATCATAGATTGTGTAATTTTGTTCAGTCATGTTGCAATTATTAAAGTGTGAGTCTAAAAGATTTACATAGAAACAGGTGTACATCAGTCATTAACCTAACTTGCCTTAATCAAATTTAGTTACTGATCACACGATAACAGGAACACACCTCAGAATTTCAAGTATATCTTAACTTTGGATTAATTATTCTAGTATAAGGGGTAAATTTTCAGATTAATGAACTACTTTCTCTTGAACCCAAGTTCAATATCACGAAGATAGCTGAGTTGATGAACACTTCCAGGGAGATAGTTTATTGTACTACTATTACTCTATTACATGACTTTTTTGCTTATGAAGTGAAATTTAGGATAGGTTACTATCCTCAAGTGTGGTGTTGCTGCAACTAAGGTGGGTGCACTTGCTGCTTAACATTCTGTGGCATTCAGCAAGGCACTGTAGTCTGTACTGTGTGAGGATGGAAATAAACGTGAAAGAATCTCTTATGAATGGCTTATATATGAGAGACTGAAAGTTGTACAGAATAAATGTCAACATCAGTCATTAACCTAACTTGCCTTAATCAAATTTAGTACTGATCACACGATAACAGGAACACACCTCAGAATTTCAAGTACATCTTAACTTTGGATTAATTATTCTAGTATAAGGGGTAAATTTTCAGATTAATGAACTACTTTCTGTTGAACCCAAGTTCCTATGGAAAGCCTCTAGAAGTACTGCAGTGGATTCTTTTTTAGTTCTTCAGTGATGTTGTCATGTTTCACAACTTCAGTTTGTCTTTGGTCCTGGGAATTAATTGCATCCAGGACATGGATACTGGATTATCAAGCTGTTGATATGTATTTTGTCTAGTGACTTGGTCCCCATGAGTAATCATAAACTAATATCAATGGTTGATAGATGTACCATTAACAGTTTCTTTTGTTCAATTGTCAATGGTCGATAGCTGTAAAAGCGACGCTCCATGAGTGTTATGTACGCTTTGCAAAAAACTTATTGCTTTAGGTCTCTTTAAATCTTGGTTATGGTATACCTAAGTCGATCACTCAATCATATCTTATGTATCCTTGTGTGTTTGTAGATTGAATATATACCAAACGTTCCATTATCATAGTGACCCTTAATTCAAGTCTTGTCATCAGTAGACAGGCTCCCCTGTTTCTCCAGTCACTCTTGCAACAATACTATATGGTAAAACTGGAAAGTACTTTTGTGATTTGATCTCTCGCATTTCTTGTTTTTTCTTTTAGTTCTTCAGTTACTTTGTAAGCTGATCAGTATACTATGACTAGAGAGGTTGTGATGCATCAATTGAAGAGGCCTAATTTAATCTGATATGCATGTGACCAGAGAGGTTTCCTTTTCATTCTTCCTTATTTTTTTTTACTGATTTTCAGATTCTAATGGGCCTACTGTGAGGTTGTGATGCATCAATTGAAGAGGCCTAATTTAATCACATACAAGAGGCGTGGTGGCAACAAAGGGGTAGTGCAGTAATTTTGGGAATTAGGGGACAGAAGGATTATGACGTGGCAGTGAGTTATTTTTACTGAGTGCATGTACAGAGGGTTTTGTTAGAATAAAAGGAGTGAAGGCAGTGTGTGGGGCAGCGAATGATTGAGTGGGATTTGGGACTTGGGAGAGAGGAGCCTCTCGAAAGCTCAGCACATTGTAGTGACCTTTTTTATCAATCTTCATCATCACCTTCCTCTCATTTATCTGTTCTTATTTTCTGTTTTCCATCTTCTTCTTGTTGCTTGCTGGTTGTTCTGGTATACTTTGCTGGTGTTTGATAGTGATTCAGGTAGTGGTGAACCAGATTCATCACAGAGGTTAAGCACAACCTCTAAAATAAGAAAAAAAGACAGCTCCCCTGTTTGTATATTGTTCCACCTTGATTAATTTTATCTTTTTCATGGATCAGGGTATTCATGATTGTTGCTTGGCTATTGAGAATGAGTTTGAGATTCAAATTGTTGCAATTGGACAAGTGCACATAGCGGGGTCAACAGAGGTGACTTTGAATCATTTCACCTCGATATCAGACGATTATCGTCGAGTCTCCATTACCCAAGATATTGTGCCAACTGCGCCATTGCCATGTCCGAATGAGGAGTGCACTGTAGTCTGCCAAGCAAAGTGTACCTTTGTTTCTTGGCCTGCTCGCTTAATCTTTCCAAAGACAAAGGTACATTCATGCCAAGGTTCTGCAACTATTCATGCCTTAACTACAAATGTAGCTTTTGCAACTGAATTAATTATATTTTTTTTATTTGCTTGTAAGTATGAAAAGAAAGCTACAAAGGATGTTGTTTCACAATCACCCGCTTCACAAACATCAACCACTCAAAAGTATGACATTACTGATAAGGATCATGCCAAGGTGACCACTGATTTGTTGAGGACTTTGAAGAAAGAAGCTATGGTGATGAAAAAGACGCGTGGAAGCATCATATTATCCATCCCGGACAGCGTGTTTTACAATGAGCAAGAAGTAAGGCTTGACTATGAAGACTTACTAGATTGGTGCTTCCAAAGAGAGATGGGATCAGCTCACATGTCGATTCTCATGAAGTATGTGTTTATTTTATTTTTTATTGTGTTATTTTTTAAATATTTGACACGTTCAATAAGTGTCCCTATGAGCTCATTTTGCTATGCTAGGCACTTGAGTGAATCATGTCAGAAAGATGGCATATCTGGGGTGTATGGATTTTGTGATCCTAATTATCTAGCTCCATTGACTCCAACCGTAGAAGAAGATCGATCTGACTATTTATGTCGTGTTTTCGGTTGCAATGGAGGCAAGAACGTTAATCAACTATTTTTTGCACTTTTCCATGAAAAGTAAGTGTGTATGCCTAATAGATTGCAATTTGATCTAGATTAGCGTGTATGAGTATTTTTTTTGGCCTTTGCTAATAAGTTGCATATAGACGACATTGGATGCTAGCTGCCATAAGCCCTTGGAACGGAAGGAGCAGATTATATCCGTGAATTTGCTGAAAGGATCATCAATGAGTATGTGACCTAGTCATAGTCCACTAATAGTTTATGTTATCATATTATCAATTCATCATCTAATTAGATGAAATTTTTTTCGAGGCATTGTAAAATTTAGCATGATTCATCGAAAGGACGTCAAGAAATTGAAAAAGAATCCTGTAAGGTGGAACAAAATACAGGTTTGTATAATAATATATCTAAAAATATACATGAAATGACACATTTGAATTGAAATAGTTATGTTGTTGATTTATCTGGACTTTTTTTAATGGCAGTGTCCTCGTCAAGCCCTCGGCTCCAAGGATTGTGGCTATTATGTTTGTCGTTACATGATTGAAACAATCACAAGTAGACGACTATTTATTCCTGATAAGGTAACTTTGTAACTCATTAACGACATCTAATAATAATTTAAATCTCAATAGTACTCCCCCTTTCCTCCAGCACGTGATGTTTAATATATAACATGCATAGCAAAATTTGCATATCATTATAATGACTAATTGACTATTGTAACATGGCAACCTTAAGGAGATATCCCTGGGCAGGGGAGTGGCTGGGAATTGGCTGCAGAAGGCACTAGGAAGCTAGAGACTTGGCATATGGCAGGGGGTCAGGGATTTGGAATCGGCTGCATAAGGCACTAGGAAGCTAGAGATGTATGTAAGATGTTTTACCTTGATTTCTTTGAAGCTTTGCTTTTTTTTTTTTTTGAGGTGAAAAGCCAAGCGATATCATCTATTAATATTAAGTAAACAGAAATTGGAAGCAACTACATGATCCACACTACTAGGACAACCTCCCACCCACATTCTAGTAGAGAAGTGGATTGGAGATAAGTGAGCCATGGAATAAGCAACTAAATTTACTTCTCTAAATAGATGAGAAAATATAACATCCTTATCAGCAACATACTCTTTCTTTACAATGGTCCTGTGCAAATATTCCAATTTGATGTTCCAAAAGCACTTGTAGTTGAAGAAGAAGATGTAAGCCATACACTTACTCAATGGCTTTCTTTTATTTTAAGAATTGGGGTCAAGAAGATCTTTATTTTTAACTTGTATGATCATCTACCTATCCTTTCTCATATTTACACGTGCAAAGAGTTGGTAAAATTGGTACTCTGCTGTATACTGATGCCCCTGCCATGTGAGTAGATTTTACTTCTATCATATATGATTAGTTTTTTAAGAGGTAAATACTCTTTTTGTGATAGTTATATGGAGTAGTGGAGAGCAAGTAAGCTGAGACAGAAATATGTATCACTAGTGGAAAAACAAGGAAGGGCTGCGTTTTTGGCCAGCAGCCCTTCAATAGATAAGAAGGGCTGCGGTTTTTAACCGCAACCCTTCACAACGAAGGGCTGCGGTTCAGGCCCAAAACGCAGCCCTTCTAAGCTTGAAAGGCTGCGTTTTCGGCTTAAACCGCAGCCCTTCTTTAAATGAAGGGCTACGGTTTTAAGCCTAAACCGCATCCCTATTAAAGTGAAGGGCTGCGATTTAGGCCTAAACCGCAGCCCTTCACATTCAATTTTTTTTAAATAAATTAAATCTCGCCAAAGCCCCCCCCACCCCCTGCCACCCCTATCACCCCCCTGCCACCCCCCGCCACCACCCCCCACCACCCCCGCCCCCCCCGCACCACCCCCGCCACCCCCTTGCACCACCAACACCCCCACCTCCAAGCACCCCCCGCCACCCCGGCCCGGCCCCTGCCACCCCCACCCCCTGTTAGCCCCCCGCACCCCCCCCCTGCCACCCCCAGCCGGCCCCCGCACCACCCCCGCCCCTGCCGCCCCCCGCCTGCCCCCTCACCCACACCCCCCGTTAGCCCCCTCACCCCCGCCGGCCCAAGACACCCTCGCCACCTCCGCCAGGCCCCTTACCCCTGCCAGCCCAGACACACCCGCCCACCCCCACCCCACTTCCACCCATAACCTCCCTTCGACAAAAAAAACCGATCAAATTGCAAAAATATATGACAAGTTTTTGAACGTAATAATTAACTTTAAATATGTATATATTTAATAATGTAAAAAGTGTACATAGAATTGATACAAACTAGTAGATGTATCATAAGCAATCATCACAAATGTGGGACGCCAACTTATCCCGAACTTCATGTAATTCGTATGTGGTGAAGGCCCTCAAACGTGGTGTGTTATTCAAATAAACCTTGCAAAACAACCAAGGAATAAACACAAAATATAAGAATTCAATCATTTAACGTATTTAGTAGTGATTAAAAATGACATATACCTTCCCGAAATTCAATCAAAAACAAATGCAAGCCTAAAACTCTACACACTAGTTATATTATACCTTATATTATCATATTGAAAAATAAAATGGAGTGAAATGACTCGAGAAACAAGAATTGGACGCGAAAAGGCGAAAATCGGCCTAAAATCACATTTATGTTCCCGATATACAACCTACAACAAATGCAAGCCTAAGAATCTACATAATAGTTACATTATACCTCATATTATCATGTTCAAAATGAAATTGGGGTTAAATGACGCGATAAGTACGAATTGGACGCGAAAAGGCAAAAATAGGCCAAAAATGCCATTTTCGTTCCCAAAATTCAACCTACAACAATTGCAAACCTAAAAATCTACACATTAGTTACATTATGCCTCATATTATCATGTTAAAAATGAATTTGGGGTTAAATGACTCGATAAATACGCTTTGGAAGCGTAAAAGGCAAAAATAGGCCTAAGAATGACATTTTCGTTCCCGAAATGGAACCAACAACAAATGCAAGCCTAAAACTCTACACAATAGTTACATTATACCTCATATTATCATGTTAAAAAAGAATTTGGGGTTAAATGACTCGATAAGTACGAATCGGAAGCGAAAAGGCTAAAATTGGCCTAAAATGCCTTTTCGTTCCCGAAATGCAACCAACAACAAATGCAAGCCTAAAACTCTACATAATACTTACATTATACCTCATATAATCATGTTCAAAAAGAATTTGGGGTTAAATGACTCATATAGTATGAATCGGAAGCGAAAAGGCTAAAATAGGCCTAAAATGACCCGAGAATCAGGTCACATGGCAATGTAATGCCAATCAACTGGTAGCGGCGGAGAGAGTGGAAAGTGTCACAAATGTGGAGAGCATTCCATTGCCATGTGACCTCACTCTCCACATTTGTAACACGGTCCCACCACCACCACCACTCGCCCCCCCCATTGCACTCCATCATTGCCATGTAGCCCTAAAATGACCTTTTCGTTCCCCAAATTCAACCTACAACAAAAAATAAGCCTAAAAATCTACATAATAGTTACAAATTAGAGAAATTACACAGACCTGAGTTTATGTCTCATGATTTATTGACCTTCCGCCGTTTCTTAGGATCCTCAAGTACATGTATCCTTTCCGTGTGATATACACGCATATAGTTCTCCGACATATTCACATCATCTTCCACACTATTTTCAGGATAGGTAAAAGGGGGGAGGTCCTCAAATGCATCATATTCCTCCTCATTATCAACATCACCAATACCGAGGATACTCCTTTTACCAGGTACGACAATTGACCACTTATTATCAGCAGGATCAGTTACAAAAAAAACTTGCTTAACTTGTGATGCAATTACAAATGGCTCCTCAGTTTCACGTAGACGAATAAGGTCAACAAGAGTGAATCCGCAAGGATCATCTTTTCTTACGCAATGTCGATTATCGCCAACCCACTTGCAACACAAGAGGCAAATATTAAAAGTACAGTAGTCCAGCTCCCATATTTCTTCTATTCGCCCATAATAATTGCTTTCAGCATGTACAGACGACTTATCCTTCGAGCTTGCGTATTGTGTAGCTGACGCCACAAGTGAAACACCACTATTTTGTTGCGATGTTGACTTCATATCTTGACGTTCAGTCCAAAACGTATACCCATTAATATCATAACCCTCATAAGAGCGTACGGCTTCACGAGGACCAAATGCTAACCACTTGATCGTTTCGGGAACACTTTCATCCAAATCATTCACTACTCGTTTATGAAACCAATCAATGAAAGTCTTTTTATGCATTTGCGTCATTGCCCTAACTCCTTTTCCAGGATTGCTAACACGTAATTCCTCCATATGTTCATTTAAATAAGGATGGACAGCTGCTACGTGATGCAATACAAATAAGTGAGCTTGTTTACGCTTTTCTACGGAAGGTGTGATCAATTTTGAACCAATTGTGCCCTTGCCCTCAAGTGCGCCCTCGTGTCGGGATGTCGGAAGTCCAACAGGATCAACACTAGCAAAATACTCAGCCACAAAATTACCGATCTCTTCACCCACAACCCCTTGAATTATACTACCTTACGGTTGTGTAGGATTCCGAACTTTATCCTTCAAAGTGCCCATATATCTCTCAAAAGGATAGCACCACCTCAAAAACACTGGACCACACGGCTTAATTTCTCGAACTAGATGGATAATGAGATGGACCATAATGTCAAAGAATGCGGGGGAAAAAACATCTCAAATTTGCATAGAGTTTCAACTACTCGGCTGCGAAGGAATTGAGGGTCGACGGTTCTAGGACTTTGCTGCATATTGTATGGAAAAATGAACAAAGTTCGGTAATGGTGTGCCTCACATGCTTTGGAAGTATCCCACGAGTGCAATCGGTAAGAATACTTGCATCATGACATGACAATCGTGAGATTTCATACTCGATAACTTCAATTCACCATTTAAGGTAACAAACCGCTTCATATTCGATGAGTAGCCAGTTGGGACCTTAATGCCATACAATGACTCGCAAAAAATCCGTTTCTCTGCACGTGACATCGTGTAGCAAGCTGGTGGCAAATAATTCTTCTCCGAATCCTCCACCTTCTTTTTACTTTTCTGAGTTTCATCATCAACCCTTTCCTCCACTACTTTCTTCTTCCTTCCGTCCCTTTTCTGAGCCCACAACTCTGGTTGAAGCCCCTGTTTTTCCAAGTAAAGTCGTGACGCCTTAACATCTTTTGTCTTGCCCGGAATATTCATAAGTGTCGCAAGAATAGCTTCACAAACATTCTTCTCTATGTGCATGACATCCAAATAATGTCTGACCTTTAGATCTTTCCAATATGGGAGTTTCCAAAAAATGGACTCCTTTTTCCATAATCCCGTAGGTCGATCAACCTCACTAGCAGGTTTACCAAAGATTGTTTCAATGCCCTTCACCTGATTATAAACTTCAGTACCAGTTAATGGTCTATGAGCAACTTCTTCTTCAACCGTCCCATCGAATGCCTTCTTCTTAAACCTATAGGGATGGTCGCGTCTGAGGTGCCTTCATGTGCGCATATACACATGTTTGCAGCCCTTAAGGTGTGTAGAATTAATGTCATCTACACAAATTGGGCAGGGTTGTTTTCCTCTCGTCTTATACCCAGATAAGTTCCCATAAGCTGGATAATCGTTCATACTACAAAAAAGCATGGTACGCAGAGTGAACATCTCATTAGCATACACATCAAATACTAACACTCCTTCGTTCCACATCTTCTGTAAATCTTCAACAAGCGGCTGGAGGTATACATCAATGTCATTTCCAGGTTGATTGGGCCCCGATATAAGAAGCGACAGCATCATGTACTTGCGTTTCATGCACAACCAAGGAGGCAAGTTATAAACCACTAAGACCACTGGCCATGTACTATGCTGCGAACTGAGATTGCCAAAAGGGTTCATGCCATCCGTACATAATCCAAGCCTCAGATTCCTATCCTCATTACCAAATGCCTTATGCACCCTGTTGATACTTTTCCACTCAGGCGAATCAGCCGGATGCTTGAGCAGACCGTCTTTCTTCCTACGATCTGCATGCCACCTCAAATTCTTCGCATATCCTTTAATTGAGAACATGCGCTTAAATCTAGGTATTATGGGTAAATACCACAACACCTTAGCTGGTGGTCCTTCACTACCTCCAGCTCCTTCACGCTTGTACCTCGACAATCCACAACGTGGACACTCATGTAAATGCTCATACTCATTACGATAAAGCACACAATCGTTAGGACAAGCATGTATCCGCTCGTACTCTAAACCGAAAGGACACATCAGTTTCTTCGCATAATAGTACGACTTTGGCAGTTCATTTCCATCAGGGAGCATATCAGCTAAAACTTCCAACAACGATGTGAAACTAGAGTCCATCCAACCAGCTTTCGACTTAATGTTGAACAGTGTTATCACCGCGGAAAGTTTGGTGTACTTTGTACAACCTGGATACAACGGCTTTTCAGCAGCCTCAGACATAGACTCAAAAATACGAGGTCGTTTACACGACTGATCTTCAACCTCGTGTATCATCTCGTTTACCCGATCCATATCATCATCTGCAAACTCATCATCCAAATTCTCATCCCCGAACTCATCATCCTTTTTTTCTTCACATACATCGTTCATTACTCTAGAGCTTCCTATATACTTCCCCTGCTCACCATGCCAAACCCATACGTGGTATTGAGGCCTAAACCCACGACGAAAGACATGCTCCCTAACCACATGTATACTACTAACCTTGCTCACATTTCTACAATCGAAACAAGGACAATAAAAGTCGACTGCTCCAGAGGATGCTTGATATTGTAATGCAGTTGTACAGAATTCCGAGACCCCTTTCACAAACTCAATCGATTCACGACTACCATACATCCAAGTACGATCCATCTCATTCAAGAAGACCTCTAATAATTATCCACAACCATTCATTATAATGCATCAATCATTATTTAAGTACATACACTCACATATCATCATATCACACACGTATAGAGCAATCTAAGATAGTGACATGTTCAATTGTATGCATGCAGCCGAAGGTCCTTATCACTCCAACCTAACCCATCCTTGGACGTCTAATCTCACTAGTGAATGTGTGCCAACTTTTCAATTCTAAGGAAAATCCGGCAAGCATTTCCCTCTGAGTTCTCCAAGTACACAATATAGATAATTGCTTATCTACATATGTACCCGGGAGAACAATGTAGAGAAACGATGAGCCAAGAATTTCCTCGGAATTGAAAAGAAGACACACATTCACCACCTAAGTGAGATCAAACGTCCAAGAACGATCCCCCAAAGGGGACTATTCAAGACTTACTCCTAATGAGTAAGTCTTGAACGGGTATCTAGGCATATGATGACGATTTAAACAACTTGTAGATTTCATAGCTAAATTACATTGCGTTTTCATACAATCTCATATCAAGAAATATACATACATTATAAGAAATACATATATATATATATATATATATATATCAATAAATTATCATAACTTAATCAAATTGAATCACATGACAACTTTGTCTCATCAACAAATTAAATCAAACAAAAAAGACAACGAAATTAAACTAGTTACCTCTTAACACCAATGATAAGCAATGAAGAGAGTAGAGATAGTTGGAACGTTATTTGCCTTCCTAAGCCTCTTCTTCCTACAATTAACAAAACCCACATTGCACATTAATCATTTAATTCAATTAAGAAAAACAAAACTAACTTAAAAACATTAATTCATACTTAACTAAGCAAAAAATTAGCTAAACCCAAGAGCTAGCAATGAAGAAAGAGTAGGGCAGTGGTGGTGGTAGTTGTTGCTGCCGCTTGTGGGTGGTGGCGCTGCGTAGTGGTGGAGGAGCTCCACACCCTAAACCCACTCAAATGGTGGAGAAGAGAAGAGAAAAGAAGAGAAGAGAAGCTAAGAGAAGAGAAGAGAGGTGAAGAAAGAGAAGGGTTGTGGTGATGAAGCAATGTGGGTGCTCCGGCGTCAGGGCTCCGGTGATGGGGCGTTGGGGTTAATGTGCGAGTGAGTGAGAGGGAGGGAGGGGTTTCTCGCTCGTCAAATGCGTGTAAGGGAGGGAAATTTAGAAAATATGTCTACCTACTGTGTGTGTGCGCGCAAAACTGGAGATATGGGATGGGATCAGAAGGGCTGCGGTTAGTCTAGAAAACGCAGCCCTTCGTTTATGAAGGGCTACGGTTTTCAGGCTAACCGCAACCCTTCATTAGTAGGGCTGCGGTTAGCCTCAAAACCGCAGCCCTTCATACTGCATGAAGGGCTGCGATTTCTTGTTAACCGCAGCCCTTCAATAAAAGGGCTGCGGTTTCCAAAGAAACCGCAACCCTTCATACAAGAAGGGCTGCGTTTTTAATAAAACGCAGCCCTTCTTGCGCAGCCCTTCCTTTTTTTTTCCCCTAGTGTATAGTAGGGAGAATCAAATTTGATATGCATTCAACTTCGAGAGAGAAGTAGAAATCAGGAGAGCACTCACCTCTTTAGAGAGACAAGGTTGTGTTAGGTTAAAGTGATGCAATTTCACATAAATTCCTATTTTCCTATGATCAGATGGAATGGTTTTCTATGTCATGAACTGAAATATTTCCTAGTTTTAATCGATTTGTTATTTATGAGTTTTTGTATAAGAAACCTATATAATATATCCAATTTCTAACTATAATTATCTGAAATTATTTTGTAGTACTTTCCTGGGACTCCTAGCACTTATTCGCAAGAGATGATTGACGAGCTTCGAGATATGTGGGCGGCATATTTAAACAACCAAACACAAGACGATGAATATTGAAGACAACGGCGGTCAAATTTGAATTGCACATAGTATTTGATTTTTTTTTTTAGAATTTTAGTTTTAGTAAATAACATTAGATTATAGAAACTTTATTTTTAAGATATTATTGGAAGAAATTTATGCTTCGAGTGAAATTGTTTTTAGATACAGATTAAATGTAGCGAATCCTTTATTGACAAGATGAATAAAGCAAGCAGGAATTCCTGTTTAATAATACTGTTGTTATTTATATATTGTTTTATAGAAGGAAAAAAATGTATATACGAGCAGCAAATACAGGATAATTAATGTATTATACTGTAATTTATTCTAAATAAAAAAAAACATGTCATAAGCCTAAGAAACCGATTATGATCAATAACTGGTTTCAAAGGGTAAGGCTAGGAGACTGGTTTTAAATGTTAACTGGTCTCCTAGCTTCTTTATATATGATTTATACAATAACCTAAGAGACTGGTTTTAATTGGCACCTGGTCTCCCAAATAAACAAAGAAACCAGGTATCATCACCTGTCTCCTAGCCTAGGACACCTGTGAGATGGAGACCTGTTGTAAACCGGTTTCCTAGGCCTTTTTCAACCGGTTTCCTATGCCTTTTTTGTAGTAGTGACTTGTGCAACGATGTCCAAATCCGGTATCCCGAACCTGTGCTTCGTTCCAAACCTGCAACGAATGGGACCCATCTTGGAGGTTTGGGTGGTGGTTCCCCCTCCGAAGCTTAAGTCAGGTATCAGGAGTGAAAAGGAAAAGTAGAGATAGAGAGAGAAAGTGAGAGAGAATTTCTTTAGAGTAAGGGCACACTGTTCAATGAATTATCTTTCTCCTGATTTGAAGGGGAGTATTTATAGTGTTTGGGATTTGATTGTTGCCTTTGAGGTTACTCTAAATTAAGGGCACCTAATTGGCTAAGCAATCAGAACGTGACACGTGGCAGACAATGATTGGGAGTTGATCAGCAACCAATCACATGCAGCATTTTGTTGGGATTTGGTCCCTGGATATTCTTCAGGCCAAAAGGTGGGCTTTGATTCCTTTTTCAGTAAAAACTTAAAGTTTTTACCATTTGCTCATTCCTATTCATAGGACACGTGGATGGTCCTGACGGGTCTAGGTGTCTCAAGGAGAGCCGTTGAATATTTTAGGCTACAACATCAACGACTTAAACTTCAGTCTGTAAATTAATATAAAACAAAACAGAGTTGAAATGTAATTAACATATCCAAAATACCTGAACCTCAATAATTTTATTATAACTCAAACTCAAATCTCAAAATAATCATACTTACCTCAAATATTTTTTTAAATGAAGTAATATGCATAAAACGTATTCGAAATCAAATGTCTTTCCGCAGTCGAACCCATAACATAATCAAAATGTAAAATATGTTTCTCAAAGACTTATAAGATAATTAACTATTATCGAGACCCAACTCTAAGCTCGTACAATTAACCTGTAATATTTTACTTGTAGACTATAAGATATCCTCTAACACGTTTTGACAATTCCCTTCATCGTAATAGTTTCTCTTTATGCTTGGACTTCCGTCTTTAACTTATAGCAACTAAACTATAGCATTCCAAAATTCTCATGATATGAATTTCCCCTTAAAGGTTTTCTTATCCCCAATACATGAACTCTCATTGCCAGAATATAACCTTATTAAATTATCATAAATCACCTACAATTACTATGGTAAGTCAAAATATCTCACTCCATATTTCCATGTCATAATTAAATATTCTATGTTGCAATTTTCCATCTGAACTTTGGTATTTCCGAATACTCAAACTCGTTGTCCTGATCCTTCTTAAATTTATAATTCACAACCATACGTCCCATGTATTTGTACTGAAAGCTGAACTGGCCAATTTTGAGAGAGCATATGCTTGATGATTTTCGGACCTTGGCACTTGGTCGAGAACAAATCATTTTAGGGGCACAATCTCATCCTTGATCAGACGCATATATTTGCTCATTGACGCTTCTTTACATTCAAAATCTCCATTGACTTGACTGACGACTAAGAGAGAGTCCGATTTGGCCTCAATCTCTGAAGCCCCATCCGCCTTACACATCTTGATCCCAGCCAAAAGTGCTTCATATTCAGCTTCATTATTGGACGCTTGGAATTGGAACCTTAGTGCATATTTAAATTTATCTCCCTCTGGAGATTGAAAAATGATTCCTGCCCCACATCCATTGACAGGATGATCCATCTACCATGAGCGTCCAGTGCTTCCTTCCTTCGGCTGGATCATATATTGGTTCTGTTACTGGCCGAGTGAGCTCAACTATAAAATCCGCCAAAGCTTGCCCCTTAATAGCTTTCCTTGTTTCAAAGGATATGTCAAACATGTTTAGTTCAACAGCCCACTTCAGCATTCGTCCAACGACTTTCATCTTTTGTAAGACTTGCTTCAGAGGATGGCCAGTGTAGACTAGTATACTGTGAGCCAAAGAAATAAGGCCTCAACTTCCTGCTGGCCATGACGAGGGCCAACCCAAACTTCTCAACCGGTGTGTACCTACATTCTACGTCCTTGAGAACATGACTTACAAAGTATATTGGGATTTGCATTGACTCTCTTTCGGCCATTAGAACAACACTCATGGCCTGAGGAGACACGGCCAAGTATACAAATAGTTTTACCCCCTCAGCTGGACTGACCAACCCAGGCAACTGACGAAGGTGGTCTTTGACTTGCTGAAGTGCTTGTGCAGCTTCTGCTGTCCATTCAAACTTAGCTTTCTTCTTGATAGTAGCGAAAAAATGATGACACTTGTCTCCTGACTTAGACAAAAAACGTCCAAGGGCCGCTAGGCAACCCGTCAGATGCTGCACTTCTTTGATTTTGGACGGAGACTTCATGTCTAGAATAGCTTGGATCTTTTCAGGGTTTGCTTCTATTCCCCTCTGATCCACTAGGAAGCCCAAGAACTTGCCAGCCAAGACGCCAAAAACACATTTTTTGAGGTTCAATTTCAGCTTGTACTTTTTGAGAGTTTCAAAAGTTTCACTTAAATCACTAACATAGCGTTCTTCTTGCCGACTTTTCACTATCATATCATCAATGTATGATTCCATGTTCCTTCCCAATTGTAGCTGAACCGTGTTAATCAATCTTTGGAAGGTGGCCGGTGCATTTTGGAGGCTAAAAGGCATCCTCAGCCAGCCATACAACCCTTTCTCTGTAATGAAGGACGTCTTATCCTGGTCCTCTGGCCACATGGGAATTTGATGAAATCCTGAATATGCGTCCACGAAGCTTAACAAAGCATGGCCGACCGTGGAATCCACCAGGCGATCCAATTTAGGCAGAGGAAAACTGTCCTTGGGACAAGCCTTGTTGAGATCAGTATAGTCCACGCACATCCTCCATGTGCCAATAGGCTTTGGATTCATGACCACATTGGCTATCCAACCTGGATAGTACGTCTCTCTTATGAATCGTGATTCCAACAGATTCTGAACTTCTTGGTTGACAGCCTGATTTTTGGCCGCCCCAAATGTCTCTTCTTCTGACGAACTGGTTTTAAATTTTGGATCAACATTCAGTCGATGGACGGCTATGTCTGGATCAATCCCAGACATTTCTTCAACGCAGTAGGAAACCATATCTTTAAATTCTTTGAGCAAGCTAATCAAAATGCCCCTCAACTCAGGGGACCAAACGAGGATGACTCTTCCTTGACGGGCACATACTTTATTTTCTTACTGGGAAGGTTTTCAGACGTGTTTGCCTTGAGGGAGCAACCTGCGTCTGAGGATTTTCAATTGTCATTCTCAGGGAGGCCACTTGGTCTTTCACAATCTCGGACGTTTTCCCTTCGTCAGCAACCTTCGTCTGGTCTTGCTTTTCTGCTTTCTATGATGATGGTTTCAGAGTAGTTAGGTAACATTCCCTAGCCGCCTACTATCTCCATACAGGGAGCTAATTTGGCCACCATCACATTCAAACTTCATGAGCATCAAGTGAGTTACTATCACCGCCTTAACATGATTCAGAGTTGGCCGTCCAGGAATGACATTATAAGCTGTCAAGTCTCGGACGACCAAGAACTTGATGAACAAAGTCCGTGAGGCATCATTCTCTCCAACTCGAACGGGTAAGGTAACCGTCCCTATAGGGTGAATAATTCCTCTCCATAGACGGCGCCAAATGTTTAGTCTCCTTGGTTGGCAAGTAAACTATTATCCCTCAATAATGTTCTTCTTTGGAGACTTGTGCAACGATGTCCAAATCTAGTATCCCGAACATGTGCTTCGTTCCAAACCTGCAACGAATGGGACCCATCCTGGAGGTTTGGGTGGTGGTTCCCCCTCCGAAGCTTAAGTCAGGTATCAGGATTGAAAAGGAAAAGTAGAGATAGAGAGAGAAAGTGATAGAGAATTTCTTTAGAGTAAGGGCACACTGTTCAATGACTTATCTTTCTCCTGATTTGAAGGGGAGTATTTATAGTGTTTGGGATTTGATTGTTGCCTTTGAGGTTACTCTAAATTAAGGGCACCTAATTGGCTAAGCAATCAGAACGTGACACGTGGCAGGCAATGATTGGGAGTTGATCAGCAACCAATCACATGCAGCATTTTGTTGGGATTTGGTCCCTGGATATTCTTTAGGCCAAAAGGTGGGCTTTGATTCCTTTTTCAGTAAAAACTTAAAGTTTTTACCATTTGCTCATTCCTATTCATAGGACACGTGGATGGTCCTGACGGGTCTAGGTGTCTCAAGGAGAGCCGTTGAATATTTTAGGCTACAACATCAACGACTTAAACTTCCGTCCGTAAATTAATATAAAACAAAACAGAGTTGAAATGTAATTAACATATCCAAAATACCTGAACCTCAATAATTTTATTATAACTCAAACTCAAATCTCAAAATAATCTTACTTACCTCAAATATTTTTTTAAAGGAAGTAATATGCATAAAACGTTTTCGAAATCAAATGTCTTTCCGCAGTCGAACCCATAACATAATCAAAATGTAAAATATGTTTCTCAAAGACTTATAAGATAATTAACTATTATCGAGACCCAACTCTAAGCTCGTACAATTAACCTGTAATATTTTACTTGTAGACTATAAGATATCCTCTAACACGTTTTGACAATTCCCTTCATCATAATAGTTTCTCTTTATGCTTGGACTTCCGTCTTTAACTTATAGCAACTAAACTATAGCATTCCAAAATTCTCATGATATGAATTTCCCCTTAAAGGTTTTCTTATCCCCAATACATGAACTCTCATTGCCAGAATATAACCTTATTACATTATCATAAATCACCTACAATTACTATGGTAAGTCAAAATATCTCACTCCATATTTCCATGTCATAATTAAATATTCTATGTTGCAATTTTCCATCTGAACTTTGGTATTTCCGAATACTCAAACTCGTTGTCCTGATCCTTCTTAAATTTATAATTCACAACCATACGTCCCATGTATTTGTACTGAAAGCTCATATTAGTCTTAACACCATATGCATAGTATTGTGATTATAGAACTTTAATTATCAAGCTTTCTATTATCTAGGTTTATTTTTTTCCCCAACTTCCATTTATATAATCTTACTCATCTAATAAAAGAAATTATGCTCCAAACCCTTTTACTTGACCCCTTTGCGGATATGATCTACTATTACATAAGTATTGTAAAGTATATCTCTCTAATCGATACTCCTCTGAACCACCACCAAGATATGAATCCTTTATTTCACTAATACGACATTCATATCTCAAATCCTACTCCTCAATATTTAATATCTCCTATCTCCAATACTTATTTTGGCTACACATCCTCTGAACTCACAAACCTCTCGTAATAACTCCATTAACTCATAAATCAATATTTGACCTTTGAAATTCACATCCAAGTTACTATTCCCTAACTATCCAATCTAAGTCCATCACATAACATCTTCATTCTTATTTAGAACCTCCCAACAATTACTTCGTCCTTCAATTATGACATCATAGATCTTCACTCTTATATAACCAAGCTCCATAGTATTTCCGGAGATATCTTCGGGTGATACCATCCATCCTTGTTTATACGCCATAAGTAAATCTTAGGATAGTTGTCTACTTCTAATAATACCCTCAAAGCGACAATTGTATTTCTTAAACAGAACTTCACAAGTACCCATCTCACACCAAACTCATTCTAACTTAGATTCCAAACTCCATAAAACATAATTCATCTATGATATTCTGTAAAGATATAACTTGTTTCACAAGACTCAATACTTACGTATTTTCGAACTTAAATCCGAAAATAATGTTCACTAAATTGACCCAAATTTGAGAGACTTTTTCTATGAGAACTTCTTCATAAAAATTTAAGTAGGAGTAAAGATCCTCCCCGTCATTAATAGAACTAGAAAAATCTGATTTATAATTTCACGAGTCCATATTTGCTCATAACACAAATTTATAATTTTCAAAGTTCATGATCATATATAATCAAAATCTCAAACCATAATAAAGAGTCTTCCATACTTTTAGAATCCCATATAAAACTTATATCGCAAATATTTTGACAATCGTCTTAGACCTGAAATTATAACTCAACATCTTTGGTCAAAATTCCTTTGTTTTTCTCTGAAACTTTCAAATATAACTATAGTTTAGATCGAAAGTGACTTCATAAAGATATCGAATCGACGTTCCGGCTTAGTTCATAAATCAGAGTACTTGTTGTAAATCCAGCTTATATAGTTAGATATACTAAAGATCCTTTCTTTAATTCTCATAGCTACACTTTTGTATAAAAGATCAACTTACAAAGCATAAGAAAATCTATTATAAATTCGATGTGGAAAACAAGTAGATTTAATAATAACACACATTTACATTCTCAAAAGATTCAACTACCTCCAATCAGTTCTTCATAATCCAAAGTTCACTCAATAAAACTCATCACATATTTAGCTTTCGCTCATAGCTTAAAACCAGACATGTAGTCAACAACTCTTGTAAACACACAAATAAAACTTTGAATAATTATGTATTTATATAAAAGGCTTATTAAGCTCAACACATGAAATCACATGAAACACTGATATAGGTTCGAAGGTGGAAGGACATGTGTGTACCTTGAAATGATTCCCAATAATTCGACATTCTGGATCACCAACTATAACTTGAACTCCATTATTACTTTTCCACATAACAACCTCACCAACAATAGCACTAGTTAGAAACTATCACCAAAACATCATATAAACAGACCAACTACATGAACTTCCTTAAAGCAACCTTTCCATCAGTTTGCTAACTTTCCCTTAGGAAGCAAACATGTTGGTTTACTTGCCAAAATAAGCCAATGATCCATACATAATTATAAGCTTCTCGTAGGAACTAATCTCTGCAACCTGCGAGAATCCAGATTGCTATCTATAAAATGCTAAAGATCACCCTTATATGATTTCCTTTGAAATTCCAATAGAACATCATTTTAACTACTTGAATTTTTTCAATTTTTCAACTCAAGTTAATGGAAACAAATATTGCATTTTTTCCCCTTTAAAACAGTTTTGTAAACTTCCATTCAATGAACTTCAAAATATTACTTATCGTAATCCAGTTCATGAAATGATTTCCTTTATGCCATCCTAATAAAAATGGATTTTTTAACAAGAATAATACAAACTTTTGCCCATTCTCTCGCAATAATACAAACTTTTGATCAAAATTCCTCCAGTAGGGTAATACAGGTTGTTAACTTGTTGTAGGATGTAACAAGCTGACGTGGCACTCTTTAGGACACGTGTCGCTTTTTTATTGGTTGATTTTTATATTTTCATTTAAATTTGAAAAAAAAAAAAAAAAAAACTTTTTTTTTCTTTCTCCCTCACCCACCCCACCCCTGGCCCCTGTTCCTGCCCAGCCTTCCCTCAACCACTCTCTCTCTTCGTCCTCCCCCACCCCCTCCCTGATCCCGAAACCACAACTGCCACCAACCTTCATGATTTCCATCGCACCTTCGATTGAATTCGTCCCTAAACCATTGTTCTCTTTCTCTCTCTCGCACTTCTCCTCACCTTCGACGATTGTTGTGCTCAGCCTTGCTGCCGTTGTCGGCGTTGCTTGTGATTGGTGATGCAGCCACCACCGAGTGCTGCCTCGATCTTGCCGTGAGGTACCGCACTCATTATTTTTGTGGGGGCAATACAGGGGTGGTTTCCTGGTGGGGGAGGGGGTGGGGTTGGAGGTGGGGGCAAGGTAGGGGTGGTTTCAGTTGGTTGGGGGAGGGGGAGGAAAGAGGGAAAGCTTTATTTTTGGGTTTGAGTTGGGGGGGAGGAGTTGGGTTCGGGTGGGGGACGTTTTGTGGCTGGGGAAGGCGGTTTCGTGGTGGGGGGGAGGGGGTGGTGAGGGTGGTTTCATCCGTGGTGGGGGGCAAGGCGAGGACGTTTCGTGGCAGTGGGGTGGAGGAGATGCCGGGGTGGTTCGGTGGGGGGTGGGTAGGGCGTGGGAAGGTGGCTTCGGCGGTGGTTGTGGGGTGGTTTCGGTGGTGGCTGTGGGGTGGGGGAAAGGCTGAGGTGGTTCAGGTGGGTTGGGGTTGGGGGAGGAGGGAGAAAGAAGAAAGATCATTTTGTAATTTTTTTTTTTACCTGTTTTACAGGTTACAAATCAACTTGACCTACTGGAGGAATTTTGATATAAAGTTTGTATTATTAAAAAATAATCAAAAGTTTGTATCATTGCGAGAGCACGGGAAAAAGTTTGTATTATTGTAGTTAAAAAATCCTAATAAAAATTGGATCTTTAATATAATTATCAGACAATAATTATATATAACACCAAATTTGGTTCCTTAACTTCTAAGGAGAGAGATGAAAAAGGGTTTTATACCTTCAATTAAGATGAATAATCCAATTTGAGAAACTACAAGATGAGAGAATAAAGAGCAACAACATGCGGCAGCAACGCATCAGCAAGTACAGCAGCAACACCAAACTTGCAAAGGCCATAACTCATAGCTTCGAACTCCGATTGAAGAAATTTTTGAGCCTAAATTCAATAACTCGAAGAGATTTACGACTTTCATGCAACATCAACTGCATGCTGAAGATTTTGAGCAAAGAACTCGGCAGCAACTCTAGGACAAAGGAAGTTAGAGGAGAGAGAAAAGAGGGTTTGGGGTTTTGTTTTGGATTTGGGGTTTCTCCAATTCTCAACCACTTGGGTAATTAAACTGAAATGTTGAAGTTTTTGATCTATGTGAGATATGACTTGGCTTTTGATTATGAAGACACAAAGAGCAAGATGATGTTTTGTATCCCTTGAAATGTGACACGAAGAGAGAGAACGAGAATGAGAGCTTGAAACTCTTATAACATTTGACACCTCAACTACATTGAGAGATACAAGTGTTTTTTTTAATTCTAGTCCTAAAACCATATAAGAAAATGTCATTTTAGAATATAAAATACAGTTCCTTTTTATCATGAAACCATAAACTTTATTAACAAAATCCAACAAACTATGCTCAAATAATATTTTGAAGATTCTCTCAAAAAATATTATTTTGAAGTTAAGATAGATAATTAACGTCTAATTAAACTGGTAGGCGGCGTTTGTCGTGTACGCCACCCAACCAAAGATAAAATTTCTCCTACTCTCTTTTACACTAAGCAAGTATAATGGAAGTAGGGGTCGTATCCACAGGGAAACAGGGACAAGTTTAATATTTAGCATGAATTAGTACTTAGATTATGCTAAGGGCCGAGAAACCTAATAACAAGGGGGGTTTCCAAAGAGTTGTTATTAAACTACAACTAACTAGCATATAAACAAAATGAGAAATCAATAGAGGTCTTGAATCCGATTAACATCCACTTCAATTCATTATCGATCATTGAACCTCAACTCTAATTATTTCCATAATTATCTATTGTTGAGAACTAATCTCGTATTCTCCTTATTCTTAGTTGAATAGCACGATCAGCGTGACTATAAAACCCTAACTAAAGGATAACCTAGTCCGATCAGCGTCTAAGTTCAATCCAATAGCAGCAATAAACACAGAGAACCAATAGACCTGCCAAGGTCATACACGCGATAAACATTCAACAGTTGATTCAATTTCCCTAAGAAATAACCAAGATAATCTGCATCTAAGTTACTTCCTAGTTTGCTACAAATTGATAGAAGAATAAAACAATCCGATTCTATTCTTAAATCTAGCATTAGATTAATTACACAATCAAACTAGTAACGTTCCTAGCATAATTATGCAAAAAATCATAGAATACAATCATAGAAATTAAACCATAAACTAAACTAGAACATGAAAACTAAAGCTAGGAAATGAAGAACAAAGACTAAGAAATGAAGAACAGAGAAATGAAAAACAAAGAGGAATGAAGAAGGAAAGATGGAAAGAGGAGCATGAAGAAGGAAGGATGAAGAGAGGAGTATCCTCTCTCTCTCCTCAAGCTTGCTGCTTCAACCCCTACATTTCTGCTCTCCTCTTCGTTCTCCTCGTCCTCTCCCCCAAATAATATGTTTTACGATGCTTTTAAACCTCGCGCAAAACGTGGCCGCTGAACCGACAAGAGCGTTGTGAGCCGCGACACTGATCGCGAGTCGCGACTAGGTGACTAACAATCAGCACAAAACATGGCTGGGCAAGCGTCGCGAGTCGCGAAGAACATCGCGAGGTGCGACAAGCAGGGGTCGCGAGTCGCGACATCCCTCGTGAATCGCGAGCTTGCTGTGCGCTGCTCGCTTCGCTGGTTAGGCTTGGCTGTGCGATGCTTGCGTGTGCTGCTAGATGGGCGAGGCTGCTGGGCAGGCACTGGCTGGGCAAGCTGGCGATGGCTTCGAGCGATGGCTGTGCGATGCTGCCGAGCTTGCGGTGCTTGGTGTGCTGGCTGTGTGCTGCTTGGTGCGGTGGAGTTGGTTGTTGTTGGTGAGAAGGCACAATGTTGTTGAGCTACACCTAGGAAGTCCATCCCTTCAAACACTCGAACACTTCCATGGTATAACGCTCAAACCCATTTCAACATAAAAGCTCGGAACATAAGACGTTAACACCATTTTAATTCATGAAACTCCGAACTTCCGCTAAGGATAATATATATGCAAACATTAACAAGTATAAACGAACTCCTTAGCAAAGTGCACCCAAAATGTCGTAAATACAACGTATAACTTGGGCGTATCAATACCCCCACACTTGAACTTTACTCGACCTCGAGTAAACTCAAAATGAGGATCACCAAATAAATCATCACCCAAGCTATCGACATCAACCTACACTCTCCATCAACTATATCATCATCATCACATCTTAACAACATCCGTTCAAAACCTAAACGTAAGGGACAATGACTCCCCCACACTTAGCTTTGAGCTCACCTGAAAAGTACAAAGACGCGACAACAATAATAACCAGCAACACCAACAAGTTTAACCAACAACACCAAAAAGAATCAAAATGTCAGCTCACGACACACTAAACTATAAGCTCTCCCAAACCTCAAAAGATGACCAGAAACTACTACTACTAGTACAACCAACCTAGAATACCAAGTCATGGAACAAAGACAAAAAGGGATAAATTCCATGCTTACTCCCAAAAACAATCAATCAACCAATGCAAGTTCAAATCCCTATTTGCTAAGGACTCAAACTTTAACAATGACCTCCAATTTACCAAAAATCATCAAAAGAATGTGAAAGCCAAAACAAATCTTCACAAAATCAAGGATGGATTCACCAACCTTACTCGAAAACGCCTTCCGCCTTCTGACACCAACTCCAGCAAATGAGTTTTCAAAATACAAAATTCTCTCTTAATCTCTCATTTTGCCTAGGAGCCCTTTCGGGTTTTCATCCTAGCTTCTCACATTTTCATTCATTTTTTTTTTCATCTCACCATTTTACCCGCTCAATATAAGCCACTTTTTTGCATAGGTTGCCCTCTCGGGTTTTCAACCTATCCGGGCCCCCAATTTTGCCCGAGTCGCCCGCCCTTGCGGGTTTTCAACTCAGCGGGTTTCATTTCATCACCTTTTTTTTATATTATTTTTTTTTCATTTTTTCAAATTGAAAGTAATAAATACAACATAGATACATAAGAATGAGAATACCCTCCCCCCTACTTAAACTACACATTGTCCTCAATGTGACGTTAGAAGAAAAAGTAAACTGAAAATGGGGGGAAAAATGGAAAATCGGGCACATCGAAGATCGAATGCTCAAGACTCATGACAAACAATCCGTCAAACTCAAATTTCTTAACAACACCAACTCGAATCTCATAAATCAACTCACAACCCGCTCCCTCTAATCACTCAAACAAATGACAAATTCAAATTTTGTTTAAATTTTTGAGATTTGCTCCTAGCTTAAGAGATCGAAAAGATACATTAACAATCTCAATCCTCTAGTGTTACCAACTCCTAGCTATTGAACTCCTCCCAACGGGTTTTCTTTTGTGGATTTTGGTTCCAAGTGGATTAAGATTGGTTGTGGATCTTTATAGTGGGTGGGCGGTGGTTGAAAGAAAATTGGTTGTGGTGGTGGAAATTTGATGAGAAAATAAAGGAAAAGAAAGAAAATAAAAGGGGTCTCGGGTTGCCTCCCGAGAGGCGCTGTTGGTTAAAGTCGTTAGCTCGACTTAGTACCTTAAGCTCAATCAATGGGCTTGTGCTCCATGTGTGACAATGGCGGTTCCATGTCAATCTCCACTTCAAGTACCTGCAAAACTGATTGAGAAGAACTCTTGCAATGCATAAATAGAGAGCACAAGTAGTACCATCCAAAAATCACGCTAAATACAAACAAGTAACACCGGTTCCCCGGCAACGGCGCCAAAATTTGGTAGGCGGCGTTTGTCGTGTACGCCACCCAACCAAAGATAAAATTTCTCCTACTCTCTTTTACACTAAGCAAGTATAATGGAAGTAGGGGTCGTATCCACAGGGAAACAGGGACGAGTTTGATATTTAGCGTGAATTAGTACTTAGATTAAGCTAAGGGCGAGAAACCTAATAATAAGGGGGGTTTCCAAAGAGTTGTTATTAAACTACAACTAACTAGCATATAAACAAAATGAGAAATCAATAGAGGAAGATCTTGAATCCGATTAACATCCACTTCAATTCATTATCGATCATTGAACCTCAACTCTAATTATTTCCATAATTATCTATTGTTGAGAACTAATCTCGTATTCTCCTTATTCTTAGTTGAATAGCACGATCAGCGTGACTATAAAACCCTAACTAAAGGATAACCTAGTCCGATCAGCGTCTAAGTTCAATCCAATAGCAGCAATAAACACAGAGAACCAATAGATCTGCCAATGTCATACTCGCGATAAACATTCAACAGTTGATTCTATTTCCCTAAGAAATAACCAAGACAATCTGCATCTAAGTTACTTCCTAGTTTGCTACAAATTGATAGAAGAATAAAACAATCTGATTCTATTCTTAAATCTAGCATTAGATTAATTACACAATCAAACTAGTAACGTTCCTAGCATAATTATGCAAAAAATCATAGAATACAATCATAGAAATTAAACCATAATTAGAAAAACTAAATAGAGAGGAAAGATCTCACAATAATACTTGAAGCTTCATATTAATCTTCTTCAAGAACGGTTCAAGCTACAATCGGCATAGCAATAGCCAATCCCATAGTTGAAATCCCTAAAAACTAAACTAGAACATGAAAACTAAAGCTAGGAAATGAAGAACAAAGACTAAGAAATGAAGAACAACGAAATGAAAAACAAAGAGGAATGAAGAAGGAAAGATGGAAAGAGGAGCATGAAGAAGGAAGGATGAAGAGAGGAGTATCTTCTCTCTCTCCTCAAGCTTGCTGCTCCAACCCCTACATTTCGGCTCTCCTCTTCGTTCTCCTCGTCCTCTCCCCCAAATAATAGGTTTTGGGATGCTTTTAAACCTCGCGCAAAATGTGGCCGCTGAACCGACAAAAGCGTTGCGAGCCGCGACACTGATCGCGAGTCGCGACTAGCTGACTGACAATCAGCACAAAACATGGCTGGGCAAGCGTCGCGAGTCGCGAAGAACATCGCGAGGTGCGACAAGCAGGGGTCGCGAGTCGCGACATCCCTCGCGAGTCGCGAGGTTGCTGTGCGCTGCTTGCTTCGCTGGTTACGCTTGGCTGTGCGATGCTTGCGTGTGCTGCTGGATGGGCGAGGCTGCTGGGCAGGCGCTGGCTGGGCAAGCTGGCGATGGCTTCGAGCGATGGCTGTGCGATGCTGCCGAGCTTGCGGTGCTTGGTGTGCTGGCTGTGTGCTGCTTGGTGCGGTGGAGTTGGTTGTTGTTGGTGAGAAGGCACAATGTTGTTGAGCTACACCTAGGAAGTCCATCCCTTCAAACACTCGAACACTTTCATGGTATAACGCTCAAACCCATTTCAACATAAAAGCTCGGAACATAAGACTTTAACACCATTTTAATTCATGAAACTCCGAACTTCCGCTAAGGATAATATATATGCAAACATTAACAAGTATAAACGAACTCCTTAGCAAAGTGCACCCAAAATGTCGTAAATACAACGTATAACTTGGGCGTATCATAAACCTGCTTAAAAATATGGGCTATTACAGTTGATCCAAGCTTAAAAAAAGTTCGTCAGAAGAAGAGACATTTGGGGCCGGCCAGAAATCAGGCGGTCGACCAGGAAGTACAGAAGTTGTTGGAATCACGGTTCATAAGAGAAACATATGATCCAAAATGGATAGCTAATGTGGTCATGGTACCAAAGCCCAATGGCACATGGAGAATGTGCGTGGACTACATTGATCTCAACAAAGCTTATCCCAAGGACAATTTTCCTTTGCATAAGTCGGATCGGCTGGTGCATTCCACGGCTGGCCATGCATTGCTGAGCGTCATGGACACTTATTTCGGATTTCATCAAATACCCATGTGGCCGGAGGACCAGGACAAGACGTCTTTCATTACCGAGAAAGTATTGTATGGCTGGCTGAGGATGCCTTTTGGCCTCCGGAATGCGCCGACCACCTTCCAAAGATTGATCAATACAGTCTTCCAGCCACAGTTAGGAAGGAACATGGAAGCGTACATAGATGATATGATAGTAAAGCGTCAACAAGAAAAAGACCATGTTGGTGATCTCCGACAGACCTTTGAAACTCTCCGAAAGTACAAGTTGATGTTGAATCCCAAAAAATGCGTTTTTGGAGTTTTGGCTGGGAAGTTCTTGGGATTCCTGGTGGATAAGAGAGGAATAGAAGCAAATCCCGAAAAGATCCAAGCCATTCTAGACATGAAGTCTCAGTCTAATATTAAAGAAGTGCAACATCTGACGGGTTGGCTAGTGGCTCTTGGATGTTTCTTATCTAAGCCAAGTGACAAGTGCCATCATTTTTTCGCCACTATTAAGAAGAAAGCTAAGTTTGAATGGACTCGTAAGCTAAGCAAGTACTTCATCAAGTCAAAGATCATCTTCGACAGTTGCCTAGGCTGGTCAGTGCAGCCAAGGGGGAAAAATTGTTTGTGTACCTAGCTGTGTCTCCTCAGGCCTTGAGTGCTGTCCTACTGGCCGAAAGAGAGTCAGTGCAAATACCAACATACTTTGTGAGCCATGTGCTCAAAGACGCGGAATGTAGATACACTCCGGTCGAGAAGTTTGGATTGGCACTAGTCATGGCTAGCCGGAAGTTGAGATCTTATTTCTTGGCTCACAGTATACTAGTCTATACCGACCAACCTTTGAAACAAGTTTTACAAAAAATGGAAGCCGTTAGGCGAATACTGAAGTGGGCTGTCGAGTGAAACATGTTTGACATAACCTTAGAACCAAGGAAAGCCATTAAGGGGCAAGCTATAACAGATTTTATAGTTGAGCTCACTCGGCCAACTGTAGAACCAATAGCTGATCCGGGCGAAGGCAGGAAGCACTGGACGCTCATGGTAGATGGATCGTCAATTGCCAATGGATGTGGGGCATGAATCATTTGTCAATCTCCAGAAGGAGATAAGTTTGAACATGCACTAAGGTTCCAGTTCTAGGCGTGCAACAATGAAGCTGAATATGAGGCTCTGTTGGCTGGGATCAAGATGTGTAAGGCGGCTGGGGCTTTAGAGATTGAGGCTAAACCGAACTCTCTCTTAGTCGTCAGCCAAGTCAATGGAGACCATGAATGCAAAGAAGCATCAATGAGCAAATATATGCGTCTGATCAAGGATGAGGTTGAGCTTTTAAAGCGTTTTGTTCTAGACCAAGTACCAAGGTCAGAAAACAATCAGGCTGATGCCCTTTCAAAATCAGCAAGCTTAGCTGACGGCGATGTACCAAGGACAGTGTTCTGGGAGGTTAAGCCAAAAAAGAGTATCGATCAAGAACAAGTCATGTTTCTTAGTCGAGGAGCAGTATGGATGGAGCTCAATATAAACGTCAAGAAAACAGGACAATTACCTTCAGACCCAGTAGAGGCCAAGTATGTCAAGGCTAGAGACAAATGGTTTGAGTTGTGGGATGAAACCCTATACAAAAAATCATTCAATTGTCCTCTTCTAAAGTATATTACTAGGGAAGATGGGCTGGAAGTGTTGAATGATCTCTATGAAGGAGCATGTGCATCTCACATTGGGGGAAGAGCCTTAGGAGAAAAGGCCTTGAGAACTTGGTACTATTGGCCTACATTAAAGGAAGATGCTCTTGCTTATGCAAAGAAGTGTGACAGTTGTCAGAAACATGGAAACTTGCATCAAAAGCCGTCAAATTACCTAACTCCCATCTTGTTCCCACTTCCCTTTGCCAAATGGGGCATGGATATTCTGGGACCTTTTCCTATGGTTGTTGGGCAGAAGACGTTTGTTATTGTAGCTGTGGACTACTTCACTAAATGGGTAGAAGGTGAGGCAGTGCGGGGCATAACGACGAATGAAGTTAAGAGCTTTATTTGGAAGAATATCATAACCCGATTTGGCATGCCAGAGTCCATCGTATTTGACAATGGCCCACAGTTTGAAACACCAAAACTGAAAGATTGATTAGCAGAAGGAGAGATCAAAGCTCACTTTGCAGCAGTCGCCCACCCACAAGCCAATGGACAAGTAGAATCCTTCAACAAGATCCTCTCAAATGGCATAAAAAGGAAGTTGGACAATGCCAAGGGACTATGGGTTGAAGAACTACAACTGGTGTTATGGTCCATTAGAACCACGACCAAGAACTCTACAGGTGAGACACCTTTCATGTTGGTCTATGGAACTGAAGCCGTCTTACCCAATGAGATTGAAGAACCCACCATGAAAGTCATGCTGTACATAGAAGAAGCCAATTGGGCCGCTTTGCGCACTACCTTGGACCAAGTACCAGAGGTCAGGGTCAATGCATTATTGAGAATGTAATTGTACAAGCTGCGAATGGCTCGGGACTTTAACAAGAGAGTCACTAGACGACCACTCAAAGTGAGGAAGATGGAAGCCCTTGGACGAGCTAGAGAGTTGGGTAAGCTGACACCAGATTGGGAAAGGCCCTATCTGATAGTCCAAGAAGTGAGAAGTGGAACTTTAAGTCTCCAAGATATGGACGAACGACCAATACAACGCACTTGGAATTCAGACACCCTGAAGAAGTACCATATCTGACCAATTCAATTTACAACAACACTAGTAGTCTGTAATCATAAAAAATGTCACGACACAAAGAAAGAACTAGAAATGTATACATATATCTTGGTAGTTTGCCAAGCAAATTCATATAATACAATTTCTACTTTCTTCCTATATTCGTATTGTTTTTTTATTTTACTAAAGTCATTCACTTTGGGCATTTTTACCACTAGCTAGTTAGCCTGGTGTTCTAAAAGTGACATTAACGTAGATAAAATTGAAGAAAACAATAAATGACCAAAATCAAACTAAAGGAATGAGTCACCCCAGCAAGGGATAATCATTCTTTTGACGCACATTGCTTCCTCAAAGAGATCGGCCAAAATGTAATAAACCTAAAGAACGGTAGATTACATATCTGGTTAGCCAAATATTGATATTCTCTATAAGGGAAACATCATGGTCTCCTAAAGGAAGCCGACCATAATTAAGCACATCTTAGTAAAGGTATCTTACTTTCAAAGGCAAGGTCAAGCAAGTAGTAATGGCCTTAGTAAAGGAACCGTTTACTAGAAGATGAACACTGCTTCCTCAAGGAAGCCGGCCAGGAAATGATATGCTCACAAACAACAATCATACCCCACAAAGTTGGCAACTGTATATACATTCAAGCTCGTCCAAGATAAAGAGTCTAGGAATGTTCGGCCTCTGGTAGCCATTCTCCTTCTTGGAACAAAGCTCGTCCGGTTTGCCAGGACGAGCTCAGTCCTAAGAAGGGGGGAAATAACCAAGCCAAAGACTTTCCAAGACATTCATTTAGAACGAGTTCCATCATAATTGGGGACGTTTTTATTAAGTTCTATTTGATTCTAGGACGAGTTTCATTGGAACTTATGCTTATTTGATTAGTTCAAAGATCCTCCAGGTTCTAGGACCAGTCTTATTTGAACTTGTAATTATTTGATTAAAGTTTAAAGAACATCCAGGTTCTAGGACGAATCTTATTTGATTAAAGCTCAAAGAACGTCTAGGTTCTAGGACGGGACTTATTTAAACTTGTGATTATTTGAAGTTCGAAGATCGTCCAGATTCTAAGACGAGTTTGTTAATCAACCAGTCTTAAGACGAACTCCTTTAACTTAGTGTATTTCATCAAGTGTTTTAATGGTCAGACCAAATACAAACATTGTTAGATAATATAAGTTAGATGAAAGCAATTCTGAAACAAAAAATTGTTCATTGATACTAATCCAAAAGGTTAAAAATTAACCTAAACAAAATAAGACTAACCTACAGAGATGGCAATCAGCCAAGATACATTGAACAATAAGCCTAAAAATTGGCACTCTATTCAGTAGGAGGTGTATCTTGGCCAGCGGGCTGGTCCTCGGGGATTTCCTGGCTGTTCTTTGGAGACTCTTCTTCATCCTCCGCCTCTTCATTGGAAGAATATGTGAAGGTAGGAGGCTCCTCAGCTCTCACTTTCGCCTTCTGAAGACTGCCCTGAAAGAGCAAGTGGCGTTCAAAGCGAGGAACCTCCTCCGGCACGGCCAACCTTTCAAAGCCGCTTAGGGATCAGCCCTTGGACGTTTCAATGACCTCGTTCAAGGCCTCTTTGGCGTCGTTAAAGGACTGAGCCGCCTCTGCCTTCAGACGCTCATTCTTCTCACTTAGCGTGAGGTTATTCCTTCTGAGTTCAGGGGCGACCTAGAGAGTAGTGTTCCTCTCCTCCTTCAGCTCGGCCGAAACTGTGTCCATGGCCAGTTGCCATTCAGCCTTCTCATCAAGCAGCTGGTTAATCTTGATTGTTGCTGGACTCCATTTCGGCCATACGTTTTTCCCAGGCTTCTTGGGATGGACGATGAAAAGTCTCCATCATCTGGATGTCATGCATAGCCTTATCCCCGACCGTTGTAGCTTGGTGGACGAGGTGCTTATTTTCCTTTCTAATTAAGCTCCTTTGCCCAATCTTCGGTGATCATGCAACGAGCAAGTAGCTGTACTCATGAAAAACGAATACCATTCAGTAGACGAGTGGAAAAATTTAAAACATATTACAAGTATAAAACTGAAACGGCCAACGACTTACCTCCGCTGCAAGCTGAGACATGTAGCCAACATGCCCAGAAGATGCACCCCTTAAGCCCTTTATGTAGGACTCGGGTAGCACTTGAAAAGCTCCTGCTTGAGCCTCTCACGTTCGGCCTTCGTCATCTTGGCGAAGGCGGCAGAGGACTCATCGTCCGAATCTGCAAGTGGAGCAGCAGGAGCTATAGCTGATCCTTTGCCCTTATCTGAAAATGCGGAGGAGTCAGTTCTCTTGATGGGGATGACTATTGCTAGCTTGTTGGACGAACTCATTGAACGTCCACCAACTCGCAGTGTCCTAACTACATTGGAGTAGTACGACTCACCTGAGGATAAGGATGCAGATCTGTAAAAGGGTGGCATTTGAGCCACCAGCTGAGCTACTGGCCCACTGAAGGCCGATCCATCCTTAGTAGCCGTGTCCGGCTGAACCTGCGCCTCAGCAGCCTCGTCCTGTTGAACAACCGCGTCCGGCTAATTAAATGGAAGGGAGGTGGAGCCAAGGCCCTCCTCTCCCAAGAGGGGAGCAACGGTGGACGAGTCGTCCACCTTCAAAGGCTTACCCACCAGAGAGAGTGTTAGACTTGTCTCCCTGTCCCCTGGGTGAAGGGAGTAGTCTTAAGAGCGGGCGACTTATTGCTCTTCTTTTTTGCTGTAAAGCCTTTGGATTTTTGGATGGGGGTTGATCCCCAATAACTATTGGCCGCTTCTTGGAAGCAGCTGCTTTCCCACCCAACGTCTTGGACGTTGGGGCATTTTTCTGCACAAAACAAATAATGAACAAGTCAGAAAATAAGCTCGTCCAAAAACAAGTGGCAAATTCATAAATTTTGGACGCTCCCTACTTGCTAAAGGAAGCCGACCAAAGTAATAAACACAGCCTCCTAGACGAAGACCAACTTACAAAGTGTACTCGTCCAGAAGTAATTCAAGATATGGACAAAGACCATTTGTAGAAGGAAACAGGCCAAGATTCGCCGCTTTCCTTCTACGAAGGACCTTCGTCCAAAAATCCTCATTGACCAGGGGTTTCCAGAGACAAGAAGAACTTTGGATCTTGGACGGAGGCCATTTGCAGAAGGAAACAGGCCAAGACTAGCCGATTTCCTTTTACGAAGGACCCTTGTCCAGAAATTCTCCTCGGCCAGGCACATCCAAACACGGACGTTCTCCTTCAGAGAAGAACTCTCATATAAATCAAGACGGACGTCTGTAATGCTTAGGAAGACATCCAAGGCTAGCCTCCTTCCTTCCAGGACAGACCCACGTCCAAAAAAAAAAAAAAGAGTGAGAATAGACTTACCAAAGTATAAGCCCTTTTCTCAGAGCCTGACTTGTTGAACTCTTTCCAGAGATTATCAGTGAACTTAGACATGCCGATGTCGCCCGTCCAAGATCTTCCGAGAAAGCCGCTCCGCTGCGACCGCAAAAAAAAAAAAAAAAAAAAAAAGAGCAACGAAAGGGTTAGTAAAGCATATACATTGGACAACGCATTTTACTTAGAAGTTTTGGTGTTATACCTCTATCCTCGGCCAACCGCAAGCCAGCAGCAACCAAAAAGTTGTCGTCATATAACATTTCCTTTAAGGGAATCCAGTTAGATGGCCCCTTAATGGTTGGATGATTTGGTTTAGAATACTCAGCTATTTTAAAGTAATCTACCAACTACTCGTTTGAAGTACTTTCCACATCCAAGATGGATGTTGTTCGTCCGGTGTTTGTCGGTGCCCGGCTATGGTAGCGATAGCACTTGGACCCAGCTTCATTAGGGGCCCGGACGAATAAGAAGTCAGCCTTCCATTCGTGCATCTTAGAAGTCTTATCCCAAGCCGTGATAAAACCTGGACGATTACAGACGTTGAACCAAGCCCCGTCCACTGTTTTCGGAACCTAAGACACATAATGTATCTGGTTGAAGGCTGGTAAAGAAGGAGTAGTGCCCCGCAATTCGCAGATGGCTAGGAAGGTAAGAATGTTTTGCCCTGCATTTTGTCGCAACTGGTTATGGCCAATGATGTGATATTGCAGCACTTGGCCAACAAAAGGGGGAAGGGGAAATCTTATCCTCGCATCCAGGGCCAGTCTGTAAACAACAAAGTGACCACTTCGGGCACTCAAGACTGTGGCCTCCTCGTCCGGTATAACAAATGTGTAGCCCGACATGGGCATGGCAGAGGACAAGTGGCTGGGGTCAGGCCCAACTTTTCCTAGCCACTTAAGGTTGGCCAATATGAAACCGGGGTCAGAAAGGGGACCTAAACGCCTCCTAATTTCGGACAAGGTGGTAGACGGCTCGTCCGATTCCTCAGGGGAGCTAGACTCACCCTCATTATTCCCGTCCTTATCCATATCTACTTCCAGAAGAAGACGGCTCGACGACCAGCCGAGCACTTTGAATTTCACGTTCCCTTTCTTCGGGAACTCGTCCAGTTGACTCCTCCATTTCAGTTTGGAGGCCGGGAGTATTTTTTCTCGTCTTAGACGGACAATTTGCTTGACGTGCGCTAGATTACCCTGCACAGGTAAAGACTGGGTCGTCTGACTTATTCGGCCAAATCCATAAAAGTGATAAGCGTGGCTGGCCAGAATAGGCCCAACCCTAGAATGTACCGAAGAAGAAAGGCTATCGGTTCTAGCGTTAAGGCAAACTCTTGAACGACCAAGATTATTTGACGAAGAAGAGGAATTCATTTTATTGATTTTTTAAGAAAAAATAAAGAATAAGGAGAATAAGGATGAAAGAGGGGATACCTAACAAGCGCTTGGACGTTCGGTGAAGAAAACGAAGTCTAGACGAACTCACACTCTCTCTAGAAAAACTGATAATTGCAGAGCCTCACTCTCTAGAAAAATTCTCTCAAGGTGTGAAATGATTTTAGAAAAGACAAAAGAGCATATTTATAGGGGGGTGAAAAACCTCCTGAACCGGTTAAACATGACCGGTAATTCTTAAACCGGTGAAAAACGACCGGTAATTTCCAAAAAACTAGCCCTTCGTTGCCTCTTTTGAAAATGAGGTAACTTCCTTAGGTAAAAGGGCATTAACCGTCTTAGGGCAACCGTAAAATCCCCTTTTAGGGATAAATGTTGTAGCGTAAATAATCGACGGCTCTCCAGGACACACGTGTCCCATCAAAAGGAGTAAAAAAGGGTGGTTCAAACCCTTGGGTTTTACTGTGAAAGGAATAAAAGCCCAGTTTTTGGCCAGAAGAATATTCAGGGCCCAAATTCCAAAAAACGGCTGCATATGATTGGTTGATGATCAGTTCCTAATCATTGCCTGTCACGTGTCACAATCTGATTGCCTAGCCAATCAGGTGCCCTTATTTTAGGGTGACCTCAAAAGGCTGCCTTTAATCCCAAAACACTATAAATAGTCCCCTTGAAATTAGGAGAAAGGTAATTAATTGAGCAGTGTGTCCTTACTCTGTTAGAATACTCTCTCACTTTCTCTCTCTATCTCTACTTTTCCCTTTTTATACCTGATATCTGAGTTAAGGTTCGGAGGGGGAACCACCACCTAAACCTCCCGAGTAGGTACCTTTTTCTACAGGTTTGGAAACGGAGCTCAGGTTCGGATTACCAGATTTGGACATCGTTGCACAAATCTAGATCGAAGAACATCTTGAGGGATAATAGTTTACTTGCCGGCCAAGAAGATTAAACAAGCAGCTCGATAATTTTTCAAAAAACTTTTACTTTTATTAAAATGTATCAATTTTTAGAAATATAATAAAATTGAGTTTATATTTTTTTTTAGTATATTAGATAAACTAGGGGGAAAAAAGAATAAAGCCCAACAAATCTTCAACAAGACACGAACTTCATTATCCATTAAAGCCAACTCACTTAGTAGCATTAGTAAAGAAGAGAAAAAGAAATCATAATATTAAGATTTATAGATAAAGGGTTAGCGGGGAAAAGTAATCTAGAAACATAAAGAAACCCTAGTTTTCAAGTGAAGCATAACAAGGCCCATAACTACAAGTAGTAGTCGTTTTCTCTCTCTCTAGTACCGACTCTTAAGCCATCATTCCTCAACATCTCATAGTGAAGCAACACTCATCACATCAGTAATTTCAGACATTTTTTTGGTAAGCTTGGTGTTGTGCATTGTGGAAGTGGTAACTGGTGGCCATTAATGGTGTTAAGCATAAAGCAGCAAACACCCATCTAGATTCGCCATTAATGGCGTGAAGCAGGAAGAAGAAACACTCATTACATCAGTAATTTCAGACATTCTTTTTTACAGATAATTTCGCAATTTTTTTTTTTTACTTTGGGGGGTACTTTGCAGTACCCAAAAACCCATCTAGATCCGCTAGTGGTATTGGGGTGCACAACCGTGTAGGGATACTAGATGATGATATACTAAGGCCCTGTTCTTTTGAACTTATTTTGGCTGAACTTAACTGAACTTATTTTATTTTTGCTGAACTGAACTTATTTTTGCTGAACTGAACTTATTTTTGCTGAATTAAACTTATTTTTGCTAAATAATAATAATAAATAATAAATAATAAATAATAAATAATAAATAATAAATAATAAATAATAAATAATAAATAATAAATAATAAATAATAAATAATAAATAATAAATAATAAATAATAAATAATAAATAATAAATAATAAATAATAAATAATAAATAATAAATAATAAATAATAAATAATAAATAATAAATAATAAATAATAAACAATAAATAATAAATAATAAATAATAAATAATAAATAATAAACAATAAATAATAAATAATAAATAATAAATAATAAATAATAAATAATAAATAATAAATAATAAATAATAAATATTAAATAATAAATAATAATAATAATAATAATAATAAAAATAATAATAATAATAATAATAAATAATAAAAATAATAATAATAATAATAAATAAATAATAATAATAAATAATAAATATTAAATAAAAATAATAATAAATAATAATATAATAATAAATAATAAAAATAATAAATAATAAATAATAATAATAAATAATAATAAATAATAATAATAAATAATAATAAATAATAATAATAAATAATAATAATAATAATAATAATAATAATAATAATAATAATAATAATAATAATAATAATATTAATAAATAATAATAAATAATAATAATATTAATAATAAATAATAATAATAATAATAAAATAATAATAATAATAAATAATAATAAATAATAATAATATTAATAATAAATAATAATAATAATAAATAATAAACAATAAATAATAAATATAAAATAATAAATAATAATAACTAAAATAAATTATAAATAATAAATAATATATAATATATAATATATAATATATAATAAATAATAATAATAATTATTATAATAAATAATAAATTATAAATAATAAATAATAAATAATAATAAATAAATAATAATAATAGATAATAAATAATAAATAATAAATAATAAATAATAAATAATAAATAATAAAGAATAAATAATAAATAATAAATAATAAATAATAAATAATAAATAATAAATAATAAATAATAAATAATAAATAATAAATAATAAATAATAAATAATAAATAATAAATAATAAATAATAAATAATAAATAATAAATAATAAATAGTAAATAATAAATAATAAATAATAAATAATAAATAATAAATAATAAATAATGAATAATAAATAATAAATAATAAATAATAAATAATAAATAATAAATAATAAATAATAAATAATAAATAATAAATAATAAATAATAAATAATAAATAATAAATAATAAATAATAAATAATAAATACTAAATAATAAATAATAAATAATAAATAATAAATAATAAATACTAAATAATAATAGTAATAATAATAATAAATAAATAAATAATAATTACTAAATAATAAATAATAAAAAAAATTAAAATTAAAATTAAAATTAAATAAAAAATTAAAAAATTAAAAATAAAATTAAATAAAATAAAAAAATAAAAATTTAAAAATAAATAAATAAATACTCCCTCCGGTTCCTAAAGATCTTCCTTATTACTGTTCCTCAGGATACCAAGGAAGATTCATTGATGTGGGGTCTAGGGTGGATAAAATATAATAAAGTAAGACCATCGAGGAGAGAGAGGGTAATAAAGTATAATAAAGTAAGATCATAGAGGAGAGAGAGGGCAATAAAGTATAATAAAGTGCAGTTGTGGACCCAAATGATAGTGACATGAGAGGGTAAATAGAGAAATTTATTTTGCCAAATAAGGAATAAAGCAAAAGAGGGAAGATCTTTTGGAAACGCACTTAAACGGAAAGAGGGAAGATCTTTAGGAACCGGAGGGAGTAAATAAATAAATAAATAAATAAAAATAAATAAATAAATAAAAATTATAAATTCATCGTTATTATAATTATAATATTAATAATAATAACAATATTAATAGTAATATTGAAAACAAACATAATAATTACAACATTAATAGTAATACTAAACTTTTTTTGCAGAACTAAACTTATTTTTGCTGAACTGATCTTACTTTTGCTGAACTGAACTTATTTTTACTTATTTTTGCTGAATTGAACTTATTTTTGCTGAACTGAACTTATTTTTACTTATTTTTGCTGAACGGAACTTATTTTTGCTGAACTGAACTTATTTTTACTTATTTTTGCTGGAAATAAGTCCAAAAGAACGGGGCCTAATAATGACGTGCAAAAGTTTATATAAAATGCACGTAGCATTGCTAAGGATATCTTTTAATAAACCATGTAAAGAATTCGGTTGAATCGTTTGACCACAAAAGTTGTATTACAAAACAGAATTGATAAAAGGAGAACAGAAGATTAACTGCACACATGTTTGTGAACAAACCTTGTCACCTAAATATGAGAAAACCAATAAAGTCTTAGGTGGACTAGGTTTACAATAATTTATTGTAAACTCAAATTAAGCATATCACACAAAAAATTGAATATAATAGCAAAAATTGACTATATTATGCAAAGATTGACTATATCAAATAAAAAATTATAGCAAAATTTTTATTTTTCTATCGTTTTAAAATTCCTGATATGTGCAACAAGAAACTTTGCATGACTGACATTTAATAATAAAGTATATTATCCGTCAAACAAAAATAAAACTGATAAAGTATAGTTTCTTTGCTCCTTTTTGTAACTTTTTGTTATTTCAATAGGAACACTACAAGAGGGGAGTGAATTGTATGTGTAGAAATAAACATACTTTTTGCGGAATTATAAAACTAAAACAATAAAACAAGCTAAAGGAACACAAGGAATTTTTACGAGGAAAAACTTCTTGGGCCCAACAAGAAGAAACAACCTCGACCACTAGAGATTTTAAACTCAACTCTTTCACTAATTAGGCCAAACAACTTACGCTAGTGGAAAAAACCTTATATGTCACAACACAATCGATGGTTCTTTAGTGAACCAGATTAGTTAATTAAAAATCGATCCGGTTTTCTATTAACGGATCCGGTTCACTAAACCGAATCAGTTTGGGCTTCAAAGGTTATATAGAGACGCGGCCCACCCACCCACCCACCTACCACAAATCTCACACGCTCATTCGGTCATTCCTCTATCATCCTCTCCTAACAAACCCTAAACTCACCCCCTAACTAACCCTAAACTCATCCCTCCCACTTCTCTCTCTCCTTTCAGCTGTGGATTCCCCTAACAAACCTAAACTCATCCCCCCACTCTTCTCTCTCTCCTTTCAGCCGTGGTGGATTCTCCTCTCAACCGTCGATTCTCTCGCCGCTCACCGTCGATTCTCCTCTCAGCCATCGATTCTCTCCCGTCTTTCGCCTCGTCTCTCACACTCCTCTCAGTGCTCGCCGTTGCTCGATATTCTCAATGCTCACCGTACTTCCATTCGTCGTCACTCGATATTCTTGTAATCTAAAATTAGATCTAGGCTTTTTTTTTTTCGTTTTGATTTTCGCTTTGTTGATTTTCGTTTAGATTTAGGCTTTTAATTATTTTTTTTCGTTTTGATTTTCATTTATTTGTTGATTTTCGTTTAGTTATAGGATTTGTAATTATTTTTTCGTTTTGATTTTTGTTTAGATCTAGGCCTTAAGTTTTGTCGATTTACTTTCGTTCTTGATTTATTTTGTAATTTTTCATTAATAATTTCGGTCATATTTATAATTCTTGTCAACCATTCATATTTAATTGCGATTTAGAGTTTATAATTTCGTCATATTTATCTTGAGAATATTGTCTTCAAATTTGGGAATTGGATTTTCGCTTTGTTAATTTTTCGTTTTGCATCCGTAAATGTCTATTTTGTCTCAATGTTGTCTTTTGATATTTTTGGATTCGGATGAACATTGGTTGGATTACCTGGGTAGGACGCTTTTTTTATTTGTGGATCAAAACTATTTGATGCGGGTTTTGCTAAAAACTAGATCCGTTAACCAGTCATCTGATCCGGTTTTTGGTGAACCAAATCAGTTGACTTTTGTCAACCGCTACTAGCCCAACCGCTCGGAGCGGTAGAAATTTTTTCCACTAGTGTTAGTTACAACCTAACTTTACTCTCGGGTCACACCTTGAGTTCCTAAACTCAAGTTCCTGAACAACTGTTCCCTTAACATCTGTTCCTCTCAACTTCACTCGAAGTTTTCTCACTTTAACTTGCTTTACTCAAAGCTTCTCTTATACATGACTTCACTCAAAATCCCCTTACCCTAAAACCAAACTTGCAATGATCAAATAAACTTAGTGGAATAGAGTAAGAAGCAAAGAACAAATGGCTTATAAGAGATTGAAGGCACTGACACTTTAATTAGTTAAAGTCACTTAATCATTTGGTCAGAGACATTTTGGTATGACTGCTAAAAGTCAGACACAAATTGGAAATTATTTAGACATATGTATTTATAGCAGTGATTAAGTAAAACGTGGGATAAAAACATGTGATAGTGGATTAACCATTTTCAATGTTCCTCAACTAGAGGAACATGTTCCATTATCCACCCATGAACTCCACGATCTCAATGAACGTGTATAACAGATTAACACTGCTTCCTAAAATCTTGCATTTACTTGTGCAAACATCTTAAATCTGATTCTTAATTAAAAAATTTTTAATTAATAAAACCAAAATTAAATCCTTTTATTAAATAATATCTTTAAAATATATTCTTTTAAAAACTGAAAAAGGATTTTTATTTTTCAACAATGATAAAATCTTTTCCTAACAATATTTTCCTTAAAATCAGATTTTTAATTAAATAAAAACGGTTTCCTAAATTTTAGCCTTTAAAATTTCAACCGACACAAAATAACCATTGCATCTTATTATACATGTCTAGTTCCTTTAGTTTCTTTAGCTCCTTTAACTTAACTTAATAGTACTAGTACGTCTGTTCCTTTCAAAGGAACAGACAGACATTATCTTTTTGATCTGCCATTGTTCATTACCTTAAGTTACTCGTTCCTTACATAGTTACTAAATATAAAAGCCTTGCTCGATTCTTTTGCTCTAATGTTTCTCCAGTACCAGTTCCTTGATCATCTTCACTTAGTCTTCAAAATCCAAACTTGATTTCTTCCTTACACTTAGTATTCTCTTTGCTCAATGCAGTGATACCTTGCGAATTCCATTCACTTAATAACTTATTAGTTTATAACTTAGTTTATATCTCTGTTCCTTTGTCATCATCAAAACTAGGGTTCAACAGTTTTGATTTTGAAACTATTTAAAATCTAACTAATTTGACCATAGTTTCTTTTTGCTAAATATATTAAACAAATGTTATTTATACAAATTATTATTGGATTAGCTTGAATGCATATTTACAAAATATGAAGTTTATATATTTCCTCCGTTTTGTTTTAAATAAAACATAGGGCCTTGGTACTGGGATTTAGGATTGGAGAAAGAAGAAGAGAGAGAGATAGAGAGAAAGAGAGAGAGAGAGAGAGAGAGAGATGGACTCGTGTGGTGAGGAGAGAGATAGAGAGAAGTAAATACCAAATAAAGTAGCGTTTCATTAATTTTAAGACGGCTTAAAGTGGTAAGTATTTCATTTAATTTAGAACGGAGGAATTATAACATCTACTATTGAAATTTAAATATATTAATGGTTAAAATTATGTGTTGTTGAAAAGTCAAAACATTGTATTTATAAAAGAACGCATAAAGTGTTAGACTTATTTTTTTTTATTTTTTTTTGAGAAACTAAAGTGTTAGATTTCTATTAACCTCCAAAAAAATGTAATTTCAATCAATGAGAAAGAACAAAGTAAACATATTTGTCTTGTATGCCCAGGCAAGTTGTTGTTGTAGTGCTTGATTCGCTGATTATCTTTCACTCTGTTGATTAAGGTTTCGAGCCATATATAAACATTTTTGTCTTTAGTGGCGCGATGATATTGCATATTTCTTTTGTTTTAAGAGAAATTTTCCTCCTTTCTTGTGATTTGCTAGGTTTCTGCTTTTTTTTTTCTCCATATTGCTTTTTATTTATTGCTTGCGTAAAATGCAATAATTGTTGTTACAATAACATTACCCGAAGTGATTCTTAGGTTAGCTAAAGTTATCCTTAACGTGATCGAAGAAGTCCTTACCTGAATCGCTAATTCGTAGCCTCGTAGGTTCGAATCCTGCTTGAAAAATTATCCTTAAGTTTAATTAAGTCACACTTACATTAATTAAAGTTACTTTTACATCAACCAAAGTTATGGTTAACGTGATCCGTAGACCCCTTCTTTGCGATCCATTGACCATACATCACTACTTTCACCAAATATAAATGATAATGGTTGATGGATCAAATCGATGCATAAGGGGGATTTGTGGGTGTGCTTAGTGATGATAATGGTGGTGCATGGGGACTAAGGAAGGTGGCTAGCGGCCTAGCGAGTAGTTAAGGTTTTGGAGGTAGTATAATTATTTGAAATGGTAACATATACAAATCTTAATAAGTAAGAGGTACTACGTGAAACTCAAAAACTTATTTTAGTGGTACCGTTGGAAAAAACCAATAATATATAGGTATCATATATATATAATTCCCTCTTTTTAATATCTACATTGAACTTTATATTTTATTATAGGGACTTACTTTTCCTACTTGTGAAAATTAGGTCATATTATACTTATTTGGATCTTGGACGGATATGTACATTATTACATTGCAATATCAGAATTAGTATTAAAACAAAAAAAACAACAACAAATTAAGATATTGGAAGAAACCCAAAAATTAGATTGGAATGAGAATATATACTAAACAACTTACATAAGTAGAAACAATAAGAAAAAATGAAACTAATAACAATCTAATGTTACGAAAATTCAGAGATGATTAAATCCACTCAATTAATGATGAACCACATTAAATAATATAAAAAATAAAAACTGATGATCAAAAGTACTATTACCACTAATTCCACAACCGTAATTGTAGTGTTTACAAAACTTAAAATTTTTATAACTATTTTCATGTTTCTTGACGGATACTCACATCATCCAAGAATGTGGCTTTTCTCGATCGTTTTCGGAGTTGTATATGATTATGCGACCACGAAGACTCAAGAATGCTACTACTAATCTATTTTTAGCTTAGGAATTTCTACTCTTCCATCAAAGATTTGGAGGTTAACAAACAAAGAAAGACACCAACCATCAAAGCGTTGGTAAGAAGAACACTTCAGAATGTTATCAATAACATAACCCTGACAATGTTCATCCACCTTCATATCTTCTAGCCACCCTTCTATCTTATTCCATGTACGTGAAACCACCGCCCGGTACTCCTCCTTTCCCTCTCGGATGTCGGGAAAGAACGCTCTAGCGCTTTCGACGAACGTTCTCACCTTCGACTCAGGGTCTGCGTCTATGCGTGCATCATAGGCATGGATGGTTATGGTTATGGTTTCTTTACCGAAGTCGCCGTAAGTTTTTCCTATATCGCAATACGCTAGACAGGGATTGTCGATCTTCGTCATCTTGTCGTTGCTAGGTTGAAGTTCTCTACAAGTTTTTGAGGTTTGAAGCTGGAAGAATAGGGCAAGAGTGAGGGTGTATATATATATATAGAAAAAGAGATCTGGAGGAAGCTTGATGTCTAAGAAGTAAAAACTAGTTCTACTCCTACACGGTTTAGCATATTAATTATATTTTGTTTCTATAAATACTGTAATTGGATTTAACATTTTAACTTGATAGACAAGGCAAGAGTTTTATCATAATTTTGTAAGGAATTTGCAAAGATTCTGCGTTCATACAACACTAATATATATATATATATATATATATATATATATATATATATATATATATATATATATATATATTTTAGTACTATCTACTACAGTCTACAGTATTAAGTTGTTTATTTGTTTTTCTGACATCAAGTTGGTATTTTTATTTATTTTTTTTTTCATGAAAGGTAATTGGTCCGAAAACCAACCCCTGCTAGACTACTAGCCTGCAGGGCACACCAGCTCATTGGCTGGGTAGAGGGGATTTATACCTACAAGCAAACATTTTTACACAAACTCCCCAAATTGGGGAGTGATGAGAGTCGAACACCCGACCTTGCGGTTGGGAGGTGGGAGCACCAACCATTGGGCTCCCACGAGACCTCTTTTTGACATCAAGTTGTTTATTTGGTGATTTATGTAGATGCACATTTAATATATACTAGTTATTGAATATTGTGTATTATGTAAATAGCATTTTTTGGGGGGCATGTAAAGTAGCATATGTTTCAGTCACTTATATTGTTTTTATTTGAGTGAATTCAATTGCAAAATTCACATATCATATTAGCAATTGAATATTTATTTGGTGATTTGTGTCAATGTACATTATAACTTATAAGTCATGTTAAGTTATTTTCATTAGGAAGGATTTTTTGTTTTTACCATCTTATTTTTACCACGTTTTGAACATTGCCGCTTTATATGTACTTTTTATTTTCCACATTTACCACCTTACATCACAAGTAAATAAATGGAGTTTCCCTTGAACCGATGGCGGGAATCGAACCCACGTCTTCTCCTCAGTAAAGAGATAAAAGGGATGAAGGCATGAAGCGAACTATTGATAGTATCCCAACGACCCTTAAGATTGCATCCCAACCGTCCCTCTGGAGGAATATGTGCTTCTAAAAAGAAGGGAGGGGTTAGTTACAGATTGTCTGACTCGCTAAAAATCACCACCTTTAATAGTTTTCCGATGGATTTTCTTATAAGATGGGGCCCACTTGCCAGAACAATTTTCCCTCCACTTCTTTATTCTCTCTCTAGATTTGTCCTTTTAGCTCCTTGACTATTCTTTCACCCCTATTTTCACTCTTCTCTCATCCAAAATAAAGCATCCTCACCAACCTTACATGTGAATTCATCAAAGCTTTAGAATTTTGACAGAGGTTCCTTCACTCTCTCTCCTTCACTTCACCTTGATAGTCTCTCTCATAATTTGAAACTCTCTCTCATGCTTTGAGAAGACTTTTGTAGTAAGGACAAAATAGTGGGTCCAATTTTCACATCTTCTTGAGTGCAGGGTACAAAAATAATGCATTTTCTAAGTCAAATCTGTTGTGCTTAACAAATAGTACTTCGAAAAAGCATCGAATTTTTGTAGTGCATATAAGGTGAATCAGTTTCAATTGATTGATGTAATTGAAATTAAATGTCATTAGAAGAAATTAGAGAGCTCAAGAAGAAAGTAATTGCATTAATATATCATTAATTTAGCAAATTAAAAGATTAAAAACCACTAATTTTTGCCCAAGAACCCTAATCTAACAATTTATGGTCTTAATTTGTACCCTTTAACAGTTCAAAAGTGTGAGCCCTAACCTAATTTCATATTTTCATGAGAGAAATCATAATTTTTAAATTGATTTGGATAGGTAGCTCAAGGCTAGTTTGATCTATAAGGACAAAATCGAGGAGAGAGAAGAAAAAAATAGAGGGAAAAATTTTTTCGGCGAGGGAGCCCCATTTTCATAAGAAAATTCACTGGAAAAGGATTCAAAGTGGTGAGTATAATTTTAGCGAGTTAAAGAACATAAGATGGTAGAAAAGAAAAGTATAAGGCAGTAATGTTCATAATGTGGTAAAAAAAAAAGGTGGTAACTTACAAAAAAATCCTATTAGGAATTGTACACTATAAAGAGCATAAAAGAACATTAAAGTTGAAACCTATCATTAAAAATTGAAATATTCTATTTCAATTGAACTGGATTTTCTTCTCCGTGCTAATCCTGTAAAGCGTGCACAATTTGTTCTTCTCTAACAACATTTTGATTAGTAAGTGCAGTCCTTAGAAGTTAGAATACAAGGTTGGATAGGTGTTTATCAGTGAGATGCTACGTCAAACACCCTTACAATTGGTACTCCAAAAAAGAATTCAGTGAATTAAAAACCTAAAACTTCTTCTCTCTCTCTCTCTCTCTACCTCCACAAAGAAACCCTAAAAACCCTCCAAGTTCACCCGCCGTAGGCTCGCTGGTGGCCGCAGGGTCGCCGTCGAGCCTGCCTCTTCTTCGTCGCCATAGTTTTGCTGGTTCTCGTCTTTTTCCCTTGGTTTTTTTCTTAGTCGTCGTTTTCCTTTTTTGTTCCCTATTAGCTCGTCGGTTCATCGGCCCCCTCCCCCTACCCTGTTAATCCGTCGGTGATATGTCTATTTTATATAGAGTTATTACCCCCGTCCCTCATTGATTATTGGTCTTAATTATGCTCTTCAGAGCCATTTTTAGTACTAATGTGTTCCTTGTAGTGTGTTTGTAGTTTCAGGATGATTATTGTAGGAATTAGCATGTTTGATGCATTTCCTATTCGTTTATACCACTACAAGAGATGATGCACTTTTGAGAGTTCGAGCATTTTACTTGGGTTGGATTCTACAATGCAAGAGCTTTCCGACAAATAACGCAAAAGTTATGACACTTTGAAGATTGGAATTTGGGCGTCAAAGACCTGACAATCGCCCGGTCGGGAGATATTCGCCCCAGCTGGTCGGGCGAAGGTACTTAGCCAATTTCTTCGTTCCAAGAGAACTGCAGCAAACTCCCTTGCGGGCCCGACCGGGCGACATCCGCCCGGGTTAGTAGGGCGAGGTGAACTTACTTAGAAAGAAGCAGTTTTAGGCTACCTGGCAATCGCCCGGTCGGGCGGGTCGGTTTTTAAGGAATTTTATGCGCGTGTTGCGCTGACTTTTATTTTCATATAAATACTTATCCTTTTAGGTTGGAAACACTATGTTTTCTCATTATAATTTCAGCTTTTTTGTTTTCTAAGCACATTTTTAATTACTCAAGGACTCTAGTATTACTTTTTCCCAATTTACATTGAATTTTCAATAGAAGCCTTGATTTTGCAAGATGGGTTCTACAATGGGTATTTCTTCTCTTCTCTTGTTATTCTTATTCAATCCTTGATTATTAATTCACCATGTTTACTTATTTCATCATGAGTATGTTTTCCCCAATTATGATTGAGCATTTTATTTCTAGGGTTAAGGGGATCCATGAACATTTATGAAGGGATATCTATAAAGTATTGATTTTTGATGATGTATGTTGATTCCTATTGAATGTATTATCTCTATTCAATCCGATTTGGCCAGATTTGATTGTTATAGTATTGCAATATTAGGTTATGCGCCGAGAGGTATAAACTTGATATTAAGGCTAGTTTCAATAGGTAGAGTTTGTATTAATAAATAGCGAGAGCCTGTTAATATCATTCTATGGTTGATTTCGATTCGAGAGAGCAAGCCAGCATGTTTAACTGCATTATTCATTATTTATTGTTGTGTTGCATCCTATAATATTATTCATTGGTGAACTTACGCCCTAGACTTTTTATTATTGATATTCTTAATATAGTTATTGTCTAGTTTAGTATAATTACAAACATACACTCGTTCCCTATAATCTAGATTTGATCGACAATTAGGAAAAGAACACTGTTTTCCCTATGGATTCGACCCTACTTCCCTGACTACTATTTGTTAGAGGACTTTAAGATTACTCTTGATTAGGTGATACGACTTTAGCCTGTCAAAATTTGGCGTCGTTGCCGGGGATAACGGTTTTGTTCCATTTTCTTGAATTGTTTTAGAGTCAAGATTATATATTCTCGTCTCAGAGAACACTTGTTCTTTGGGACCAAATCTCTTAATTGTTTGTTCTTTAGTTCGTCTATGCGTAGGAGCTTGAGTTTAGGTAGCTTCCCTTTTGATCCTGAAATTGAAAGATCCTTTCATAGACAGAAGAACTTCTTCAAACAGTTGCGAGATAATTCAGGGGGAGATACACCCTTGGACTCTGATTCTGATTATTTTCAGACGTACCTTTCCTACTACTCCAACAGAATCAGAGATGGCTCAGAGACTTACTGATTTTTCCCACCCCTCCTTGGCTGAACTTCCCAAGAGCAATCAAATGCCCGAAATCGAAGCTGTTAATTTTGAGATCAAACCTGCATTGCTGAATATGATCGAAAGGAAACAATTTGGTGGTGGACCTAATGAAGACCCTAGTCTACATTATCAGGATTTCTGCCAATATTGTTCTACTATTAAGCAGTAGGGAGTAACACAAGATCAATTTTGGGAGATTCTTGTCCCGTTTTCACTTCGAGAAAAGGCAAAGATGTGGTACAATGGGATTAATCGAGCCACTCTTAGGATCACAGACTCGAATACCTTGGCCTTAACTTTCTATATGAAGTACTACCCTCTAGAGAAGATTGCTAGGTTGCGTAGTCAGATCACAAATTTCACCCAAGGTAACGACAAATCGTTATATGAGGCTTGGGAAAGATTCAAGTACCTCCAGAGAGAATGTTCCCATCATGGTCTACCAAAATGGTTCCTAGTTCAGGGATTTTACAATGGTTCCGGGAACAACTCAAGACTTATTATTGACTCTGCGGCAAACGAGAGATTCATGAAACTAGAAATTGATGCCGCACATGACTTAATCGAGGAGATGGCTATCCACAACTCTCAATATGGCAACCCTCGAGGACTAGCTAACAAGGGAGGCAAGCTTGAGATTGATTCTATATCCCTATTAGCTGCACAGATGAATGCCATCAATAATAAGCTGGATAATATGCAACTCTCTTCTCCCGAGAGTGTTGCTGCTTTAGGTACTACATCTGAGATCTCGTGTGACAATTGTGGTATAATTGGACATTGGTCACAGGAATGTCGGAGTTCGCTGGAACAAGTTAATGCCTTCCAATCATATCGGCCGAACAACCCATACTCCAACTCATACAATCCTGGATTGAGAAATCATCCGAATTTGTCATACAAGAGAACTAATGTCCTAACTCCTCCTGCACCACAACCACAGGCACAACAATATAGCCAGAGGTACTATCAACAACCTTCTCAACATCCTCCTGGTTTCTCTAGACCACCTTTCAATCCATCTCAACAAGCACCTCCTGCCGATCCCATGATGGTTGAGATGAGAAATATGATGCTGCAGATGCAAAAAGACAGACAAACTGACAAGGCACAGATTGAGTCCATTCTAGCTTACAATAAGATGTTGGAGAACCAGTTGGCAAAGTTGGCTACTGCGAACTGTACTCGACAACAAGGTGCTCTTCTAGCACAATCTGTTCAGCCAACAGACTCGGCAAACGCCATCACACTCTGCAGTGGTTCTCATTATAATGGACCACCCATGCCTATTGATGATACTGTGAGTGTGAGAAACAATGGGGAACAGGTCCAAGATGAATCTGAAAGTGACAAGGAGAACTCTAAGCAAGCGACTGAACATGGAGAGACAAATGAAGCCAAAAATCCTGCTATTGAGGTTCATCCTATCAAACTTCCTTTTTCCAAATCGTCAACTCAAGAGTAAGATGGACCAACAATTTGGTAAGTTTTTGGAAGTCGTCGAGAATCTTCAGGTAACTGTCCCTTTCACGGACTTAATTATTCAAGTGCCTGCTTATGCAAAATTCATGAAAGATATCTTGAATAGAAAAAGGGCTTTTGATGAGGTGGAGACATTTGCATTTACTGAGGAATGTAGTGCCTTTTTACAAAATAAGTCTCCACCAAAATTAAAAGATTCTGGTAGTTTCTCTATTCCCTGTCACATTGGTAGACTATTCATTGATAAAGCATTGTGTGATTTGGGTGCTAGTGTGAGTGTTATGCCATTATTTGTTTCCTCAAAATTAAATATGGGCAGTCTGAAAGTTACCAATATTACTCTGCAAATGGGTGACCGTTCTCTTAAATACCTCCTAGGTATTCTAGAGGATGTGCCTGTTAGAGTAGGTAAATTTTTTATTCTCGTTGATTTTGTTGTGCTTGACATGGAGGAAGACAAGCAAATTCCAATTATTTTGGGTAGGCTATTCCTTCATATTGCAGGTGCAGTAATTGATGTGAAAAATGGTAAGCTTACACTATCTGTAGGAGATGATAAGGTCACTTTTAATCTAAGCACCGCTTTGAAAAGTCCTATGCTAGAGGAAAAATGCTATAGTAACATGTCCCAAGCTCTCTGTGGAGATCATTTGTAGGCGGTACTTTATCTTGATTCTTGCACAGGTGATGGCAGTATTTGGAGCAATGAGGTAGATGTTATTGAGAAGGCTCTAGCAAGTGAAGAGCTTGACCTTGGTGAATGCCAAAAGGTAAAGAGGTTAGTTCAATCTCCGTGCAATATTGAGGTAAAGAAACCCGAACTTAAACCTGTCCCCTCTCACTTAAAGTATATGTTTTTAGATGAGCATGAGTTAAATCCTGTAATTGTCAGTGCTGCACTCGATGCAAGCCAACTCTCCCAACTTCTAGCTGTTTTGAAGAATCATAAGAAGGCTATCGGTCACAGTATTGACGATTTGAAGGGTATAAGCCCCGATTTTTATATGCACAGGATACACCTTGAGGATGATCATAAGCAGTGCATTCAACCACAAAGGAGATTGAATCCAAACATGCAGGAAATGATTAAGAAAGAAGTGCTGAAACTACTTGATGCAAGTACTATCTATCCTATTGCTGATGCTAAGTGGGTAAGTCCAGTACAAGTAGTGCCAAAAAAAGGTGGTATGACTGTTGTTAAAAATCAAAAGAATGAGTTAATTCCTACTAGAACTATGACTGGATGGCGTATGTGTATAGACTATAGGAGACTCAATATGGCCACTAAAAAGGACCACTTTCCTCTACCTTTTATTGACCAAATGCTTGAATGGTTTGGGTATTCAGGTTTCTTCCGAATTCCCATTCATCCTGAGGATCAAGAAAAGACAACATTTACTTCAATATAGAGGTCATCTAATTTTTTATTATTATTATTAAGAAAGATAATTGGTCCGAAGACCAACCTCTGCTAGGCTACTAGTCTGCAGGGCAGACCAGCTCAGAGGTTGGGTACAAGGCTAAACAACCCTTATGGCACTTTTGCATATCGTAGAATGCCCTTTGGTTTGTCTAATGCCCCTGCTACCTTTCAACGATGCATGATGAGTATCTTTTCTGAGTTCATAGAGTCTATCATGGAAGTCTTTATGGATGATTTTAGTGTGTATGGTTCTACTTTTGATAAATGCTTAGTTAATCTCACTAAAGTCATGAAAAGATGTGAAGAATGTAATTTGGTATTAAACTGGGAAAAGTGTCATTTTATGGTGACTGAAGGAGTTGTTTTAGGCCATATTGTTTCTGATAAGGGCATCCAAGTGGATCGAGCTAAGGTCCAAGTGATTGAGCAATTACCCCCACTATCTAATGTTAAAGGGGTACGAAGTTTCCATGGTCATGCGGGGTTTTATTACCGTTTTATCAAGGATTTTTCCAAAATTGCTAAACCACTGACCCAACTCCTTCTTAAGGATGCTCCATTTGATTTTACTGATGAATGTCTTGAGTCTTTTGACAGCATCAAACAAACTTTGATAATTGCACCTATTATCCGAGTTCCCGATTGGGAACTCCCTTTCGAGATAATGTGCGATGCAAGTTATTACGCAGTTGGAGCCGTGCTCGGTCAACTCAAGTATAAGGTTTCACATGCTATCTATTATTCTAGCAAGACATTGGATGAGGCTCAAGTTAACTATGCTACTACAGAAAGGAACTTTTGGCTATTGTCTATGCTTTAGAGAAGTTCAGATCTTATCTGATTGCCTCTAAAGTTATTATCAACACTGATCACGCTGCCCTGAAGTACCTTCTCTCTAACAAGGAAGCTATGCCTAGGCTCATTCGATGGATTCTCTTGCTCCAAGAGTTCGACAGAGAAATTCGTGATAAGAAAGGAGCAGAGAACGTAGTTGCAGACCACTTGTCAAGGATCTGGCATGAAGATGGTATGAACTCAACTCCTATAGAATATTACTTTCCCGACGATCATCTGTAAGCAGTCACCTCACATATTCCTTGGTTTGCCGACTATGCCAATTACTTGGTAGGCGGTATATTACCTCCTGATTTGTCCTACCAACAGAAGAAAAGGTTCCTCCATGATGTCAAATTCTACTTTTGGGATGATCCTTTCTTGTTTCATCAATGCTCATATGGTCTTTTTCGCAAATGTGTCCCTGAGTGGGAGGTCATTGGAATTCTAAATCACTGTCATAACTCACCTTATGGAGGACATCATGGCCCTTCGAGAACTGTTGCAAAGCTCCATGAGTCGGGTTTCTTTGGGACCACAATGCTTAAGGATGCCCAGTATTTCATCATGTCTTGTGACGCTTGCCAGAGGACTGGCAACATTTCGAGACGGCATGAGATACCCCAAACAGGTATTATAGAAGTTGAAATCTTTGTTGTTTGGGTTATTGACTTTATGGGACCGCTCCTATCTTCCAATGGGAATTGTTACATCTTGGTTGCGGTCGATTATGTCTCTAAGTGGGTTGAAGCTGTGGCATCTCCTACTAAGGACTCTAAAGTAGTCATAGCTTTGTTCAAGAAAATCATATTCCCAAGGTTTGGGGTCCCACGAGCCGTGATCAGTGATGGAGGCTCCCATTTTCATGTACGACATTTGGATACCCTTTTGTAGAAATATGGAGTTTACCACCGTACTGGATTAGCGTACCATCCTCAAACGAATGGGAAAGTAGAGGTTTCAAATTGCGAAGTTAAGTCCTTTCTTGAGAAGGTAGTTGCAAGGTCTAGGAAGGATTGGAGTACGAAGCTGGTTGACACACTTTGGGCTTACAAAACCGCATTCAAGACACCATTTGGTACTTCACCGTATAGGCTCGTGTATGGGAAAACATGCCACCTCCCCGTCGAACTAGAATATAAGGCTTTTTGGGCGATCAAAGAGCTTAATATGGATTAAAAGCTTGCTGGGGAGAAATGACTTCTACAACTCAGTGAACTTGATGAGTTTCGATTGTTGGCTTATGATAGTGGACGAGTATATAAGGAGAAAACAAAGAAGTGGCACGACAAAAAGATGCTACCAAGATTGTTCGCTGTGGGAGACAAAGTTTTATTGTACAATTCTAAGCTCAAACTCTTCCTTGTAAAGTTGAAATCTAGATGGTCAGGCCCTTTCACGGTTACTAGAGTGAGCAAGTTCGGTTATGTAGAGGTTATGAATGAAAAAAGTGAAGTGTTCAAGGTTAATGGGCAACGTTTGAAGTTGTACCACACAGGTTCTACTGTGGGTCTAGTTGAGGAACTCAACCTCCAAGCACCATCACCACTTGACGAATGAGGGAGGTAAACTGTCGTGCGGGACCTTTATAAACCAGCGTTGTTCGGGAGGCAACCCGATTTTTCATTTTCCTTTCTCTTTCCTTTTCTTGTAGTTTTTTTATTTTATTTTTTATTTTGTGAGTAGTGAGAGAAAATTTTTCATAAGTTGGAACTTTATAGTGCAGGCATGTGTGTCAAGGGTGACAATTAGAAGCTTCACAATAAAAAAAAAACAAAAAAAAGAGGTGAAAACTCGAAGAATCAATCTCACTAGGCACCGCCCGGGTGGGTCAGGCGTAACTCACCCGGCCGGGCCCGCAAGCACTATTTCCAGAGCAAAATCGCAAAAAAGAAAAAAAAGGGAAAAAATTCTACGACAAGGTTCACTGGGCACCGCCCGGGCAGGTTGGGCGCATCTCGCTTGGCCGAACCCGCAAGTATAATTCCTTGGGAAAAAAACACACAACATTGAAAAACCCATGGAAAAAGTTCTGCCCGGTTGGGCGGCGAGCAGCGGACACGTGATCCCTCATTAAACCCACAAAATTTCTTTCTTCCCTCACAACTTATTCATCTTCTTCCTCTCACTCTCTCTCCATCTCTCCTCAAAACAAAACCCCAACCGTAACACCATCTTTTCTCTAAACTCCATCTTCCCAACCCAAACTCTCAATTTTTTTTTTCACAATTCTTCATCTCCTATTCATCCGTTTCACTTTCCCCACTCCAATTATCCTCTTCCTCCCCTAAATCTCTCACTTTCTCTCTCCATCTTTATTGGGTTTATTGAGTAAAGGTTTGAATTTTGTGATAATTCTTGCTTGTTTTGCCTTGTAATTAGTGTTCCTACACTTGATTCTGACATATAAGAAGTTTCTAATCAGATTCATGTCAAGTTTCTAACTTTGTCCACCATTGTTGTTTCTTCAAGGTTTCTCATCTTCTTCAATGGCGGCTCGTCGTGGTGCACGTGGGAACAACAATCCTGCAATTGAGGCGGACACTACATTCTCCAACATCATCTTCAAAGACGAAAAACAAAGGGTACATTTCCAAAAACTTAAACATCACATGATTTCTCCTACTAGATTTGTTAGTCGGGATCTCTTGCATGTTTTTGATATCATTGAAATCACCATGACCTTTTTTGCGGGGGTTGGTATTGGGGCATTTTTTACACTATATCATGGAACATATGCCAATAACACACTTGAATTTTTAAGCTCCCTTGAAATCCGTAAGCTTTCATCGCATGATCACGTCTTGTATTTAGGATTGCCAATGCGGACCGTAAACTGACTCTTAGGCGATTTGCCTAACTGTTTGGGATGAGTGTTCGGGGGGATAGAAAGAAACCCGAAACAATGCTGTTGGGACTCTTTTGGCAAGCCTTGACATAAGTTAGACCCCCAAATTGCCAACATCTGCAAATTAATTAAGTTTGTTCACAATCCGAGCATCCGGTTCCTCCCAAGCATGAGATTGATTCTATATCCCTATTAGCTGCACAGATGAATGCCATCAATAATAAGCTGGATAATATTCAACTCTCTTCTCCCGAGAGTGTTGCTGCTTTAGGTACTACATCTGAGATCTCGTGTGACAATTGTGGTATAATTGGACATTGGTCACAGGAATGTCGGAGTTCGCTGGAACAAGTTAATGCCTTCCGATCATATCGGCCGAACAACCCATACTCCAACTCATACAATCCTGGATTGAGAAATCATCTGAATTTGTCATACAAGAGAACTAATGTCCTAACTCCTCCTGCACCACAACCACAGGCACAACAATATAGCCAGAGGTACTACCAACAACCTTCTCAACATCCTCCTGGTTTCTCTAGACCACCTTTCAATCCATCTCAACAAGCACCTCCTGCCGATCCCATGATGGTTGAGATGAGAAATATGATGCTGCAGATGCAAAAAGACAGACAAACTGACAAGGCACAGATTGAGTCCATTCTAGCTTACAATAAGATGTTGGAGAACCAGTTGGCAAAGTTGGCTACTGCGAACTGTACTCGACAACAAGGTGCTCTTCTAGCACAATCTGTTCAGCCAACAGACTCGGCAAACGCCATCACACTCCCATGAGTGGTTCTCATTATAATGGACCACCCATGCCTATTGATGATACGCGTGAGTGTGAGAAACAATGGGGAACAGGTTCAAGATGAATGCGAAAGTGACAAGGAGAACTCTAAGCAAGCGATCGAACATGGAGAGACAAATGAAGCCAAAAATCCTGCTATTGAGGTTCATCCTATCAAACTTCCTTTTTCCAAATCGTCAACTCAAGAGTAAGATGGACCAACAATTTGGTAAGTTTTTGGAAGTTGTCGAGAATCTTCAGGTAACTGTCCCTTTCACGGACTTAATTATTCAAGTGCCTGCTTATGCAAAATTCATGAAAGATATCTTGAATAGAAAAAGGGCTTTTGATGAGGTGGAGACATTTGCATTTACTGAGGAATGTAGTGCCTTTTTACAAAATAAGACTCCACCAAAATTAAAAGATTCTGGTAGTTTCTCTATTCCCTATCACATTGGTAGACTATTCATTGATAAAGCATTGTGTGATTTGGGTGCTAGTGTGAGTGTTATGCCATTATCTGTTTCCTCAAAATTAAATATGGGCAGTCTGAAAGTTACCAATATTACTCTGCAAATGGCTGACCGTTCTCTTAAATACCTCCTAGGTATTCTAGAGGATGTGCCTGTTAGAGTAGGTAAATTTTTTATTCTCGTTGATTTTGTTGTGCTTGACATGGAGGAAGACAAGCAAATTCCAATTATTTTGGGTAGGCTATTCCTTCATATTGCAGGTGCAGTAATTGATGTGAAAAATGGTAAGCTTACACTATCTGTAGGAGATGATAAGGTCACTTTTAATCTAAGCACCGCTTTGAAAAGTCCTATGCTAGAGGAAAAATGCTATAGTAACATGTCCCAAGCTCTCTGTGGAGATCATTCGTAGGCGGTACTTTGTCTTGATTCTTGCACAGGTGATGGCAGTATTTGGAGCAATGAGGTAGGTGTTATTTAGAAGGCTCTAGCAAGTGAAGAGCTTGACCTTGGTGAATGCCAAAAGGTATAGAGGTTAGTTCAATCTCCGTGCAATATTGAGGTAAAGAAACCCGAACTTAAACCTGTCCCCTCTCACTTAAAGTATATGTTTTTAGATGAGCATGAGTTAAATCCTGTAATTGTCAGTGCTGCACTCGATGCAAGCCAACTCTCCCAACTTCTGGCTGTTTTGAAGAATCATAAGAAGGCTATCGGTCACAGTATTGACGATTTGAAGGGTATAAGCCCCGATTTTTATATGCACAGGATACACCTTGAGGATGATCATAAGCCGTGCATTCAACCACAAAGGAGATTGAATCCAAACATGCAGGAAATGATTAAGAAAGAAGTGCTGAAACTACTTGATGCAAGTACTATCTATCCTATTGCTGATGCTAAGTGGGTAAGTCCAGTACAAGTAGTGCCAAAAAAAGGTGGTATGACTGTTGTTAAAAATCAAAAGAATGAGTTAATTCCTACTAGAACTATGACTGGATGGCGTATGTGTATAGACTATAGGAGACTCAATATGGCCACTAAAAAGGACCACTTTCCTCTACCTTTTATTGACCAAATGCTTGAAAGGTTGGCTTGTCATAATATTTCTGTTATTTGGATGGGTATTCAGGTTTCTTCCAAATTCCCATTCATCCTGATGATCAAGAAAAGACAACATTTACATGCCCTTATGGCACTTTTGCATATCGTAGAATGCCCTTTGGTTTGTCTGATGCCCCTGCTACCTTTCAACGATGCATGATGAGTATCTTTTCTGAGTTCATAGAGTCTATCATGGAAGTCTTTATGGATGATTTTAGTGTGTGTGTGGTTCTACTTTTGATACATGCTTAGTTAATCTCACTAAAGTCATGCAAAGATGTGAAGAATGTAATTTGGCATTAAACTGGGAAAAGTGTCATTTTATGGTGACTGAAGGAGTTGTTTTAGGCCATATTGTTTCTGATAAGGGCATCCAAGTGGATCGAGCTAAGGTCCAAGTGATTGAGCAATTACCCCACCATCTAATGTTAAAGGGGTACGAAGTTTCCATGGTCATGCCGGGTTTTATTGCCGTTTTATCAAGGATTTTTCCAAAATTGCTAAACCACTGACCCAACTCCTTCTTAAGGATGCTCCATTTGATTTTACTGATGAATGTCTTGATTCTTTTGACAGGATCAAACAAACTTTGATAATTGCACCTATTATCCGAGTTCCCGATTGGGAACTCCCTTTCGAGATAATGTGCGATGCAAGTTGTTACGCAGTTGGAGCCGTGCTCGGTCAACTCAAGTATAAGGATTCGCATGCTATCTATTATGCTAGCAAGACATTGGATGAGGCTCAAGTTAACTATGCTACTACAGAAAAGGAACTTTTGGCTATTGTCTATGCTGTAGAGAAGTTCAGATCTTATCTGATTGCCTCTAAAGTTATTATCAACACTGATCACGCTGCCCTGAAGTACCTTCTCTCAAAGAAGGAAGCTAAGCCTAGGCTCATTCGATGGATTCTCTTGCTCCAAGAGTTCGACATAGAAATTCGTGATAAGAAAGGAGCAGAGAACGTAGTTGCAGACCACTTGTCAAGGATCTGGCATAAAGATGGTATGAACTCAACTCCTAAAGAAGATTCTTTTCCCGACGATCATCTGTATGCAGTCACCTCACAGATTCCTTGGTTTGCCGACTATGCCAATTACTTGGTAGGCGGTATATTACCTCCTGATTTGTCCTACCAACAGAAGAAAAGGTTCCTCCATGATGTCAAATTCATCTTTTGGGATGATCCTTTCTTGTTTCGTGAATGCTCATATGGTCTTTTTCGCAAATGTGTCCCTGAGTGGGAGGTCAATGGAATTCTAAATCGCTGTCATAACTCACCTTATGGAGGACATCATGGCCCTTCGAGAACTGTTGCAAAGCTCCATGAGTCGGGTTTCTTTGGGACCACAATGCTTAAGGATGCCCAGTATTTCATCATGTCTTGTGACGCTTGCCAGAGGACTGGCAACATTTCGAGACGGCATGAGATGCCCCAAACAGGTATTATAGAAGTTAAAATCTTTGATGTTTAGGGTATTGACTTTATGGGACCGTTCCTAGCTTCCAATGGGAATTGTTACATCTTGGTTGCAGTCGATTATGTCTCTAAGTGGGTTGAAGCCGTGGCGTCTCCTACTAATGACTCTAAGGTAGTCATAGCTTTGTTCAAGAAAATCATATTCCCAAGGTTTGGGGTCCCACGAGCCGTGATCAGTGATGGAGGCTCCCATTTTCATGTACGACATTTGGATACCCTTTTGAAGAAATATGGAGTTTACCACCATACTGGATTAGCGTACCATCCTTAAACGAATGGGCAAGTAGAGGTTTCAAATCGCGAAGTTAAGTCCATTCTTGAGAAGGTAGTTGCAAGGTCTAGGAAGGATTGGACTACGAAGCTGGTTGACACACTTTGGGCTTACAAAACCGCATTCAAGACACCATTTGGTACTTCACCGTATAGGCTCGTGTATGGGAAAACACGCCACCTCCCCGTCGAACTAGAATATAAGGCTTTTTGGGCGATCAAAGAGCTTAATATGGATCAAAAGCTTGCAGGGGAGAAATGACTTCTACAACTCAATGAACTTGATGAGTTTCGATTGTTGGCTTATGATAGTGGACGAGTATATAAGGAGAAAACAAAGAAGTGGCACGACAAAAAGATGCTACCAAGGGAGTTCGCAGTTGGAGACAAAGTTTTATTGTACAATTCTAACCTCAAACTCTTCCCTGTAAAGTTGAAATCTAGATGGTCAGGCCCTTTCACGGTTACTAGAGTGAGCAAGTTCGGTTATGTAGAGGTTATGAATGAGAAAAGTTAAGTGTTCAAGGTTAATGGGAAACGTTTGAAGTTGTACCACACAGGTTCTACTGTGGGTCTAGTTGAGGAACTCAACCTCCAAGCACCATCACCACTTGACGAATGAGGGAGGTAAACTGTCGTGCGGGACCTTTATAAACCAGCGTTGTTGGGTAGGCAACCCGATTTTTCATTTTCCTTTCTCTTTCCTTTTCTTGTAGTTTTTTTATTTTATTTTTTATTTTTTGAGTAGTGAGAAAATTTTTCATAAGTTGGAACTTTATAGTGCAGGCATGTGTGTCAAGGGTGACAATTGGAAGCTTCACAATAAAAAAAAAAAAAAAAAAAAAAAAGAGGTGAAAACTCGAAGAATCAAGCTCACTAGGCACCGCCCGGGTGGGTCGGGCGTAACTCACCCGGCCGGGCCCGCAAGCACTATTTCCTGAGCAAAATCGCAAAAAAGAAAAAAAGGGAAAAAATTCTACGACAAGGTTCACTGGGCACCGCCCGGGCAGGCTGGGCGCATCTCGCTCGGCCGGACCCGCCAGTATTATTCCTTGGGAAAAAAACACACAACATTGAAAAACCCATGGAAAAAGTTCTGCCCGGTTGGGCGGCGAGCAGCGGACACGAGATCCCTCATTAAACCCACAAAATTTCTTTCTTCCCTCACAACTTATTCATCTTCTTCCTCTCACTCTCTCCCCCTCTCTCCTCAAAACAAAACCCCAACCGTAACACCATCTTTTCTCTAAACTCCATCTTCCCAACCCAAACTCTCAATTTTTTTTCACAATTCTTCATCTCCTATTCATCCGTTTCACTTTCCCCACTCCAATTATCCTCTTCCTCCCCTAAATCTCTAACTTTCTCTCTCCATCATTATTGGGTTTATTGAGTTAATGTTTGAATTTTGTTATAATTCTTGCTTGTTTTGCCTTGTAATTAGTGTTCCTACACTTAATTCTGACATATAAGAAGTTTCTAATCAGATTTTTGTCATGTTTCTAACTTTGTCCACCATTGTTGTTTCTTCAAGGTTTCTCATCTTCTTCAATGGCGGCTCGTCGTGGTGCACGTGGGAACGACAATCCTGCAATTGAGGCGGACACTACATTCCGCCACATCATCTTCAAAGACGAAAAACAAAGGGTACATTTCTAAAAACTTAAACATCGCATGATTTCTCCTACTAGATTTGTTAGTCGGGATCTCTTGCATGCTTTTGATATCACTGAAATCACCAGGACCTTGTTTGCGGGGGTTGGTATTGGGGCAATTTTTACACTATATCATGGAACATACGCCAATAACACACTTGAATTTTTAAGCTCCCTTGAAATTCGTAAGCATTCATCGCATGATCACGTCTTGTATTTTAGGATTGCCAATGCGGACCGTAAACTGACTCTTAGGTGATTTGCCCAACTGTTTGGGATGACTGTTCGGGGGAATAGAAAGAAACCCGAAACAATGTTGTTGGGACTCTTTTGGCAAGCCTTGACATGAGTTAGACCCCCAAATTGCCAACATCTGTAAATTAAGTCTGTTCACAATCCGAGCATCCGTTTCCTCCTAAAAAAATTTGGTGGTGCTATTTTTGGGAGGTAGAAACCCAATACAACCCGGACTGAGGAGCTCACTGCTCTAGGGACCTACCTATGGCCTGCTACAATGAAAATGCAGTTTGACCTTGCTTATTTCTTTATGCATCATTTGCATAAAATTTCCACCACATACCCCACATTTGAGGAGGATGGCAGTGTCAGGACCTTTGTGCCTATTGTTATTGGGGGGCTAGTCACCCACATTGCCCGCCATTTCTGATATGTTGAAAATCGGAAAAATGTAGTTTCGAGGGCCACCTACCTTGATCTTGACCATTTTCTTTCGGCGCGATACTTTACGCCTAGTGGTCGGCAGTTTAGGTGGCTGATTGCCAATCGAAAATCCATACTCCTCCCTAATCCTGACTTGATCCAATTAACTATAGGGGATGACTACTCTGATGACACTGTACCACCCACCTACCTTCTCCCTATAAATGACGAGACAAACGCTCCTCGGACTGCTCCAGTACCTGAGCCTCCTTAGACCTACCATCGGCGTGAACCTGCTCCCTCCATCCCTTCCTCTTCTTCACACCCCCCTCTCCCTACTGCTGATTTTGAGGGTATGATGAGTGTTCTACAGCGTGTGGAACTGAATATGGCTGCTAACACTCAGGCTATTGAGCGCCTCGAGCACCGTGTGGACACTATCTACACTGACCAACATATAGCTATGTTTCCTATATATGATGAGTATTGCAGGATCGGAACGATAGCTCAGGCTGGTCCACACCCTAGTTGGTACACTTGGAACCCCACCTATGGTGGTGGTGCTGGGGGAGTGGAGCCGGTACTGGTACTCATGCTGGTGATGAGGATGATGATGGTGATGATAACACTATGGACGACTGAGGTCCATGTTCCTTTCCTTCCCCTTGTTGCAATGAGGACATTGCCAAGTTCAGCTTGGGCGAGGATGTCTCTTGTGTATATGGTATTTTTCTCTCACTCTTTAGGTAGTTTAATTCTTTCATAGTTTAGTTCAACATAGCTAGTTAGTTTTCCATTTTTAGTTATCTAGAAAAAGAAAAAAAAAAACGAAACAAAAACAAAAAGAACAAAAATACGAGTTTACTAGAAAATCAGAGTCAAGTTGAATAGTTGTTTTCCTGTGCCCCATATCATCATATATGTGTTTTGACTTTGGATTGTTGATGGGCATGAAACAATGATTGATCACCAGAGCATGACATTTTTGTACTTTGATTTATGATAAGAATCATAATTGTGGCACTCCATATGTCCTACAAGCATGTTTTTTGTCCCTTAAAACTGCATATATTCCAGTTTTTCTTTTCATGTGTGTATGCCCACTTCTATGAGGGATGCTAGAACTTGTGCTTTCTCTCCATTGATGCATTGACTATATGATGGCTAAACAAAAATGATTATGATTCTCGTAGGAAATTGCACCATAAGACCAAATAGCCTTCCATGTATTCATTTCCCCTAATTAACCACTATGAGCTAAGCCTATTTCTTTTGATAACCACGCTATGAGCTCCTCATTTTCCAAAAATACATCTCTTTACCTTTGGTTGTGAAGTATTTTGAAAATGTATGTTGGTTGACATTTGATGGATGAAATTGGTTATTTGTGTGAATGAAAAAAGAGAAAATTTGTGTACATGGAAAAAGAAGGACTTCGCATTATTATTTTCGAGTCTTAATTGTCGAGTCTCCTCTATCCCTATTTGCTAGTAGCTAAAGTATGAAACTTTTGAAAATGAGACAAGTAAGGCTTTCAAAGAAAAGTACAAAAGAAAATGAAAAAAAGAGTGAAAAAACATTGGGTTGCAAGTCTTTGCTTTATATGAAAGGATAAAGGAGATGGAAGAAAAGAAAATTGGTTGTGGTGTTGAAATTTACTATATTGAGTGGGATGTTTCATCAGAGTTGTAGTAATACTTCACTTCCTTAAGCACCACATTCCCAAATATTTGCCACACCTACTATCATGAGCCCCATTACAACCTTCGATGAGTCATATGATTTGTTTGCATGTATAGTTACCTAATGTGGAGAGATGACTCAAGCCTATGGACTAACTTGGTGAAGTTTGGCAATTGAGTGTCATTGATCACCCTTCAAACACATGAGTGTGAGAGTTGGGATGGGCACCTGGGGTTGGATAAAAGCAGTCATTTTAACTGCTTGGAGAGTGTTCTACAAATGAGTGGAGAGTCCCCTTGTGAGACCATTCTAATTGGTTTGTAGTGCATGTCTACTGGCCTCTTTTGATTCTTATCCCTGATTGGTGCTTATCTGTTGAGCTTTACAGACTGTGATTTGTGGTGTGCTTGGATTCGATCCATAGTCACCTAAATGTTTTTGCAATAATTTTATGTTGGGGTGAAACGACTACTACTTCCTTTAACTCTTGATTTTCGGACAGGTTTTGCTTAGGGACAAGCAAAAGTCTAGCTTAGGGGAGTTTGATATGTCTATTTTAAATAGAGTTTTTACCCCCATCCCTTAATGATTATTGGTCTTAATTGTGCTCTTCGGAGCCATTTTTAGTACTAATATGTTCCATGTAGTGTGTTTGTAGTTTCAGGATGATTATTGTCGGAATTAGCATGTTTGATGCATTTCCTACTAATACCACTACAAGAGATGATGCAGTTTTGAGAGTTCGAGAACTTTACTTGGGTAGGATTCTACAATTCAAGAGTTTTCCAACAAGTGGTCACTTGCTTAATTCCGACAAATAACGCAAAAGTTATGACACTTTGAAGATTGGAATTTAGGCGTCAAAGGCCTGTCAATCGCCCGGTCGGGCGATATTCGCCCCATCTGTTCGGGCGAAGGTACTTAGGCAATTTCTTCGTTCCAAGAGAACTGCAGCAAACTCCCATTCGGGCCCGACCGGGCGACATCCGCCCGGTTTAGTCGGGCGAGGCGAACTTACTTAGAAAGAAGCAGTTGAAGAACGCTCGATTGGGCGTGACGAGTGATTTAGGCTACATGGCAATCTCCCGATCGGTCGGATACCGCGGGGTTGGTCAGGGGGGTCGGTTTTTAAGGAATTTTATGCGTGAGTTGCGCTGACCTTTATTTTCATATAAATACTTATGCTTTTAGGTTGGAAACACTGTGTTTTCTCATTATAATTTCAGCTTTTAGTTTTCTAAGCACATTTTTAATTACTCAAGAACCCTAGTATTCCTTTTCCCAATTTACATTGAATTTTGAATAGAAGCCTTGATTTTGCAAGATTGGTTCTACAATTGTATTTCTTCTCTTCTCTTGTTATTCTTATTCAATCCTTGATTATTAATTCACCATGTTTACTTATTTCATCATGAGTATGTTTTCCCCAATTATGATTGAGTAGTTTATTTCTAGCTAGGATTAAGGGGATCCATGAACATTTATGATGGGATGTCTATAAAGTATTGATTTTTGATGATGTATGTTGATTCCTATTGAATGTATTATCTCTATTCAATCCAATTTGGCCATATTTGATTGTTATAGTATTACAATATTAGGTTATGCGCCGAGAGGTATAAACTTGATATTAAGGCTAGTTTCAAAAAGTAGAGTTGGTATAAATAAATTGGGAGAGCCTATTAATATCATTCAATGGTTGATTTCGATTCGAGAGAGCAAACCAGCCTATTTAACTGCATTATTCATTATTGATTGTTGTGTTTCATCCTGGAATATTGTTCATTGGCGAACCTACGCCCTAGTCTTTTTATTATTGATATTCTTGATATAGTTATTGTCTAGTTTAGTATAATTACAAACAAACACTCGTTCCCTATAATCTAGATTTGATCGACAATTAGGAAAAGAACATTGTTTTCCCTGTGGATTCGACCCTACTTCCATGACTACTATTTGTTAGAGGACTTTAGGATTACTTTTGATTAGGTGATACGACTTTAGCCTGTCAGTCGGCCACCCCTCCCCCTCCCCTTACCCCTCCCCTGTTACGTGCGTCGGTTTCCCCCTAGTTCTATCGTGGGCCTCCCTTTTCCCTTCCCCGGTCAAGTTTATCCGTCGTGTCCCCCTCCCCTGTCAGGTTTTGTGACGTCGTGTTTCTTGTCCCCCTCCCCTTTTATGGTAGTCCTCGGGTCTGTATTGGAGGTTCTTCCTCCTCTGTTTAGGGTTTGTGTTTCCCCCTTCCCTTTCCCCACCTTAGTTTAGTGTTTGTGTCTCCCCCTTCCACTTCCCCTTCCCATGTTTATGTTCGAATTGTCTAGTCGAGGTTGTGGTGTGATGAATCTAGTGATGGTTTTTTAGTTTTTTCAATGTTTGTTTCTTCTAGATCCAATAGCCCTTGCCTTTTTGTATCTGGTTATGCTTAGGTGTTCGTTAGTGGTGATTGGTGGGCAGTACAAGGCTCTTGGTTTCCTATGACAAAGGAAGATCTAGGAAACCTGGTGACTAGAGCTAATGATCCTGGAGCTGGCTGCCGCTTTAGGAATTTGAGGGATGGTTCAGATGAGAGGTGGTTCTCAATTCGAATTTGTTGTGCGTCGTTCTTATAGATTTGGGATTGTGAAGTTGGATCTTCGGATCCGTCAGTGGGGCAAAGTTCATAAATCTATTTCTCCCCAAGTTCTCATGATGGCTTTAGATGTCAACACACCTAAAAAACGCATCTTATGGGAGGCACTCCAACTTGATTTGGAGCATGTGAAGACCTCGACTTATTTCGAGTATCATTCTAGTGTGACTGAACTCCAGATACCATCAAAGCAGAGTCAGAAGTCACCAAAGGACGTGGCTTCATTGTTAGTTGAATCATTAGAATCCCAGGAGGATGTTTCTCTTCAAGGACCTTGGGATTTAGTGTCTAGTGGCATTGGGGTCTACTAGCTGTTGTACGGTAATCTTTCTATGAAGATCGGCAGGGTTTAGTATCTCAACAGGTTTCCTCTCATATCAGGTCTTTTCCGTCAAGACATATAACCCAACCTTACCCACCATCGCTCAAGATAAACTAGTTTTGGACTGGACACAAACTAGTTAGTTTGTTTTTCATAAAGTATGTACGAGCTAATAAAGCTCTTGTTAGTGTTCGTTTATTTCTGTTTCGTTGTATTACCATTAGGATGTACTTCAGTTTTCATTAATGCAAATTTTCTCGATGTCAAAAAAAAGAATTTAATGGATACTCAAATGATAATAGCAGTTAGTGCCATATAATAAAGTATATTTTTCAAAATGTTTCTTATACTACTTACAAACAAGAGCATTTAGTAACAATCTAAAAATATAAGTCCCACGCCTTATATATTTTTCAAAGTGTGCACCTGATAGATGTCAGGTGGGCTGTAATGATTACAACTTCCACTTTTGCCATCTTGCCATTTCGTCACTTTTTATTTATTTTGTATTTTGTCTTTCTCTCTCCTCGGATTTCCTTTCCTTTTCATTTTCTCTCTCAAAACTGCTTCATTTTCTCTGTTTTCAAGTTCTTACTCTTTTTTCAGTTTTTTCTTGCATGTCTTTCTCATTTCTTCGCTTGAATTTTGCAATGGGATGGAAGAAGACCGTTGCTGGCAAGTTCTTAAAACGCAGGGGGTTGTGTTCATCACTTGGTATTCAGTCATATATAGGTTTGCGATTGCCTGTTGATCTTGAAACTGCTTAAACTGGTGGTAATTATTAGGGGATTACATAAATATCTGATCCGGTTTTTCGAATATCCGAACCAATTTTTTAGTTTTCATATATTTCGGGTACAAATTAAGACCATAATTGTTAAATTAGGGTTCTTGGGCAAAAATTAAGAACATGGAAAATTATCTGATTTTTTCGGATATCCGATCCGAAATATCCGTTTTCAAAGCTGAATATCAGAAATATCCAATGATCCGAAACTTCTTTTATGAACTTTTCCTTTGCAAATTTCAATTTTTTAGTTTTTGGATATCCGATCCGATCCGAAATTTTTCGGATTGGATTCGCATCGCATTTTCCCCGATATCCGAAATTTCGGATCGGATATCCGAAATGAACACCCCTACTAATTATGACGTTGATTTTCGATTTGCATGTTTTTACTTTAATTTTTTTATAATTTTTGAGTGCATGTTTTTTTAGTTTGAACTGCTTTTCGTTCATTTTGTTGCGATTTTCATTTTTGTAGATTTTCTGTTGTAGATTTTCATTTTTGCATTTTTTTCTTTATTTCTTATATTTTTTGTTGTGTGTATGTTTTTGTTTTTATTTTGATGTAATTTTGTTCATTTTGTTGCGATTTTCTCACACTTAATTTTGTGCTTTTATGTAGTTGCTTATTTTTGTTGTGATTTTCTCATATTGAATTTATGTTGTTTTATGAGTGATTTGATGTTGATTTTGTGATATAATTGTTTTTTGTGTTTTATAGTTAGTTTTCATTTGACCTAATTTACGATCGTGTTATTGTTATATGATTTTTGTGCTATAGTTGTTGTCGTTTTGTTATGATTGATTTTTGTTGTATATAGTGGTTGTTTTATTTTGTCTTATAGTAGTTTTTAGGTCAAATATGTTGATTTTTGTGATAAATAATTTACAATTGATATAGTTGTTTTTATTTGATATAGATGATTTTGTATAGTTTATTTTGTGTTGATATAGTTGGTTGTGTCATGATATAGTTGATTTTGCCATGATATAGTAGATTTTGTCAAGATATAGTTGATTTTGTCATGATATAGTGTGTTTTGACATGATATACTTGGTTTTGTAATTATATTGTAGTTTTTGTCATGATATAGTTGATCTTTTGTTGATATACATTGTTTTTTCATGATATAGTTGTTTTTGAGATGATATAGCGTGTTTTTGTTGATATAGTGTGTTTGATTCTGATATAGTGTGTTTCTTTGTGTTTAACAATTGGTTTTTGTTGCAAAGCAACCTGCACAAGATTCTGGATCAATTGATGCTGGGAAGAAGGATGCTAGTGAACATCAAGATGAAGGAAATTATTCTAGTAATCCTCCTAGTAATGATTCTAGTAATCCTCCTGGTAATGAAGGAAATGATTATAGTAATCCTCCTGGTACACTTGTTATTACTTCAAATGCAGCAAGTAAGAAGTGGTTTATTTTTGTAGTTGAAAAAGAGAACTTGCAAGTTTCAAAGAAGGGCAAAACTGTGGTAGAATATGAAGGACATAGATAAAACATTTTTAAACAACTTGTTGCGGTTAAATGTTGTCCGAATTGCATAAAATGGACCCGCCGATCAAAGGAATAATGTGATAGAAATTAGTTTTGGATCTCTTCTTGATTTAAAGATTACTTGGACTAATAATTCCTTTAGTCCATGGCTGATAAGGTTTGATGGTGGTTCTGGTATGTTTAGGGTTGAATATGGGAAAAAGTTTAAGATTAGCCAATATGATGCTTGTGATGTATTTCAGTTTCCTCTACATGAAGGAAATGATGTTGTTGATGTGTATAGGGGACAATCCGCTTTTTGAGTTGAAAGCTAGTTGGAGAGAATATTTTGGAGTTGATCGTGAGAAAAGGCAGATTTATATGTCTTGTTGTTCTTCTGGATTAGTTTAGTGGATGGTGAGGAGATGTTTAAGAGGTTGTATGTGTTATTTGCTTTCTCTTCATTTTTAGCTCTAATTGCAAATAACATACTAGATTTGAGGTTGGTCTTGGCAATGCATGAGGTTCGTAAGATTGCTTCTTTGAATTAGTGTAAGTATGTGTTGGAGAGGTTAAGCATGCAACTTGTCTTTACAAGGATGCATTGTTCGGTTTGAGTTCTCGTGGTCATTTCTTGGGTGCATTATGTTCGTGGAGTTGATTTACTTTCATCACTTACGGATTAGTGATGGTTTAGCTTCAACTAGTATGCCTTTGTTGAGTCATTTGGACAATCAATTCAAATTAAAGGATAATTCATCCGGAAGTAAGATGTGATAAGTATAGAAGTGGCTTGCTTGATAATACTTATCCAATAAGCAGTAAGTTTTACTTTAAAGATGATGGGCATGTTGATTTCAGCTGGATGAAGCCGGTGCAAAAGAAAATTAAAGTTCAGGTTGTACGACGCATAAATGAGGATGCTGCAGAAGTGGAATGTCAAGGGTAAACTTCATATTCAGTTTGAGCATCCACCAGGAAGCCTCATTGACTAAAGATGTAAGTTGTTTTTGTTTTGATTTAATTGTCAAGCAAAACTTCTCCAATTTCATGTTTATTCGATGATTGTACAATTGAACCTGTTATAAAAGCTTAGGTTAATATTTTCACTTTGATATAGTATCGTTTTGAAAGATATAGTGTGTTTGTATGTGGTATAGTATGTTTATTTGTGCTATAGTGTGTTACTTTGTGATAATCATGTGTTTCTTTGTGCTATAGTATGTTTATGATATAGCGTATCTCTTTGTGGTATAGTGTGATCATGCATACTATAGTGTGTTTATGTGCATTATAGTGTGTTTCTATATGATACAGTGTGTTTGTATGTGGTATAGTGTGTTTTTGTGCGCTATACTGTTTCTTTTTTATATAATGTGCTATAGTGTGTGATGATATAGTTGCTTTTGCTCTATAATGCACTCGCCTGTTCAATTTCCCAAAAGGAAATTAAATGAGGGTGTTCCTATTAATCAGCGAAAATCAAGTTTCACTTTTTTCTTTTCTTCTCATGGGATTTTGTTGATACCGTATGGAGCCACGATTTTTGCTCTGATATAGCTGGCATTCTTTTCATATAGTTGGTGTTGTTTTGATATAGTGTATTTTTTTGTAATATATTTTTACGGTTTTACATATTATGGAGTATTACGAATTAATTGTCTTTCTTTTGATTTTTGTAGAAGTTTCATGCTTTGTGGTTAATATAGAAGAGGGAGTTAGAAGTTGTTTCCCTTTGCCACATTGATGCTTTAAAGAGTTTAAAGGACTCTTTTGTGGGTGTTGATGCTTCTTCGGTTGATCATCCTTCCCAAGATGTCTTCACCATATCTTGTCAAGTCCAGTCTATTAGAAAATTTCTTTGATGAGATGGTATCTTTGGCTTATTCTATTAAGGATTTGCCTGCTGGTTAGGATGAAGTGACTAATGCTTCAATAAATGCATTTTCTAGCTTTATTGTGACTCAATTGAGTAACAACAGCAATGATAAAGTCAATAATGCTGTCAAGAGTGTTTTTTCTGATGCAAGGGAGTCTATGTATGTGGACATTTCATGGACTGTTTTCCAAGGTGTTTTGTCTAAGGGTCCAGCAAAGTCTACTTTAAGATTGGATGATTATGCAGTTGATGATGTTTTCCCTCATTTTTCAAAGATGATAAACAAGTTTGAAGACGTGTTGCAAGATTTGCCAATACTTTTAAGGGAAGTTGTTGACTATTGTTCAGTTAATCAATCTCCTCTTGTTGGCAGGTAAGTTTTGAATGAAATTTCTTTAATGTAGTACTTTTATTGAAAATATACTTAAAATTTATGTTGATTGTTGCAGTGAAGAGGTTTTCAAGCTAGATGATGTCTTTTTCTCTATTCCGAAAAGTGAGGTTTGGATTATTTGTAGTGAGACGAAAATCTTTGAATCAGTGATTGATTATTGGGCAAGAATGCTTGATATCAATGAACAAAGTCTGTCTTCTGTTCTGAAAAAGTTTTACTTTACTTCTTCTTCTCATAGTGTAAGAACTTTTTGTAATATATTTATTTGTTGAATTCTTTATCTTTGCATGTATTATTTGTTTGATAACATGAGTTTTATGTTGCAGACTACATTGATGGATGTTTTAGATGATGGAACTGATCCTAAACGAATTGATGAGTTGATTAATTGCTGGAAGTATCAACATGAAGAAAAAAAAAATATTCCAAGACTATATTGTGGTGTTGAAATGGTGAGACATTGTTATTGATATTGTGGTTTTGTATTTGATATAGTTGTTTTTGTTATGATATAGTTGTGTCTCATATGATACAATTGATTTTGTTGTGATATAGTTGATTGTCATAATTAGTAGATTTTGTTATGATATAGTTGGTTGTTATGATATAGTTGGTTATGTCATGATATAGTTGGTTTTGTTATAATATAGTTGGTTGTTATAATATATAGTTGGTTATGTCATGAAATAGTTGGTTTTGTTATAATATAGTTGTTGTTATGATATAGTTGGTTATGTCTGGATATAGTTGATTTTGGCATGATATAGTTGGTTTTTGTCATGATATAGTTGGTTTTGTACTTATATAGTTGATGTTGTAATGATATAATTATTTTTATTCTCATATAGTGAGTTCATACTTCTCTTTTCATTTTGTAGATTCTTTCCCATCTATAGTCAGAGGAGCTAATCATTTTATTATGTTTGTGCTGGATATACAAAAAAAGCAAAATTTTTTTTTATGTGGACAACAAGATTTGGGATAATGAGGAAGAGTACTAGAAAAAAGATAGAGACTCTCATTTTAATCATTACTAATGGAGTTTCCAGTCTATTCCAATCTTACGAAATTCCACAATATGAAGGTGATGATATATATGGGTTTATGGGCAATAACGAAGTGAAAGGAAGATGGAAAGAATGTGCATATGATTTGGACTATGGTGTGTATGTAATTGTCCATATGCTACTTTTTGACGGATCGGAACAGTTTGAATGCCCATATATGAATGATGTAAGTTTAATTTAATTTTATTCAGTTTACTATATACTCCCTCCTTCCCAGTATAGTCTGAACACTTTCCTTTTATGTTTGTCCCAAATTAGTTTGAACACTTCCATTTTTGGCATGGTCCCACTATTAATATATTATTTCTTTTATACATCTTTGGCCCACACTCAACCTTTTGTCAATAAAAAGTTATCCAACTTTCTCTCTCCTCTAATAAAAATACTCCACCAACTCCTATCACATCTACTTTTAAAAAAAATAACATTTGATAACCAAACTACAACTTATCACCTTAAACTACGGTCCCAACAAGTGTTCGGATCTTTCGGGATGGAAGTAGTAATTATTTTTTTGTTTTTTTTAATAGTTTGTTTTATAGTTTCTTACTTATTTAATTTATTTTTAGGAGAGGATTAGGAAATTAGTAACAAGAGTCTCATTGTGTGGTTGCATTATTATTTTTGATTTGAATTTGGGTATAAGTGAGCTTGTGGAGAATGTGATATCATTCATATCAAAGAGATCAAAGACATTTGCTTTGATTGAAGAAAATGAAAGAAAGAGGGTTGAACAGAGTAAGAGGATTGAAGAAGAATTGAGAGAGAGAATGGAGAAAGAACAAGAGGACAAAGAGATTTAAGATGGAAAGAAGAAGAAGACAAAGAAAACATTCTAAAAAATTAGAACTGTACTTGGTGTTACCAACAACATTACTAATCTGATTAAACTGTAGTAGTAGTTGGTATATGTAGGTTTTGGTTGATATAATAGGTTTTTGTTGATATAGTTTGGTTTCCGGTGATATAGTATGATCTACACTATATTTTGGTATAGGAATGTTTTATTTTGAACTCAATTGCATTACTAATTTGATTGTATGATTTATATAGTTGTTTTTTGGTATAGTTGATTTTGTTATGATGTAGTTGGTGTATCTATGATATAGTTGGTTTTGTCATTGATAGTTGGTTTTGTTATGATATAGTTAGCTTGTCATGATATGGTTGTTTTTCTCATGATATAGTTGGTTTTGTAAATATCTAGTAGTTTTTGTCATGACATGATGTAGTTGGTTTTTTTTTTTTATGATACAGTTTGTTTTTACCATGCTATAAATGTTTTTGTCATGGTATAATGTGTTTTTTGTTGATATAGTGTTCTTTTTGTTGATATAGTGTAGGTTATTTTTTATATACTGCTATTGAATTTTTTTTATATAATGTATTTCATAAATATATAATGCACTATATTTGCAATAGTGTACAAGTCTTATTATAAACTGAACTATTAAAACATTACATGCTAAAAAACGATTTGGTTGACGTAATTTGGTGAAGAATTTAAGAACAAATAGATGTACTTTTGGAGTTAGTGCTTCCAAACTCCTTGTGTCTCTTTTTCTCTTTTTTCGATGGCTTCTTGTATGAATCTTAATGTCATTTTATTCGCATGTTGTATTTTCCTTTTGTGACCGCTACTTGATGCTGATTCTTGTGCATTATCTTCTTAACTTTCATTTGATTGTAATGCTGCAGCTGCTTCTTGCATTAATGCTTTATCTTGCGCCTTAGCTTCTTCTGCTGCTGCTTTTGCTTCTTCAATCTTTATTATTTCTTCAACTTTTGAATTTTTTTTTTAAAACTTTCCTCTATCACTGCTCTGGTTGGTTCTATTCTGTGGCTCTTTCATATCAAGTTGTAGTACTTTATTTCATGTGTATTTTTGTTAGTATAAGAAAACAAATATACATAGTATGTTTCTATGTGCTATAGTGTGTTTATAGATCATATAGTGGTTTTCTTCATAATATAGTTTGTTTCTCTGTGCTATATTGTGTTTACATACCATATACTCCCTCGTTTCTTTTTAATTTACTCACTTCACTTCGGGGTAGAACCAAAGAGAAAATGCAAAAGTATGATAACGAAAGTGAAAAGATGGAGAGAGAAATTGAAAAGTGAGAAAGAGAAATTGAAAAGTGAGAAAGAGAAACTAAAAAGTGGGTTAAAATATTAAAAATTGGATGATATGTGTGGAAAAAGAGGAGAAAGTGTATGTGACATCATGTTACCAAAAATAGAAAAAATAACAATGTGTAGAATAAAAAGAAACAGACCATAAAGGAAAGTGTGTAGATGAAATGGAGTAGTAGTTTCTACGTAATATAGTGTATATCATATAGTGGTTTTCTTCAAAAAGTTGACAATCATATTATGATATAATGTATTATTTTTTGTTATACTATATAAACTAAAATTACATAAATTTAAATAATTACCTCCTTATCAAGTGGAGTCTCCATGGTGTGAAGCAATTTAGTTCACCTTTTCTTTCTTTTCATGATTAAATTTCTCCCAAACTTCTTTTTTTCGCAAATCTTGTCCACCTTGATGATAAGTATTTCTCTGGTATTTGTTGGACAAAATGCAAGTGTAGAATTCTTATGGCATGAAAGCACAACCAACTTGATTCTTCAAAATTTCTACATTCACAATCAATTGTCTTCTCCGGGAAGTTAAAGGAGACTTTTTGAGAAGAATCAACAATGCCATTGAGGAAAACTCTAAATGTTAGAATGTTCCCTTGCGTACCAAGTAATTCAATGGCACTTGCCATTGCATATTTGAATTCCTCCTCGAAATCTTGAAACACAATATGTGTGTACTATAAAGAAGCATGTTTCAATAATGGACTCATGTAGAGATCTGATGTAACACCCAGATAATTCTCCGTTTTCCAAAATAGCTTTTCAATATAAAACATGGAGAATCATCAAAGCATTATCGCCCGTGTGAAAACGTATTGGCTTATTCAGAATTTTGCAGCGAAAGATATATATAACTAAACTTCATACTTTAAAGATAATAAACAAACAAAGTACTTAAACCAACACACTATAAATGTCTACTTCAAAATCAAACTTAATATAATATATTCCTACTAAAGCAATAAATAAACAATTTGTTACACAAGCTCTCCATTCCCATATTCCCAATGATACAACATCTGCAAGACCTGTAGATGTTAATGCTCTAAAGATTCTGCTCACCAAAATGGGTCATCACAGGATCAATAAGGCAAAGCCATGATCACATACACAAACAAAGCAAATCAGCAAAGCTGAGTACTACATACTAATACATAAACATTCCTAACATGTTACTAAGAAATAATAAGCAGGGATAAATAATAATATAACATTCTGCAGATAACTTCTACTGAACTAAACTTTAATCATCTATTTATTACTTTAATGGAATAGTTAGTGGACCGAGTTGTCTAACTAAAAACCAGCCTTCCCTAGGAAGACGAAATACGGGCGCGACTCCGTATTCCATAATGACCTGCGATATCAAGGAACCTTTGAATAAAAAGAGGAACAGTATTCAATCCAATTCCCAGAAAAAGCCACGGCACGCTCACCATGTACCCCAACTCCTGATTGTCCAACTTTAGACGTGCACCAGTCTAAAGTTTATTACTATCCAAGTTACACTTTACGTGATTTACAATTTATTACTTATTATGACACACAAGTAATACAGAACTATCAATTCAAACATTCACAACTGAACTTCTTTTTATCTTTTTTTTTAATAAGCGATTACACAACTTACAATCCAAGAATACTTCTTTTATTCCAATCTTTCCTATTTGTTGAACCTAGCCAACAACCAATCTTACCTTTCAAAGGCATAACTTATCAACTTACCAAATAAGGCCCACAGTCCTCATAAAGTAGTGAAAACAATAATATAAGGGAACACATGATTTAACATGATCCAACTCAATAATTATATTAATTCCCCCATGTGAATTAATAAATAAAGTTCTCATCCAACTGATAAGAGGTTTTTAGTGTGTCGTTAAGGCACCAAAAATCGCTTTTCAAACAATATTTATAAAACCTAACAAGCAATTACTAGGAATGTAGTAAACGCAAGTCAAGGGTCGATCCACAGGGAAAAAGGGATTAATTAAAATCTATCAAGTCTAAATTACTTAATTGAAGGATTTTTGGGGGTTTTAAAATGATTTTTATAAGAACTAAAAATAACTAATATCAAAGAACTAGCAAATAATATGAGATGAAAATATGAATAAGGAAGACACTAGAGTTAAGGTTACTAATATGGATCAAAGTGGACAACGATTATTAATGCAATTGTGATTCAAAGGCAACGATTACGCAAGGTTTAGTTTTCCTCTAAAATACTCGAGTCCTCTCTCGAATGGTCCTCGAGAATGATCGCTTAATCAATCGACTAAATCTTCTCTCGAATGGTCTTTAGTCAATTGATTAAGAGATCCAATGAATTTGAAAAACCCCTAATGTAGGATCCCCTTAATTTCTACCCAATATCTTGGCCTAGAAATTAAGTTGATTCATGGGAATGATAAAAAAATTCATAATTCAATTAAGAACATTTGAAATCAAAATACCAAAGCACAAATGTGATCAATATCTATCCTAAGGCCTCAAAATACCAAGATCAGTGCATAAACATCTTTAAATCATCACAATCACATTAACAAAATATTTAAACTCTAATCCATACTTTTAACCTAATCCTATATAGGGAACTACTCACTAATCATGGATTCTAAGCAATAAAACATGAAATCTACAACTAATCTAGGGCTAAACATGATTAAGAGATAATTAATCTAATTAAGATAACAATTATGAAACTATAATAAAGTAGATCTAATAAAAGGGAAGAACAAATAATAGCAATGAAAAGAGATAATAAAAACTGAATCTTTGAAACTAATTGAATTAATAAACCTTCAATGTTGTAGCAATCACAAACCATGATATAGAATTCTCAAATCTTGATCAAAAACTAAGTGTTTTTCTCTCTAAAGTAAGCCCTAATAATATTCTCTAAACTCTTAGAATAAAGCATAAGTCCAAAACTAATCAACTCCAATGTTATGTTATTAAAGCAAGCCTCGTTTTTTTTTCTTCGCGGATTTAATGGTGCGGGCGCACCAAAATCAGGTGCGGGCGCACCATTCCTTCTGCCCAAAAACTGACATCAAGCATTGAACGGTGCGGGCACACCATAGTTTGGTGCGGCGCACCGTTCTTTCTGATCTGGTCGGACAATTCAACTTAAAACGGGCATAACTCTTTCGTTTTAGATCCAAATCGATCTTATGACTAGTCGTTGGAAAGCTATCGAAACAAGCTTTCACCTCCAACTTGAATTACCTTAATTCGGTTTGAGGTTTGAAACTTATGTCTGTTTGAAGTTTCCTGTACAAGATTCTATTGTGCAATGTACTCCTTTGGGCGAGCGGACATGGGGAATAGTGTGAGCACACCATTTATCATTGTGTGCTAGTTTCATTGCTTTCTTTGCCGACTCTATAACTCGTAGCCATCTTAGTTAGTTCCACCTATATTAAGAACATGGCAAAACAGGGTGAAAGCAAATGTACTTCGGTAAAAAATGACTGAAAATCTAACAAAATGTCACTTATGATTAAGAATGATCAAGTGAATAAAATAGAAGGGGAAAGGGAGAAGAAAGAGGGAAGAAAGGGGAGAAAGAGGTTTAAATGAGTTAAAAGGATTCCATAAAGTGCGTTAGAAACACATTCCCCCAAGCTTAGCATTTTACTTGTCCTCAAGTAAACCAAGAATGAGAAAGAAGAAAGTAAAGAGGAGAAAAGGATGAAAAAGAAAAACCATGCAACATGCTAGGCTAAATGCTCTATATGTAAAGCTACAAACATGACATGCAAGCTAAATGAGTTCATAACAAGATTTAGGAGACCAACCAAACATAAGAGGAAAGATGACTAGGAAGCACAAGAGTGACTCAAGAGATCCAATCCACCGATCAACCGAGTCTCCTTGAAAAATAGGCTTACCAAGAGTGATTTATCACTCCTCTCCACTTCCAAGTCCCGAGCTTGACTCCCCCCTAGGGATGCTCAACCATAATAGCTCACCTCTATCACATTTTGATGACCCTCATCATGACTTGCACAGAATCTCACCCGCCACTACTAAATTGACCAAGACCAATCTAGAAGTCAAAAGGGACTTTATTAAGGTTGTAATAGGGCTAGATTAGGGGTGAGGATAACAATTTAGGAATGTGGTGCAAAAAGGGTAAAGCAGAGTACAAATTAGTTGGTAAAAACTCCCCCAAGCTAGTCCTAACACCAACTCAAATCGAAATCTCACACACAACTTTGATTCTCACTTTGATATTCACTTTTTGAACATATTTTTCATTTTTCTCATCAATTTTCTCTCTCTTTCTTTTCTTTCAATAGAAATCTAAATGAAACAAAAAGAGCTTTCTTTCTTTCTTTTATTTCCTTTTCTTTTCCTTTCTTGAAATTTCTTCAACTTTTGCAATTATACACGCATATTAACTTACTTTCAACCATAGACTTCGTATCAAAACAACTCAACTAAACACAAACTAGACATGTACTCCACTTTTGGGGAAAGTTTGGCCATGACTTATCATGAGGGTTAAGCAAAAATAGGATAGAAAGGCTCAAATGGGTTGAGAAGCGGATAATTATGCTGGAATAAAAGACTTTTTGGCTTTTGAACTCCTAATTCTAGCAAAAAGAAACGCCTTAAATCATCCTTCTATAGGCTCGGTCTTATGCAATCTTGGGGAGCTAGAATGCAAGTCACAAGTTAGGCGATCAATGGTGAGGGTTGTAAATGAGTCTTACGAGGTTCGCGGCCCTCCTTCGGGGTTCACCGCACAAGGGACAAGGCAATCCAGTCAACCAACTCGCCTAGTTTCAAAAAGACTCTACCAAAAGTTATCGTTCTCAAAGATCACCTAAAGTCACACCAAGGCTTCCAAAACCATCAAGTCAAATGCAGGGAAGGTCTTCCAATCAAGTTATGAACACTCTTAGCAACATATCATGCTTGCAACAAACTAATATAAATGCAAAAAAAAAATATGAAAAGAAAAAGAAAATATTTTTGCTATTTTTTTCTTCTTATGCAAACTTAACATGCAAATACACTAATATGAACCTAATTACAAAGAGGGGGAAGAAAATGTTAAGATAGAGAGAACACATGCGAACTCCCCCAAGCTTAATACAAACTTCGTCCTCGGGGTTGACAAGCAAAGAGAAAGTAAGGGGGGGAAGTAAGGGCACAAAATCAAGCAAAAATCCAAACCAAATAAGATAAGGAGAAATGTCTCATAATACCTGCCAGAAAGTGCTCTTTTAGGATCTTTAGCTAGACCTTACCACTAAATAATTTGACAAAAATCTCAATAGTTTGTCATAAGCATTAGCACACATTTCACAGTGGATCAAACAGGTATGACATAAACAAAGAGCATGCACAAATTTCAATGGGTCTATATGCTTACCAAGTGATGAGTGTCGAAAATAATGAAATTTCTGAGAGAATCGTGGACAGTATGAAGAACAAACATGAAAATTCAAATAAAAATAACAAAACGATGATTTCTCCTTTTGATGGTCCTTGCAAATTTTAAGCTCGATCCCGTCCTCGATGACTTCCATTTGAGTCTTGTGAAGGTTTCTAGAGGCCAAAGGCTCTTCCAATGGTGAAACATTGAGGAGAGGGAATAAGACGGGGAAGGAAGGAACTAAGTCGAGTTTCCTTGAAAAGGGAATATGAAGAGGACGAGTAGAAACAAAAGTCTCATCAACTACTTCTTCAACATCATTAGACTCTATAGAGTAAACTTTCTCAATGAATGATTCCTCTACTATGGGGTTCTCATCCATATCCCAATCATCATATTCATCAGTTATAGTCATGCAAGAGTGATTTTGATTATTGATAATTCGACCCAATGTCTCGATTGATATTTTGCTAGATTCGACAATATTGTCCATCGATCATAGAATCGCATCTCTTTAACAATGCCATATTTTCTTTGAGAAAAATTAAGAATTTCATAATGGACATGTAGTTCACAGCTAGAGACATCTTCTTCTAAATTTGAGACAGTAATATTTCAATGGTCCAACTCATAAGTGTCTCTAGACAACCACCCAAAGAAACTCCATGCTTCATTAAAGTGTTGGGATCAAAATTCACCATTAAACATAGACTCCACCATTTCTCTTGTATGCATATTCAAACCCTCATACATCACCTCACACATCTCCCAAATCTCAAGTCTATACTTAGTTAGAAGAGTGTTCTAGAATCTATAATAATAATTCCAAAATGGTTCATCCTCATATTGAGGAAAAAAGAAGTTTGCCATTTTTTTGGAATTCTCTTAAAAGAAGGAAAAAAAATTTTATACAAATTCCTAGACTCATATAAACAGTAATTACCAAATATAATAAAACAAGATAAAAAAATAAAGCAAAGTATAATAAAAAAATCAATTAAGCAATTTCAAACTTAAAAAAAAAAACTTCAATTAATAGCACAATTTCCCCGGCAACTTAGTGTATCGTTAAGGCACCAAAAATCGCTTTTCAAATAATACTTATAAAACCTAACAAGCAATTACTAGGAACGTAGTAAAGGCAAGTCAAGGGTCGATCCACAGGGAAAAAGGGATTCATTAAAATCTATCAAGTCTAAATTACTTAATTGAAGGATTTTTTGGGGTTTTAAAATGATTTTTATAAGAACTAAAACTAACTAATATCAAAGAACTAGCAAATAATATGAGATGAAAATATGAATAAGGAAGACACTAGAGTTAAGGTTACTAGTATGGATCAAAGTGGACAACGATTATTAATGCAATTGTGATTCAAAGGCAGCAATTACGCAAGGTTTAGTTTTCCTCTAAAATACTCGAGTCCTCTCTCGAATGGTCCTCGAGAATGATCGCTTAATCAATCGACTAAATCCTCTCTCGAATGGTCTTTAGTCAATTGATTAAGAGATCCAATGAATTTAGAAAACCCCTAATGTAGGATCCCCTTAATTTCTACCCAATATCTTGGCCTAGAAATTAAGTTGATTAATGGGAATGATAAAAGAATTCATAATTCAATTAAGAACATTCGAAATCAAAATACCAAACCACAAATGTGATCAATATCTATCCTAAGGCCTCAAAACACCAAGATCAATGCATAAACATCTTTAAATAATCACAATCACATTAACAAAACATTTAAACTCTAATCCATACTTTCACCCTAACCCTAGATAGGGAACTACTCACTAATCATGGATTCTAAGCAATAAAACATGAAATCTATAACTAATCTAGGGCTAAAAATGATTAAGAGATAATTATTCTAATTAAAATAACAATTATGAACATATAATAAAGTTGATCTAATAAAAGGGAAGAACAAATAATAGCAATGAAAAGAGATAATAAAAACTGAAACTTTGAAACTAATTGAATTAATATACCTTTAATGTTGTAGCAATCACAAACTATGATCTAGAAATCTCAAATCTTGATCACAAACTAAGTGTTTTTCTCTCTAAAGTAAGCCCTAATAATATTCTCTAAACTCTTAGAATAAAGCATAAGTCAAAAACTAATCAACTCCAATGTTATGTTATTAAGGCAAGCCTCGTTCTTTTTTCTTCGCGGATTTGAATGGTGCGGGAGCACCAAAATCAGGTGCAGGCGCACCATTCCTTCTGCCCCAAAACTGACATCAAGCGTTGAACGGTGCGGGCGCACCGTTCTTTCTGATCTGGTCGGACAGTTCAACTTAAAACGGGCATAACTCTTTCATTTTAGATCCAAATCGATCTTATGACTATTCGTTGGAAAGCTATCGAAACAATATTTCACCTCCAACTTGAATTACCTTCATCCGGTTTGAGGTTTGAAAGTTATGTCCGTTTGAAGTTTCATGTACAAGATTCTATTGTGCAATGTACTCCTTTGGGCGAGCGGACATGGGGAATAGTGTGAGCACACCATTTATCAATGTGTGCTATTTTCATTGCTTTCTTTGCCGACTCTATAACTCGTAGCCATCTTAGTTAGTTCCACCTATATTAAGAACATGGCAAAACAGGGTGAAAGCAAATGTACTTCGGTAAAAAATGACTGAAAATCTAACAAAATGTCACTATGATCAAGAATGATCAAGTGAATAAAATAGAAGGGGAAATGGAGAAGAAAGAGGGAAGAAAGGGGAGAAAGAGGTTCAAAATGAGCAAAAAAGGATTCCATAAAGTGTGTTAGAAACGCACATATCACCAACATGCTTGCTTGAATATTCCACACAAATAGGATATTCAGCTCATAATCAAATCATATAATCAACATGTTTGTACACAGACATAAAACATGTAAAATCCAAACATAATAGAAATCATATATGAACTTACAAAGTTCCTATACATGATACTACAACTTTTCCTTCCTAAAATCATGATACTAACTCACATAACACATAGGTATGTACGTACCTTGTATAAACAAACTGATAGGCCACTGTTAATCACTTTAAAAGTCACCTACTGAAAAATCTCCGCCTAAAACAACCAATATAATTTAAAGTCAATACTCTAATTAAATTCCAGCAACTTTAAAATACTTTAAATCCTCTTTAAAAATATTTAAAAGTTGTTTTTACCATTAAAACTCCAACTACTTAATTTACCTAGCATAGTACTACTATACTAATCATTAAAACCCTTAAAACTCCATTAATAACAATCCTTTTAAAATTCCAGCAGCATATAATTATGTAAAACTCCCTTTAAACATACTTAAACATGCTTAAATTCATAATTCAAATCAATCTCAGAGTTTATAACATGCTACTATAATTTTCCAATATTTAACACCCTAAAAATTCATGCTTTGATAATTAAAACTCAATCTAAAATTAATAATCAAATCTGAAATTTTATTTTTTTAATACATAACATATATAATCCAAGATTAATCATTAAAACAGTAAATTAAAGTCATTAATAATGATTAGTACTAAAATAAAACATAAAAACATGATCTTTAATTAAAACTTGAGGAGGAAGAAAAGAATTTAACCAACACAAAGAAGAGAACAAGGAGGAAAAGGCGCCAGCAGCACCAAGGCAGCGGCGGCAGTGGTGATTGGTGTTGCGATGTTTCTTAGCGAAGAAGAAAGTGTTTCTTGAAGAAGAAGAAAGAAAATTGGAAGAAGGAAACAGAACGTGAAAGAGGGAGAAAGGGTCGCCGGTTTTGAGTGTGAGGGAGGAGAGAGAAAGTTTTTGTGTGGTAAAATAATTGGGGTTTACGGGTATTTATAGTTTCCCTTTTGTGGGCTTAGGAAAAAATATAATTGGGCTTCAAATAGAGTTTGCTGATGAATAAGATTGATGATTTGAACTCCTAACCTCACTGGGATTAGCATTTGGGTTCCTCAAGCCCATTTAACTTCTTTTCCAAATCCAATTAGTTTTTCAAATATTTTTCAAAGCATACCTAACAAAACATTTTAACTTCCTTAAATCCTTAAAATAATGTCTTTGACTTTCAAAATGGTCAACCTTTGAAATATGAAATCATTAAAATGCTAATATATATTAAAATATAAATAACTATATATTAAAATATATTTATAAAATTCATAAAAATACCGGGGATTACAGTGTACCCTTCTTAAAAGAAGTTTCGTCCCGAAATTTGACACGAAAACTCACACCTTTTCAAAAGTTTTTCAACTCAACTCCTATTGGAGAAATACTTGTGCCACTCATGTGCACTCTTTTGCCAACTTAAAATCACTTGCGTTACTAATGAACATTTTTTCTTATGCAGAGAATCTATTTATTTTGCACCAACGTGTACAAATCGCCAAAATAAGCATAAAAAATGCATAATAATACCATCAAAATAGGTAAAAAGCGCGAAATTCTATCGCATTCTACCCCTCCCTTAAAGAAAACGAGCTACGCCCTCGTAACTCACCTCAAGGGATAAATCTGGATACTTCTTCTTCATTTCAGCTTCAGCTTCCCACGTTGCCTCTTCGGACTCATGGTTCGACCAAAGCACTTTCACGATACTGACATCCTTATTGCGTGTACTACGCACGTTCTTATCAAGAATTTTCACAGGCCTTTCCTTATAAGTGAGGCTACTATCAATCTGGATCCTCTCAGGCTCTAAGATATGACGCTCATCAGGGATATAACGCTTGAGTTGGGAAATATGAAATACGTCGTGCATCTTCTCAAACTCCATTGGCAAGGCCAACCTATAAGCTACCTTCCCAATCCTTTGTAGAATCTCATATGGACCTACATATTTGGCACTCAATTTGCCCTTTTCCCCAAATCTCATCATACCCTTAGTTGGTGATACTTTCAGAAACACTTTATCACCCATTTCGAACTCATCTTCCCTTCGCTTCAAATCGGCATAACTCTTTTGCCTATCTTGAGCAGCTTGAATTCTAGCTTGAATCAACTTCACATTCTTGACAGTCTCCTCAATGAACTCTGTCCCCAATACTATGTTCTCACTAAAATCATTCCAGCAAATGGGACTTTTACACTTTCTTCCATATACTGCCTCAAAAGGTGCCATCTTAATACTCGCATGATAACTATTGTTGTATGAAAACTCAATTAAATCTAATTGGTCTTCCCAACTACCCTGAAAATCAATAGCACAGGCTATCAACATATCTTCCATAGTCTGGTTAGTCCTCTCAGTCTGACCATCAGTCGCAGGGTGAAAGGCATTACTCATTTTCAACGTTGTCCCAAGATTTAACTGGACCTTTTGCCAAAATTTCGAGAGGAATCTCGAATCACGATCTGAAATAATATCCGTTGGAACCCCATGCAATCTCACTACATGCTTAACATACGACTTCGCAAGTTGCTTCTTCTTCCATGTCTCTTTGATTGGAATGAACACGACCGACTTCGTCAGACGGTCCACAATAACCCAAATAGTATCATTGGCATTCCTTGTTCTAGGCAAGGCCTTCACAAAATCCATTGATATGGAATCCCACTTCCATCCCGGAACCTCTAAGGATTGAATCTTCCCTATGGGTCGCTTATGATCTATTTTGACTTTTTGACAGGTTAGACACTTGGATACGAACTCGGCAACCTCACGCTTCATGTTTGTCCACCAATAGATCTACTTAAGGTCCTTATACAGCTTGTCACCCCCAGGGTGCACAGAGTACGGTGTATTATGGCCCTCATCCATAAGACGTCTCTTAAGCTCATCATATTTTTGTGGTACACACCACCTCCCCCTTGAACCTCAGACTACCATCATCATGGATCTTAAAAATCACCTTCCTTACCTTGGCCCATCTTTTCCTTCATCTTCTCTAGGTGCTCATCCCCAACTTGACCCTCTTTGATCTCGTCGAAAATTGACAATCCCAATGACAAAGCACTCAATCTTGCCTCGATCTCCCCAGGATTTAGGATTTCTAGGCTAAGTCTTTGCATATCTCGACACAACTCCTCATGAACTATCAAGGCGTTCATGCTATGACTCGACTTTCTACTTGACGCATCAGCCACTACATTCGGTTTCCCCTTGTGATATTGGATGTCTAAGTCATAATCCTTTATCAACTCTAACAATCTCCCCTGCCTCATATTGAGGTCTTTCTGGGTAAAAATGTACTTCAAACTTTTATGGTCGGTAAAGATCTTACAGGTTACCCCATACAGGTAGTGTCTCCACATCTTCAAGGCGAACACAATGGCAGCTAACTCTAGATCATCGGTAGGGTAATTAGCCTCATAAGTGACGCGACGCATACGCAATCACCTTTCCATTATGTTGTAACACACATCCCAAACCATTCTTCGAAGCATCATTGTATACCTTAAATCCCTCATTCCCATCAGGCAGGGTCAAAACAGGTGCGGAGGTCAAACGTTCAAGCTTCCTCACACTTCTCACTCCACTCGAATTTTGACTCCTTTTTCATTAAGTTGGTCATCGGTCTCGCTATCTTCGAGAAATCTCTCACAAATCTTCCGTAATAGCCAGCTAGACCTAGGAAACTTCGAATATCAGACACATTCTACGGAGTTGGCCACTCACTCACAGCTTCAATCTTAGCAGGATCTACAGAGACTCCTTCCTTAGACACATAGTGACCCAAAAATACTACCTTCTCCAAACGAAACTCACACTTAGAGAACTTGGCATACAATTGATTCTTCCTAAGCGTCTCCAATATAATCCTCAAATGCTTGATGTGTCTAAGTTATCCGTCAATCTTAGGCGGATTTCGGGTCGTTTTTGGTGTCGATTCGAGCTTAGTATCGGGATTTAGGAGTGTTTTGATGTTAGGAGGTGTTGTCGGAGGATGTTGTGTTTTGAGGAGTCTAGGGAGCGGTTTGCATGGTGGCATAGTCGAGGGCCGATCTTGGTCCTCCGATCACTTTTTGTGCTCCGGGGTCCTTGTCCTTGGTTCCTTTATGTCGCATCTTCCGAGGCTTCCGAGCTTTGTCCGAGTTCCGAGGTCCGTGGTTCAAGCTTCTTGGTTTGCTCGTCGTCCGAGGATCGTCTTCATTATGGTTCTGCAGCTTCATGGCTTACTCAAAAGCCAAGTTCTTTCTTTTCTTCCGCTTTATGCTTTCTTTTGGTGCTTCTGAGGCAGTCGCAACATCGCGACGCGCGATCAGTGTCGCGAGTCGCGACCCCTGTGTCGGCTGCTTCTTTTATTTTCTTTTCCTCCCTTGGAGGGTTAAGTTACTAAGTTTTAGTTTTAGTTTTTGTGAGAGGAACTAGAGAGAGGAAAAAAAGAAGATTTCTTTCTAGGGTTTCTTTCTATCTTCTTTTGTAGATTTGTAATGAATCCTATGGCTTGGCTAGCTTAAACATCTTTCTTGGATTTGGTTGTTGAAGCTCTAATCTACTTGTGAGAAGTTCTTATCCTCTACTTTCTTTATGGTCATTGTGATGCTTCTTGTATTTAATTTCATGATGTTTGCACAATCTTTGCTAGGAACGTTACTAGTATTGTTGTGTGATTCATCTAATGCTAATTCTAGGTGCATAATCGGATTGTTGTGTTCCTAGCTCCATGTAGCATACTAGGTGTTTGATTAAATGCTGAACATTAATCTTTTGCACTTAGAGAAGCATTGCTTATTATTTGAATGTTATTGCTTTGATAACATTAGTAATCCTATTGTGTTCCTCGACTTTAATGCTACTTTGATTTGGATTTAAGTGCGATTCATTTGAGTTAAAGCTTAGTAAGGGCGGTTCAAACCACGCAGATCGTGTGTTTAGCCACGATCTAGGAGGATAGAGGTCTAGACTTCTCGATAGGTGACCATAGGAAGTGTCAGGGGTTAAGACTTCATAACAATAAACTAGGTTAGGGTGGATGCTAATCGAATCCAAGGCCTTTTTATATCGAAATCTCTTCGTATTTTAATACTGTGCTTAGTTTAACTTGCTTGCATTGTTCCAAAACCCCCCAATTCGGTAACTTTGGCCTTAGCACATACTAGAGTCCTAAATTCACTAATTTCGGAAGAAGTTCCTTTGCTCCCTGTGGATACGATCCCTACTTCCATTATACTAGCTTAGTGTGTATGAGAGTAGGTTAATTATATTTGGTTAGGAGTACACGGCAAACGCTTACCAAATTTTGGCGCCGTTGCCGGGGACCAAGGCGATACTTGAATGTAATTAGTGTATTTTCGTCATTTTGATTGTATTGCTTGCATTGTGGTTTATGGTTGTTACTCGTGCTACTAACCAAGAGCCTTTGCTGTACGATCGAGACCTAGAACTAACTCTTTTCAGGTTGAGAAGAGAATTGCGTGAAGGCTTTAGAGAGCTCCCTTTTTCGCTTGAATTTGAAGAAGAGATGCCTCCTAGAGTCGAGCACTGCACTTTAAAGGAGCTCACTGCTCCTAACCTTGACCAACGGCCTTTGTGTATCACATTTCCGGAACCGGAAGTGGGGGAGACATTTGAGCCAAAGTCGGGATTGATACATTTGCTTCCCTCATTCCTTGGGCTAAATGGTGAAGATCCAAATCAACATTTGTCAGAATTTTATGTCGTATGCAGCAGCATGAAACCAAGTGGAGTTTCAGAAGACATAATCAAGCTTAAAGTCTTCCCTTTTTCATTAAAAGATGCAGCAAAGGACTGGATGTACTACCTTCCGGCCGACAGCATCACCACTTGGGCACAATTGAAAAAGAGCTTTCTCGAGAAATACTTTCCCACTTCTAAATCATCTACATTGAAGAAGGAGATAAGTAACATTGAGCAACGTGGTGATGAGTCTTTTTATGAGTATTGGGAGAGGTTTAAGAAGTTATGTGCTAGCTGTCCATACCACGGTTATTCAGAGGAAGATTTGGTGCTATACTTCTATAATGGCTTGTGTGATGAGGATGTTAGAATGGTTAATGCAGCAAGTGGTGGCTCCATTGTGAATAAAACTGCACTCGCTGCTAAGGAACTGTTAAATGAGTTGGCTGAAAGCTCGAGGCAGTTTAGTAGAAGGTCTGGAACTCGACGTGTGGTCGCCGAGGGTTCTAGTTCTTCTAAGTTGGAAGATCAGGTGCAAGCTCTCACATCCATGATGCGAGAATTCATAGTGAAAGAGAAAACTCACCAAGTGAAAGCTTGTGGCATTTGCTCTTCAAATCATCCAACTGATTTTTGCCCTCATCTACAAGAAGAACCGAGTGAAGAGGTTAAGGCGGCCGGTTTTCAAGGCCAAGGTTTCCAAAAAAGATATGATCCATATTCTGGCACCTACAATCCGGGATGGCGATATCATCCTAATTTGAGGTACGAGAATTCACCAAGGAACCAGCAGCCGCCACAACAGTATAACCGCTCACCACCTCCTTACTCGAGACCCCGGAGCAAGGAGCTCCACATTTTCGACCGCAAGGCCAATCAAGGGACCGAGTACCAGCATGTCTACTGAGGATATGATTAATGCTTTAACTAAAAATGTTACTAACATGCAGGGAAATATGGTTCAATTTCAGGAGGAGACCCGTTTAAGCATAGAGAATCTGGAAAAGCAAATGAGTCAGGTCTCGGGAGCTATGGGTCGATTAGAGGCTCGTGATTCGAATAAGCTACCGTCTCAAACGGAGGTTAATCCGAGACAAAATGCAAGTGCCATAACACTAAGAAGTGGAAGAAAACTAAAGGGCAATGATAAAGAGACCGCTAAAGACAAAGAGGTAGAGGAAGAGGTTGTTGTTTATGGTGCCTGATGCCGAGCCATTGTCATCTACATCAGATGAGCACTCCAAGGAACCACCACCTCCACCACCTTATGAGCCGGTTCCACCATTTCCAGAGGCACTAAAAGATACTCGAAGAAAGGAGTGCGACAAAGACATTTACGAAACCTTTCGTAAATGTAAGGTAAACATTCCCCTTTTAGATGCTTTAAAACAAATTCCTTGGTATGCAAAGTTCCTTAAGGAAATGTGCACTACCAAAAGAAAACAACGGTTAAGGGGAGCACAAAAGGTTAAGGTTAGCGAACATGTGTCTGCGATGTTTCAAAAGAAACTTCCTCCAAAATGCAGTGATCTAGGCATGTTTGTTATACCTTGTGTGATTGGGAACACCACGTTTCCAAGGGCTATGCTAGACTTAGGGGCTTCTATAAATGTAATTTCTTATTCTTTGTACGAGTCCTTAAAGCTAGGTGCCTTACATGAAACAGGTGTTGTGATTCAGTTAGCTGACCGTTCTAATGCTTATCCTAAGGAAATAGTGGAAGACGTGTTAGTTAAGGTTGATAAGCTGATTTTTCCTACCGATTTTATGTCCTAGATATGGAGCACGATAAACATGCGACCCCTATTTTGTTAGGACGACCATTTTTAAAAACTGCTAGGACTAAAATTGATGTGCATAGTGGATCTCTTACTATGGAGTTTGATGGAGATACAGTAGAGTTCAACATTTATGATTCCATGACATTTCCGAGTGATGATCATTCATGTTATTCTATAGATGTGATTGACTCTTATTCGCAGGACGTGTTTGAAATTGATGGTAAAGATGAATTGCAGGTGGCTCTTGAGCATAATTTGAAAGATGATGAAATTGAGTATGTTTTAAGCGCTGATTTGTAGGAAATAGTGCAGGTTTTGGAAGATCAAGACAAGCTTCCGACGATCCCTTTTCATTTTGGACCCGTCCCACTAACCATTCCTAGAGAGAAGTTGTTACCATCTGTTTTGCAGGCCCCAAAAGTGGAATTGAAGCCACTTCCCGATAATTTGAAGTACGTGTTCCTTGGAGAAGGAGAAACATTACCAGTGATCATCTCAAGTCAGCTCACCCAGGAACAAGAAGGAAGACTTATTGAGGTTCTTAAGGAGCATAGAGAAGCAATTGGATGGACGATTGCCGACATCAAAGGTATAAGTCCTACCACATGCATGCATCGAATCTTGGTGGAAGATGACGCGAAACCCGTGAGGCAACCACAACGCCGGTTAAACCCACCTATGATGGAGGTAGTGAAAGCAGAAATTTTGAAATTACTCCAAGTAGGTATGATTTACCCTATTTCTGATAGCAAATGGGTTAGTCCTACCCAAGTTGTGCCTAAGAAAACGGGTGTAACTGTTGTGGAGAACCAAAATGGTGAGTTGATTCCTACACGTATCCAAAATGGATGGCGTGTTTGCATTGATTATCGTAAATTCAATGCTGTGACTAGGAAAGACCATAAAAACTTCAACAAACCTTTCGACATATTTAGATAATACACTCATCATACATCTCTGAAAAGTGGCAGGGGCATTACATATCCCAAAAGGCATGCGCCTATATGCAAACGTGCCAAAAGGACACTATTCAATCTTTGCCTTATCCTACTAATGTTCGGGAAATACGTTCTTTTCTTGGCCATGCGGGTTTTTATCGCAGGTTCATCAAGGACTTTTCGAAGATTTCATCTCCTTTATGTAAGTTGTTGCAAAAGGATGTGGATTTTTCTTTTGACGAACATTGCAAGAGTGCCTTTGATACTTTGAAAGAAAGACTCGTCTCGGCTCCAATTATACAACCATCTGATTGGTCTCTTCCCTTTGAGATCATGTGCGATGCAAGTGACTATGTCGTCGGAGCAGTGTTAGGTCAAAGGGTGGGGAGAGCACCTCATGCTATCTATTATGCTTCCATGACACTAAATGAGGCTCAGCGTAACTATTCTACTACTGAAAAAGAATTGTTAGCTGTAGTATTTTCTTTGGAAAATTTTAGATCTTATTTGCTTGAAACAAAAGTTATTGTATATACTGACCATGCAGCTCTTCGTCATTTAATGATGAAAAAAGAAGCCAAGCCAAGATTGATCAGGTGGATTCTACTTTTGAGCGAGTTTAATTTGGAGGTGAAAGACAAAAAGGGGACCGAGAATTTAGTAGCGGACCATTTGAGTAGATTGGTGTCTTCCTATGATTTAGAGAAGAATGTTGAAAAACCGTGGAAAGAACCAATTCGAGAAGAATTCCCGGATGAACATTTGTTCACCCTTAAGGAGTTCAGTCCATGGTATGCGAACATTGTGAATTTCCTTGTCTCTAACAAATTTCCTCCTCATTTTTCAAAAGCACAAAAAGACAAATTACGAGGCGATGCAAAGCATTATGTATGGGACGATCCATATTTGTGGAAACATTGTGCGGATCAAGTGATTAGAAGGTGCATTCCCGATAATGAGGTAATATCGATTCTCACCTTTTGTCATTCTCATGCATGTGGAGGTCATTTTGGAGCAAGGAGAACTGCTCGAAAGGTATTAGATTGTGGTTTTTATTGGCCTAGTTTGAATAGAGATGCATTCCATTTCTGTAAGTCGTGCGATAATTGTCAAAGAGTCGGGAATATTTCCCAAAGAAATGAAATGCCACAAAACTCGATCTTGTATTGTGAAATATTCGATGTTTGGGACATTGATTTTATGGGGCCATTTCCTAACTCTTTTGGTTTCATGTACATTCTTTTAACAGTGGATTATGTATCAAAATGGGTGGAGGCTAAGGCCACTCGTACTGACGATGGTAAAGTGGTTGCAGATTTTGTGAAATCACATATTTTGCAGGTTTGGAATTCCAAGGGCATTGATTAGTGACAAGGGAACTCATTTTTGCAATCGAACCATAGGTGCGTTGCTGAAAAAGTATCATGTGACTCACAAGACCTCCACGGCCTACCATCCACAAACAAATGGCCAAGCGGAGGTGTCCAATCACGAGATCAAATCAATCTTGGAGAAAACGGTGAATCCAAGTAGGAAGGATTGGAGCTTGCGATTGGAGGATGCACTATGGGCATATAGGACGGCTTATAAAACCCCCATTGGTATGTCACCATACCGATTGGTGTTTGGAAAGCCGTGTCACCTTCCAGTGGAGCTTGAGCACAAAGCATATTGGGCCATTAAAATCTTCAACATGGCCTGGGATGAAGCTGGATTGCATCGGAAACTACAGTTGCAAGAATTGGAAGAGATAAGGAACGAGGCCTATGAAAACGCAGCAATTTACAAAGCAAAGACTAAGGCATGGCATGACAAGTTAATAATAAGAAAAGAGTTCGTGGTGGGCCAAAAGGTCCTCTTGTTTCAGTCCCGCCTACGTCTTTTTCCAGGAAAATTGCGTTCTAGGTGGATCGGGCCATTCATTGTCGTGAAAGTGTTTCCACATGGAGCCGTGGAAATCCAAAGTGAAGCCACCTCCAAGATTTTAAAGGTAAATGGGCAGCGGCTTAAGCCGTACTTTGAAGGATTCAAGCAGGTCGGGGCCGAGGATGTTCTTCTCGGTGACCCGGACTATGGTGAGACCTTATGGTTGTAAGTCGTGTCGATGACGGTAAATAAACGAGCTTGTTGTATATAGTGTATAAAGTTAGTTTTCTTTTGGTTTTTGGAAGATATTATGCTTGTGGTTGATTATTTTGCAGGGAATAGAAGGAAAGTTCGTGACTTGTGAAGTTGTTGTGTGTAAAAATGTTGATGAATGAGTATCAAAAGTCGGGAGTTGGTTCGCATTTGAAATCAAAGCAAATTAAGCACAAGGAATGCGAGCAAAAGTGAAGAAAAATGAGAGTGATAGGTGGACAAGAGTGAAGAGGGAGGTTGGAGCCAAAAACATACAGGTCGCGACTCGCGATTAATGTCGCGACTCGCGACACTGATCGCGACTCGCGAAGGCGGCACTGACATTTTTCTTTAAAAAAGCGTGAAGCTCAATTCTTTATCTCTCTATTCCTTTTCACGCGACGACCGTCACGACGCCCCCTTTCTTTCTCTCACAATCTCTCAAGCACCCTCCTCTCATCTCCCACTCTCAAATCTTCACAACCACTTCTCAATCTATTCACTAATCCTCTGCTTTTCACTTCTCTACACAAATTCCCTACTTTCTTCTCTCCTTCACACCATAATCCTCCCACAATTTCTGAAAATCGTCCCCTTCTACCAAACCCTAGAATTTGGGGGTTTTTGATTTGAAGCAACACCATCCAAATTGAAGCTTGGAGGATCATTTTACATGCTTAGGGGAGCTATTCACAAGTTCTAATCACCCTACATAATACTACTTCACTTCCATTTCGGTATAACCCACTCTTTCCTACTTCTCTTTGATTTTGCTTGAAATATCTTGTTCTTGCTTAATTGTAGAGTTGTAGCTTGTTTCATTAAGACATTGTTTGTAGTTGTTGATTAAAGTTGTTGGGTTGTGTTGTGTTGTTGTTGTGATTATTGAACTCAATTGGGAATTGGTGGTTGGTTATTGTTATGTGGCGGGTGTTTGGAGTGTAAGAGTGTTCTTATTTGTGTCCTTGTGTCAAACCCTTGCTGTTGTTAGTTCTTATCAGTTGAAAAAGAAACAAAAACACCAACAAATGAGCAAGAGAGGCCGCACTGAACCCGTCCCCCACATTAACTCCCGTGGCCTAAAGAAGCTAAGTGACCAAGCTAAGAGGCAATGGGACCGCCTTGACAGACCGGGGAGGGTGATACAAGAAACTAAGTTTGCAGATTACCCTACCCTTGAAGAATTGGGGTTGGCTAGCTCGGTTGAGTTTCTTCTCAACAAGGTTGGCCTCCGAAACTTTCTATGGAAGAAAGCCCGAACTTATGAGCGGTACACCCTCGAGTTCCTTTCGACCCTCCAAAAACATGCTGAAACCGATGATGAATCTGAATACATCACTTTCTCCCTCAATGACAACCAATACAAAATGAATTTCCTTGAGATAGAGAGTGCTTTTGCTTGGGACTTCATAGCTGAGGATGACTTTCTAGAGACTGAGAACTATAATCCTACTGTGTTTTGGTACAAGATCACTGGTGGTAGTAAGTGGCATAGCCACTGCAAGAGTAGCGCAATCCCCCACCCCGCCTTGCGCTACGTGCACCGTCTTTTGTCTATGACAATCTTTTGTGCAGGAGAGCCCACTAATTTACCGGAGTTTGACCTTTAATGTCTTTGGGCCATGACACCTCAAGGGGAGGGGTGTCCAGATTGGGTGAAAATTTGGGTGGATAGGTGTTTAGTTCAGTCGGTTGAGGGGAAGACCTTGGGGAAGTTGAGTATGGGGGGCATGATTAGCCTTTTAGCCTCCCAACTAGGTGTCCAGGTGCCCGTGGATAAGAAGGGTAACCCCACATTGACCCCTTTAGGGACAGCTAGTGCTCGATATTCCCGTGATTCTAACTGCTATGATACCATTGCCTTGAGGAGTATTACCATGCTTCATTTCAAAACCATAGGCAATGAGACTAGATATGTGTGGCTCTTTGGGGCGAGAAATGTCAGATATATGGCTTTACCGCAGGAGCGGGTGGCCATTACCGAGCAGACCACACATGAGGAGCTATTCCTTCCCCCGGACGAGAGGTTTGCCCGGGGGGTGGCGGAGGAATTAGGTCAGAGGGACCCTGAAGAGGTCTAGTCTCAGTCTCAGCCTCAGCCTCAGCCACAGCAAATCCAATACCAGCAATTTCAGCAGTACCAGCAGCAGTACCACTGGAGCAGGGTTGCCTCCCTCACGCCCAGTTTCAGGCTCAGGTAACCGAGCAACTATACAGTATTAGGGGCGATTTGGGAGAGATGCAGGATAGGATGTATGGGATGGAGGACCAGATCTATTCAGTTGGTTCCATGGTTTCGGCCATGAACAACTTCTTTGTGTCCCGTTTTCCACCCCAGGGACCGGAGAACTAGGACTCCTGGTACTCCGATCCCACATCCGAGATTGAGGCGGCGTGCACTATACACCGCCAGGAGATAGAGGCCCGTAGGGCAGCTCGCAGGTTTGAGCGCGGGGGCCCCTCGAGCTCTTAGAGTTTTTACCTTTTCCTTTCCCTCTTATTTGTGTTTGTCCTTTCCACATCGAGGACAATGTGCATAATAAGCGTGGGGGAGAGATTCATTAAATGTGGTGGTATTTTAGCTTGTTTTAGTTTGTTTAGTTTGGTTTGTTTTGTATATATTGTGGTAATTTGATGAAAAATTTTGTGAATGAAAAAAAAAATGACAAAAGAAGAAAGAAAAAAAAAAAAAAAAGAAGAATCCCGCTGAGTTGAAAACCCGCAAGGGCGGGCGACTCGGGCAAAATTGGGGGATCGGATAGGTCGAAAACCCGAAAGGGCGACCTATGCAAAAAAGAGCTAGTTGAGCGGGTGAGTTTTGCGAGCCGAAAAAAAAAGAGAGATGAAAAAAAAATGAATGAAAATGAGAAGGTAGGATGAAAACCCGGAAGGGCTCCTAGGCAAAATGAGAGAAAAAAAAAAAGAGAGAAAAACAAAAAGAAAAATATTTTTGCTTTGATCCTCATTTGTCGGTGTCGGCGTCATAAGGTGGCGGCATTGGAGTCGATGTTTTCGGGCTAGATTAGGTCCTTGTTTTGTGTGTCTTTTGAGGGCGGGGTGTGCTTCTCTTTTTGGCTCGTTTCTCTTTTGTTGTTTGTGGTATGATTTGGTTGAAGCGCGGAGCTAAGTGTGGGGGAATCACTTACCCTCGTGCCTTAGTTTCCTTGCATTTTGGGTAGGTTGGAATCGGGAGGTCATTGTTGATAGTCGTGTTCCGAAACCTTTCGGGATTCGAGATTCATTTGTATAGAGGGATTCTTTTGGGGTATATTTTATCGTTTGGCTTTTGTGTCTTGTGGATGGCGATTCCGGAGGTTGGCGTGGTATGGCGTATTTTGGTGCTTGGGTGTGTCGATTTCTCTTTTTCTTTTACTCGAGGTCAAGTAAGGTTTAAGTGTGGGGGAAATTGATGTGTCTAAGTGATCCGCCAATCTTAGGCGGATTTCGGGTCATTTTTAGGTGTCGGTTCGAGCTTAGTATCGGGATTTAGGAGAGTTTTGATGTTAGGAGGTGTTGTCGGAGGATGTTGTGTTTTGAGGAGTCTAGGGAGCGGTTTGCATGGTGGCGTAGTCGAGGGCCGATCTTGGTCCTCCGATCACTTTTTGTGCTCCGGGGTCCTTGTCCTTGGTTCCTTTATGTCGCATCTTCCGAGGCTTACGAGCTTTGTCCGAGTTCCGAGGTCCGTGGTTCGAGCTTCTTGGTTTGCTCGTCGTCCGAGGATCGTCTTCATTATGGTTCTGCAGCTTCATGGCTTACTCAAAAGCCAAGTTCTTTCTTTTCTTCCGCTTTATGCTTTCTTTTGGCGCTTTTGAGGCAGTCGCAACGTCGCGACCCACGATCAGTGTTGCGAGTCGCGACCTGCCCTTGGTCGCGACTCGCGAGATATGTCGCGAGTCGCGACCCCTGTGTCGGCTGTTTCTTTTATTTTCTTTTCCTCCCTTGGAGGGTTATGTTATTAAGTTTTAGTTTTAGTTTTTGTGAGAGGAACTAGAGAGAGGAAAAAAAGAAGATTTCTTTCTAGGGTTTCTTTCTCTCTTCTTTTGTAGATTTGTAATGAATCCAATGGCTTGGCTAGCTTAAACATCTTTCTAGGATTTGGTTGTTGAAGCTCTAATCTACTTGTGAGAAGTTCTTATCCTCTACTTTCTTTATGGTCATTGTGATGCTTCTTGTATTTAATTTCATGATGTTTACATAATCTTTGCTAGGAACGTTACTAGTATTGTTGTGTGATTCATCTAATGCTAATTCTAGGTGCATAATCGGATTGTTGTGTTCCTAGCTCCATGTAGCATACTAGGTGTTTGATTAAATGCTGAACATTAATCTTTTGCACTTAGAGAAGCATTGCTTATTATTTGAATGCTATTACTTTGATAACATTAGTAATCCTATCGTGTTCCTCGACTTTAATGCTACTTTGGTTTGGACTTAAGTGCGATTCATTTGAGTTAAAGCTTAGTAAGGGCGGTTCAAACCACGCAGATCGTGTGTTTAGCCACGATCTAGGAGGATAGAGGTCTAGACTTCTCGATAAGTGACCATAGGAAGTGTCATGGGTTAAGATTTCATAACCATAAACTAGGTTAGGGTGGATGCTAATCGAATCCAAGGCCTTTTTATATTGTAATCTCTTCGTATTTTAATACTATGCTTAGTTTAACTTGCTTGCATTGTTCCAAAACCCCCCAAATCGGTTACTTTGGCCTTAGCACATACTAGGGTCCTTAATTCACTAATTTCCGAACAAATTCCTTTGCTTCTTGTGGATACGATCCCTACTTCCATTATACTAGCTTAGTGTGCATGAGAGTAGGTTAATTATATTTGGTTAGGAATACACGGCAAACGCTTACCAATGCTCATCATGCTCTTTTTCATTCTTCGAGTAGATCAGAATATCATCAATGAATACAACCACAAACTTATCTCAGAACTCATGGAAAATCCTATTCATTAAGTCCATAAATATGGCAGGTGCATTGGTTAACCCAAAAGGCATTACAGTGAACTCATAATGACCATAACGAGTCCTAAATGCAGTATTAGGTATATCCTTATCCACTACCCTCAACTGGTGATACCCCGAACGCAAATCAATATTTGAGAACACGCTCGCTCCATTCAATTGATCGAATAGGTCATCTATCCTAGGCAAAGGATACTTGTTCTTGATGGTTACGTTATTCAATTCCCTATAATCGATACACAACCTTATACTCCCATATTTCTTGTTAACAAACAACACAAGAGCTCCCCAAGGTGATGCACTAGGTCTAATATAACCCTTTTATCGATCAATTCTTGCAATTGCGCCTTCAACTCACTCATCTCCGGAGATGCTTTTTTTTATAGGGTGCTTTAAATATAGTTGCAGTTCCAGGAACTAAGTCTATGGTGAACTCAACAGCTCTCACAGGCGGCATACCCGAAATCTCACTCGGAAACACATCCATAAACTCATTCACAATTGGAACATCCTCAATATTTACCTCAGCTTCTTTACTCAAATCTTGCACACTACAGAAATATAACTCACACCCCTTCTTCATCAACTTCTTTACTTGCATTGCGGAAATAACCCCAAAGTTCTTGGATTTCCCAAAACACCTATACGAAATCAGCTTACCCAAAGGGTTCCTTAAAGCTACTTTCTGCACTTCACAATCTATCTTAGCCTTGTATAAACTTAGCCAATCCAACCCCATAATTACATCAAGGTCTCCCAGATTAAACTCTATCAAATTAGAAGGAAAAACACAGTCTCCTATCTTCAGAGGCAAATTTCTGAACAACTTGGTACACCTTATGGTCTCACCCAGGCGTTCCTAAAAAGGTATACTTAATTTTAAATTTTTAATTTTGCAAATCAATCACCTCAAAATCTACTAACCCCAGACTTTTAATAACGGATGACGAAACAAAAGAATAAGTCGCCCCTGAATCAAATAATGCTTTAATGAGCACGGAGTTAATAGGAAAAGTACCAGACACTACGTCGGTATATCGTTCAGCTTCATTGCGACTCATCACAAACAGTTTGCCCGGAGTCTTGTTCTGGTTGCTCTCACTAGCAGGCTTCTTATAGCTTCCTTGATTAGTCTGTGCTCCTGCAGGCTTCGAACCCTGATTTCCTGGCTGGTTACATCCAGACCTCACTTGGTTACTACCTCCATTGCCATTTTGCTCTTTCTTTTGCTTAGCAAAATACTCATACTCCCTATGGCCCTTCTTCTAACAGTAGTTACAATTCACTGGGTCTCCCTTACAGTCTCTACCAGGTTGGTTGTTGCTACACTTCTTGCAGTGATACACTCTTTCAGCTCGACCCCTATTGCGGTTATCCTGGTTGTTGTTTCCTTGGAAATTCCCATTAACATTCTTGTTTTTCTTGAAATTCCCCTGGTTTCCCCCAGCATTAAAGTCCATTCTTTTCTCACCTACCACATTATTCTTTTTATCTACCCTCGACTGGAGTCCATAAATGTGGGCGGCTCTCCCATACACAATATCTAGGGATGTAAAGGTCTCACCTCCTAACCCCAGCTGTATCTCATCAGTCAACCCTTGCTCAAACCTCTGAGCCTTCAGCTCCTCAGTGGCTACAACCTCAGGTGCAAACCTCGACAATGCTATGAATTTACTGTAGTACTCAGAGATGATCATACTACCCATCCTAAGGTTAATGAATTCTTGGGCCTTCTGCTTCCTCATAAACGTAGGGTAAAACTTCCCTCTCAAGGCAATCACAAAAGCATCCTAATCGAATCCTTCCACAGCACTCAGTCTAGCTCCAATCTCCCACCACCATAAATCAGCCTCATTCTTAAGGTATAGCACAGCCTGACCCACCCTCAAATTCTCAGGACAGTTCACAGCCCCAAAAAGTTTCTCAAACTCCCTAATCCAGTTTTCTAGAAAGGTAGGATCAGCTTGCCCTTTATAGTATGGTGGCTTAACCTTAGCTAGCCTTTCAATCATGTCCCCAGCAGTCTCAGGACGCTCAGCTCTCTCCTGAGTCAATTTTTCCACTAAGAGGTGAATAGCATCAGCTAGGTCGTTGTTGTTAGCCATCCTACTTCGTGACCTGAAAGTAATATAACTCTACTTTAGGTTTCAATATAGCTTATGTGCCAATCTAAGAAGGCAACATTTGATTTGATCAACAAAGATCGCCTCAACAAACAATCTCTCAAACAGTTCCAAGTACAACATAAAGTGTTCTCTAGTAACCACTTAATCATCCATGAAGAAATATTCACATCGAATCACATAAGTAGAACAAACAAGAATTTAATCACATAATATAAATTTAAATAATGAAAAGGTTTCGAACACGTGCCCAGAATAAATTCTTGCTCACTCATATAAATAAATAATTAACTTTTATTCCTCCAAAAGGGTATTATTAAATAATTGTTGCTATAACATTATATTTTCCTAAACAATGGTACTATAAAACAACTCTAATCCCTGTTGGCCAACTATCCAACATTATTATATTATTAAAAATATTGTTTTCTCTAATCGTAAATATATAAATAATAACCTAAGGTACCACATTATCATTCTTGTCCTCAGATTCCTTGTATCGTTCAGGCACGAAGATCTCATCTTCAAACTCATCTATGTTCTCATCATAATATTCGACGTATCTCCCTTGTCTTTTAGATCTCCTTGTAGATTGAGCCTCTTCATCCTCTGACTCTGAATCAGTTTCAAACCTGAAGGATGCACGGTAAATGTCCAATCTTGTCTGACCCCTAGCACGGTCGAACTCCACAATGAGCTCATCATCACTGTCCACCCCTGACCTTAATATTTTACACATAACCCAATCTAGACTGGTATAGTTAATATCATTGACAGCTACATTATTATCGTCACCTTCATCATCACTTATTACCATGGGATTTTGGTAACTTCCTACTCTGGCAAACATGATTAAGGATCTACAACAAATAAATATATTCAATAATATATTTAGCACCCTCCGTGTACGCAATTCCCAACAATAACAATAAAAAGTTGCCATTAACATCATAGGCACAAGGATGTAACAATTAGCGGGGAAGAAAGATATAAACAGTTAGCAGGGAAGAAAAATAATAACATGCTGAACTAACAATTTAATGCAGGCATATAATATTTCTATCCTATATGCCCTTCTTATACTACCCATTCTCACAAAACAACAAATAAGACTCTAAAGGTAATAAAATAATGCAGACACTAATTAAAATTTTCAGGAAACAAAAATAACAAAAGTATCAAACCTAAAATAAAATAAAAAATCACCTATGAGTTACGAAAAAAAAAAAATTCGGACACGCTAAAAACATAAAAAAAATATCAAACCAACATATAATTCGACAAAACAATTTCGACTTAACAAAAAAAATTCGGACAGTATAATTAAAAAAAAATTTGGACCCTTCTAAAAAAAATTCGGACCTTTAAAAAAATTTCAAACAATATATTCTTATTCCAAATTTAAGGTAATAACGTTTTTCAAAACGAATAAGTAGAAGCAATTATAAGAGTTTATTCGAATAACTAGTAAGTTAGTTAGGCGCCTAAAAGTTTTGAAAATAACCTAAAGCTCCCAGATACCACTTTGTAACACCCCGATAATTCTCCCTTTTACAAAATATCTTTTCAATATAAAACATGGAGAATCATCAAAGCATTATCGCCCGTGTGAAAACGTATCGGCTTATTCAGAATTTTGCAGCGGAAAATATATATAACTAAATTTCATACTTTAAAGATAATAAACAAACAAAGTACTTAAAACCAACACACTATAAATGTCTACTTCAAAACCAAACTTAATATAATATGTTCCTACTAAAGCAATAGATAAACAATTTGTTACACAAGCTTTCCATTCCCAGATTCCCAATGATGCAACATCTGCACACCTGTAGATGTCAATGCTCTAAAGAATTTGCTCACCAAAATGGGTCATCACATGATCAATAAGGCAAAGTCATGATCACATACACAAACAAAGCACGTAATCAGCAAAGCTGAGTACTACATAATAATACATAAACATTCCTAACATGTTACTAAGAAATATTAAGCAGGGATAAATAATAATATAACATACGGCAGATAACTTCTACTGAACTAAACTTTAATCATCTTTTTATCGCTTTAATGGAATAGTTATTGGACCGAGTTGTCTAACTAAAAACCAGCCTTCCCTAGGAAGACGAAATACGGGTGCGACTCCGTATTCCATAATGATCTGCGATATCGGGGAACCTTTGAATAAAAACAGGAACGGTGATCAATCCAATTCCCTGAAAAAGCCATGTCACGCTCACCATGTACCCCAACTCCTGATTGTCCAACTTCAGACGTGCACCTGTCTAAAGTTTATTACTATCCAAGTTACACTTTACGTGATTTACAATTGATTACTTATTATGACACACAAGTAATCCAGAACTATCAATTCAAACATTCACAACTGAACTTCTTTTTATCTTAGGATTTAGTAAGCGATTACACAACTTACAATCCAAGAATACTTCTTTTTATTCAAATCTTTCCTATTTGTTGAACCTAGCCAACATCCAATCTTACCTTTCAAAGGCATAGCTTATCAACTTACCAAATAAGGCCCACAGTCCTCATAAAGTAGTGAAAACAATAATATAAGGGAACACATGATTTAACATGATCCAACTCAATAATTATATTAATTCCCCCATGTGAATTAATAAATAAAGTTCCCATCCAACATGCTTGCATTATTATTCCATACAAACAGGATATTACTCATAATCAAATCTTATAATCAACATGTTTGCACATAGGCATAAAACATGTAAAATCCAATCATAATAGAAATCATATATGAACTTACAAAGTTCCTATAAATGATACTACAACTTTTCCTTCCTAAAATCATGATACTAACTCACATAACACATAGGTATGTACGTACCTTGTATAAACAAACTGATAGGCCACCGTTAATCACTTTAAAAGTCGCATACTGAAAAATCTCCGCCTAAAACAACCAATATAATTTAAAGTCAATACTCTAATCAAATTCCAGCAACTTTAAAATACTTTAAATCCTCTTTAAAAATATTTAAAAAGTTGTTTTTACCATTAAAACACCAACTACATAATTTACCTAGCATAGTACTACTATACTAGTCATTAAAACCCTTAAAACTCCATTAATAACAATCCTTTTAAAATTCCAGCAGCATATAATTATGTAAAACTCCCTTTAAACATACTTAAACATGCTTAAATTCATAATTCAAATCAATCTCATAGTTTATAACATGCTACTATGATTTTCCAATATTTAACACCCTAAAAATTCATGCTTTGATAATTAAAACTCAATCTAAAATTAATAATCAAATCTGAAATTTGATTCTTTTAATACATAACATATATAATCCAAGATTAATCATTAAAACAGTAAATTAAAGTCATTAATCATGATTAGTACTAAAATAAAACATAAAAACATGATCTTTAATTAAAACTTGAGGAGGAAGAAAAGAATTTAACCAACACAAAGAAGAGAACAAGGAGGAAAAGGCGCCGGCAGCACCAAGGCAGCGGCGGCAGCAAGTCGACGGCAGTGGTGATTGGTGTTGCGACGTTTCTTGGCGAAGAAGAAAGTGTTTCTTGAAGAAGAAGAAAGAAAATTGGAAGAAGGAAAAAGAACGTGAAAGAGAGAGAAAGGGTCGCCGGTTTTGAGTGTGAGGGAGGAGAGAGAAAGTTTTTGTGTGGTAAAATAATTGGGGTTTATGGGTATTTATAGTTTCCCTTATGTGGGCTTAGGGAAAAATATAATTGGGCTTCAAATAGAGTTTGGCGATGAATAAGATTGATGATTTGAACTCCTAACCTCACTAGGATTAGCATTTGGATTCCTCAAGCCCATTTAACTTCTTTTCCAAATCCAATTAGTTTTTCAAACATTTTTCAAAGCATGCCTAACAAAACATTTTAACTTCCTTAAATCCTTAAAATAATTCCTTTGACTTTCAAAATGGTCAACCTTTGAAATATGAAATCATTAAAATGCTAATATATATTAAAATATAAATAACTGTATATTAAAATATATTTAAAAAATTCATAGAAATACGGGGGATTACATCTGCTTTTGGTATTCCCTTTGTACAATTAAAATCATCCCTCTCTTCTTTTTTCACCAACTTTTTATTGTTGCTTGGAATATTGAAAAGAAGCCAGTCAAGCTAGTGGTTTTGCTTGCCTTAAATCCAACAACATGATTTGTGCTTTCACTTCTTTGTGAAGATAATATTCCAGCAGATAAGAAATCTTTGCTAAATGTTGTACACCATTTTTCTTCAAGCTATACAGTCTTTTGTACCAAGCATTATCTTTTTGGATCATTGAGCTCCAAGTCTGTTCAGATTCAGTCTTTGTAATACAACCACTTAGACACTTGTGAAATTTGTTCTTGAAGTCCCTATCTGCCTTCATCAATCCAAATCTTTGATTTGCATTTTGACTCAAGTGCCATAAACACAGCCTGATTCTTGAGGTTGGGAAATCCTGTCAATAATTTCATGTAGTTAGGTTTTCTAATAGTATATGTTGCTGCTGTAATAGTATAGTATAGAACTTGTAGATGTTGAGTTAAAGATCAGTACCTTTTTTATTCCTACTGCAATTGCAGCATCTTAATCACTGAATATAGTTATTGGACACTTTCCTCTCATTGATTTTTTAAATGTTTCAAAAACCCATTCAAATGATGGTATTGTCTCATCCGCAAGAAAGGCACATGCGTGCAAACATTGTGATTTTCCAATGGTTACTAATTCCTACAAATGGAGCACAAATTAGATTATACTTGTGTGTGCTATATGTAGTATCAAAAACAATAACATCTTGAGTAGGCCTCAAGCATCATAGAGTCTCTCCAAAACAAGCAGCAAACCTTTCCCTCATCATTCAGTCTTACTCTAAAAAAAGTTACTATTTGTTTCCATCTGCTCATAGAGGTTATCAACAACATTAAGTGAATCCTTTCCTTCAATTGGTTTTATTTTGAGTCTATAGTAGCAGTTGAAGTGGTCCTTCATGGAATGCCCCAATGTATCTTCACCACCAGCTTTTGTACTCATGTATCTGTATGAGTCTATTGGTCTAAAGCTACACTCTTGCATAGCTTGAATGGTTTGTTGCTTTGGATCACTCATTTGACGCTCAGATCTATGAAGGTAATTTTGTGGTTCTCTGGTAAGTGGAAGATTGTGTTGGATGACATGCTGCACTATCTCATATTGTCCTTCACGGGTCATCTTTGCTCTAATTAAAAGCAGGACATTCAGTTCTTGTGATCATAACTCTTCTTGTCCTCTGCTTCTTTGAGTTGTTTCCTTGTTTTGACGTACCCTCTCTTTGAGCAGAGTGTAGACACATAATCATGTCTCCCCATTTAAGGATCCGATGATGAAACATACCACTGTCTCAATTGGTCCGACCAAAGGGCAGAGCAGTCTGAAAAGCCATTCAAACCATTTCAAAAAGTGTTAAAGTCCTATTTCAAAGCCCAATTAATTATTCATGATAATTAATTGTATTTTGAGCCCAATTCTTTGAAAAGCCCAATTAATTAATAATTAATTGATATATTTTAATAAAAAAAATATTTTCAAAAGATATTTTTTATAAGTCAAAATCGGATTTTATCCCGTAAAATCAGATTTCCGGAGTTAAAAGATAAAAGAAAATCTTTAAAAGGCGTTTATATTAAAAAACTATCAAAACGTGGCAAAAACAAGGCGGTGCGCTGAGCGCAGCTGACTGTGCTGAGCATAGTGTCCTGCCACGTGGACTTCCACGTAAGCTGCGCCTAGCGCACAGACTGTGCTAAGCGCACTAGAACTGCCACGTAGACTTCTGTTTCATGTATAGTCCTACGTCAAGTGCAATTCTCTGCTTGAGACGCGGATTTTCTTTCTTATCTTTTTTCAAAGCGCGTACCACGTGTACGCTTTTTACTAGTCATGCCGCGTCATGCGTTTGACACGTTAGCTGCGCCAGGCGCAGCTGGCGCGTGAGGCGCAGTGTCTTTTGCCCAATAAATAGGCCTGATTTCCGTACAGATTTCAGAACGGATTTGTCACATTAACACACTTCGAACTCGACGAATACTTACGAACCTCTCTACGAACTACAAAACTTCCCTACAAAACCTCATACTTTCAAACACAAATACATTCAATCTACATACTTTCAGACATTCAGATTTTCAAACTTCACGATTGCTCGTCCAAAAGGTTGTCAATCTCTTAGACCCAAGCCACGGTATAATCCTGAGGGTCCTTAAATTAATTATTTTTATATTGAAGTTACTAACAGTTTTCTTTCCTGATGTAGATCTTTAACGTAAAATCGCTCTACTCTATATTCTAAACTCTTTTCAATACTTTATTTTATGTTCATATTATTCTTGCCTTTGTATATTATGTGCTTGCCTGATTATTCTATTCATATTATATGATTGTCCTGTTTTAATGCTTTTATCACCCACATGTTATTTTTGCTAATCAAGACCTAAAGAACTGTTCTAACATTAATCAGATTAATTTGGACAACCTGTTAGGTTCCCTATAATATTGATTGCCTAAATAACATATCACTAAAATTAGTCTTTTTATGTGTTTCTTGAACCTATTAGACTAAATATTTTTAGGGTGTTTAAAACGTTATATGATTATTCCTAGGCATAAAATTTGTAATGAATCAATATTTAGTAAAGGCCAACTTTGAGCGAATGTGGTTCATTATGACTATATTCGTACCCTCACCCCCAAATTCAATCTTTGGTTCATTTTGACCATCTATGGAGCCAGGACGGGGAAATCTACATTGGATAATTTGTCCCTATGGTTTTTCCATATCCAATTAGGTTTATGAGTCTTCCTTTAAAGACTTGTTGGCGACTTCTTTCAAAATAATTTTTAATAAAACCTTTACATTGGGGTAGTCAAATCTAATATGCGCTCACACCGCGTAGGCGAAATAAAAACACGCCTACACAAAGCATACATCGTACTTCTGATGGACCACTGATGTCCCATCTTTATTTTTTTTGTTTTTCGATATTCTAACACTGAACCATACTATAGAAGCATGCTGACAATATAGCTCATGGATATCATCTAAAGTTGGTCTTGCTTGACCAAGAAAAACTCCTGCAATTTCATGTTTATTCAATGATTGTACAATTGAACCTGTTATAAAAGATTAGGATAATCCGCGTAGGCGAAATAAAAACACGCCTACACAAAGCATACATCGTACTTCTGATGGACCACTGATGTCCCATCTTTATTTTTTTTGCTTTTCGATATTCTAACAGTGAACCATACTATAGAAGCATGCTGACAATATAGCTCATGGATATCATCTAAAGTTGGTCTTGCTTGACCAAGAAAAACTCCTGCAATTTCATGTTTATTCAATGATTGTACAATTGAACCTGTTATAAAAGATTAGGATAATATTATCACTTTTGATATAGTATTATTTTGAATGATATAGTGTGTTTGTATATGGTATAATGTGTTTCTATGTGTTATATCGTATTTTGTGATATAGGGTATTAATTTCTGATATAGTGTATCGCTTTGTGATATAGTGTCTTTCTGTGTAATATACTGTATAGTGTATGTATATTGTGTTTCTTTGTGATCTAGTGTGTTTTCGTCTGATATAGTTTGTTTTGTATACTATAGTGTGTTTATGTGTGGTATAGTGTGTTTGTATGTAATATAGTGTTTTTGTATTTTGTCTATGTACTATAGTGTGTTTCTGTGTGATATAGTGCATTTGTGTGTAATATAGTGTGTATGTGCGTAATATAGTGTTTTTGTATGTTATATTGGGTGTTTCTATGTGATATAGTATGTTTATTTGATATAGTGTGCTTCTGTCTGATCTTATGTGATATAATTATGCATTATATAGAAATAATTTTGCATCATATAGTTAACATATGAATGATATAGTGTGTTTATGAAACTTACCTTGAATGACAGCTGAATTAGCTTCTTCAGTTGATACTATAGCATAATGCTCATCAACTTGATTTTCGAACTCATCATGAAACAGCTCCACATTTCTACAGAAAATTATAATGTTATTATTTTGCTTAATCAAATGTATGTATTGCTTGAGTTCAATGTCGTTATCTTTAAAATTTGGTGTATTATTGAAATCTATTACTATTTTATCTTGATGCTTGATTTCGATTGAATTGCTATGTTGTTCGTCGTTGATATTATATGCTTCAATGCTCCGATTTAGGTCGTCGATATTGCATGCTACAATGCTCTGATTGAGATATATTTGCTCAATTAAACTTGAATATTCCATTAATTTTGACTATTTGCTCAATTAAACAGGATATTTTTGAAGAATCAATTTCGAATCAATATTCTACTTGAATTATTGAGTTAGATAAGAATAATAATTCGATTATGAAACAGATGTTCTTAAAGTTAGGTTTTGAATTAAATTGAGAAAAAAATTGAATGAAGAGAGAATAATTAGAAATTTTGAAAAGAGAGAGATTTTGGATTTTTGGAAATATTGAAGAGAGCAAAAGATTCTGAGATTTTGGAAAGTAGAAGCCAGTAGTGTGTGTCCCTGGTCACGTGCATGGGCCTGGTGCACACTAATTTTACTGTGAACCGGGTCCACGTAAGTCGAATTGTATATATAAACACGACGACTTCTCTCACCATACTGACTAGAGGTGATAATGAGCCTGAGTGCCTGACGTGTTCGTGAACAGTTTGAGCTCGGCTCGGTCAAAGTTCTTTCCAAACTCGGCTTGTTGTGGCTCGGCTCGAGTTCGAGTTCGGCTCGATACCTTAACGACCCAAGCTGATTTATGACAAGCTCGGCTCGAAAAGTTCGTGAACAGGCTCGGTTACTTTTCTATATATGGAAATATTGTATTAACAGTTTTATTAATTCCACATATTACACAATATTAAGTTAACAGTTCTATTATCAAAGAATAAACTCAAAAAACCAAAATATGAAATAAAGAAATATAAAAAAGACAAGTAAACTAAGATAATAATAGGTCAAGTTTGTTCGTGAAGAGCTCAATAACGACTCGGTCAACGCTTGGTCAAAGTTCAACTTGGTCACAGCTCGATTCGTCAAATTTCAAGCTCGGCTCAAGTTAAAAAAAAACTTAAATGAACACCAGCCGAGCTAACAAGGGTTCGAGCTTGACTCGACCGATAAGCATACTGACGGGTGTACCATCTACGCATCACGCAACCACTTTAATGAAGTAAAATAGAACGTGGCTTTCTTCTATAACGTCCAATCGTCCATCTCAATACGAGAATACCACTTACCACCTCTTTGCCCTCAATGTTTCGCATGCAGATGCTTCTTGTTTCGGTGTTGAAACGGTTGGCGGTCTTGAGAGAAGTCCGCCAAAGATTGGGGTTATCGTCCTCTAGTGAATAGCTGCACAAGAAGCAAACGTGAACTACCCTCGGGGGGGATGCGAGGAAACCCCATCCGACGCTCAAGTCAGTACGTGTCCAATCTCGGATTTAGAGAGAGAAAGTAGAGAGAGAGAGATAAGAATTGTGAGTGTGAGAGAATGTACCTGTAGAATAGTACCAGTGGGGTATTTATAGAAGTACTATTCACCTAGCAGGGTGTGTAATCCTTTGACACGTCTATGGCTGTGGTGCATTTGACAGTTGGTAGCGACCGCCAACGTTGTCGGACCACGTTGATATACTGACTTGTTAGAGCTTTAGGCGACGTTTACAATATTCGCGGCCAAGGCGATGCTCGCGGTCTTTATCACAGAGGTCCGCTAACATACTTGGGCCATACCCATACAACTAGCCCCCCCGGCATCATTTGGGGCCTTGACCGCTAATGATGTTGTCGGTGGAAGCGAGTCATTGTTGCCGTGTTCAAATTTTTGGAGGGGTTAATTCGTTGGATGCCACGTGTCGTCGTGGAGAGTTGAAAATTTTCGAAAAGTTAATGATTACTTTTTCGAAAATCACGCCCATTACTTTATTAGGGTTTTACCGTGCTTCGACACTTGGCAAGAATCTGGAGAGGGAGTTGAGAGGTTTTGCAATCTCAGCCGTTGATTGACTGCATACAAATGGCAGTTTTCTCTTTCTTCGAACTTTTCATCTCATTTTCTCTCAACTTCCATTTCTTTTTCTCGGGCGAACTCCATTTTCGTAGTTTTTCTTCACCCAAAAGCTCTCTTTTTTGTGCTCAAATTCCTCCACAAAGTTACTAGATCTTCCAGTTTTTACTTTCCGATCCTAGTGTGCTAAGAATTTTGTCTTTTCTGGACAAATTTCTTCTGGGTTTTTTCTGGGTTCGAAGATTTGTGTTTCGCCGGTGCTTTCTTCACATTTCCGGTGGTTCTTTGGCTCAAGCTCGAATTTTCTGCGCAATTTCATTGTTTGAGAACTTTGTTCACCTTTTCCGGCGACTTTCACTCCCTACCTTTACTTTTCTCCAGCGACCCTTCGTCTCCAGGCATTTCCTCAATTTTTCTCCGCGTTTCCTTTAGTTTCTTTGCGTATTCATCATGTCGGACCAGTCTGATAGCCAGAACGCCCCTAGTGATTCATTTATGACTGAGAGTGAACCTTCTTCTCCCCTGGCCGATAGCAACCCTTCTTCAGATTCTAGCCCTGTGGGGGAGGATTAGGTTGTTGTCGGACATACCCTTAACGGTCGAGAGAGAAAAAGAATTGAGGTCCAAGTTTCTTAACGACCCTGCCACTCCTGAGGAGCATAATTTGACTAGGAGGTATATGTCCGCTAGTCAGAATGGTGATAGGCAGACGCTTAGGGAACTTAGGCATCAAATTCTTGCTAGACGTTCTGTTAGGCATCCAACAGCCGATTCTGTTCCCGGCCTTCATGTAGCTCCTCTTAGAGAGCATGCCTGATTGGATAGCCTTGCGGATGTTGGGTTGAGGTAGCGGCCAACTTTTACGACCGTTTACAGCAATCTGCGGCTCCTAACCCTCCTATTATCGATTTAGGTGACGACAGCGATTCCATTGCTACCGTTATGGTTCGCCAGGAAACCGTTTATCAGCCGCGATCTACTCCCGTGAGTCCTGTTGTTCGCGTTACTGAGGACGCGAGCACTAGTGTGCCTTTGTCGGCACGCGTGATAGGGGAGAGCTCTCATGCCGCCGAAATGAGGGTCGACAACTCCAATCAGATGGCGGAAGAGGTTGTAACCGGACCGGGTTCTAATGCTCTATGGTTGCCCGCGAATTTCAGTGCCGGTCCTGTCAGCGTAGAGATTGATGGGTTATGGCGTCAGGACGCCATTGAGTTGTCGTACCCAAGAGTTGCTCGGGATTTATATTGTATTCCCGCGGGTTATCGGTTGGTAGTTCCTCCAGAGGGGGCTATTGTAACGGAGTGTCCTCCTGGCCATGTGACCGTGTATACTCATCATTTCGAGTTTGGCCTCCGCTTTCCTCTGGACTCTTTTTTGGTACAGATTTTAAATGCTTTTAATGTATGCTTAGCTCAACTAACTCCTTTGGCAGTTCGGAATTTGATCGCGTACATCTGGACTGTGCGCTTCTTGGAATTTCCGCAAACGTTAAACTTGTTCCGCCATATACACTAGCTGAAGAAGAATGGATCTTCTAGGCAGGCAGGTTGGTCGTTGTTGACTACGGCTGATCAGAAGATGACTGTTCAGCCTAAAATGACTGGTCTAAAAGGTTGGCAGGATGCCTTCTTCTTGTTACAAGTTCCCGAGGACTATCCCGTGCGCCGTCATTTCACCGATCCCCGTCCTCGCATGGAGCATTTGCCCTCAACTCCGTTAACTGGGGAAGAGCTCACAGCCTTTGACTTTTTTGATACTGAGGATTACTTAGTCACTTATGAGGACTTTGTGTTGACGAGAACCTTCAGCCGCTAACGCACTTGCCACCCGCTCCTTCCTACGAATACGAGACCATGCACGGCACCACCAACGGTCGTCGTGGAGGAAACCGTAATGGCCCTCAGAACATCCGTCGTGACCGCGGTGGTGTGACCGTGGCTCGCGTCCCCGTTCAGGGTGCCGGCACTGCTGTTGCCAGCTCTGGTGGACAGCCTGCTGCCGTCCCTCTCAGGTCCTCTTCTTCCCGACCCATGGCCAGAGGAGGCGGAACCAGGAGACGGCCGCGAGAACAAACTGCGGCAGACTCCTCTACTAACAAACGACAAGCCTTAGCAGATCCTGCTGCTTCTGCTCCTGCCAACGAGGTCGTCCGAGTGGATGACCTGGACGTGAATCCTCCTTTAGGGAGCTAAGAGCATCATGAGGTTGCGGCCACTGGTCCCGGCCACCAGAGCGGTGGCATTTGGTTGTCTGGTTCTTATTCCACCCTTCGCCAGAAGATCAGGGAGATGATCACGTCTCAGAGTTTTCTATCAAGCTTATCTCCTGGCATTTTCTCTCGGTTTAGCTAGTGGATTGAGAAGAAAGAAGTGCCATTAAGCGACTCGGTGGCGGCCTCCTTTGCCGGCCGGCCTGTTGTCCCAAGCAAAATTTACCAGCCTGATTGGGATGTGAGGGAGGATGAATCGTTGTACGCCGATATTCCAGAGAACGGTGGCGTTCTCGCCTACCGAATTTTGAAGGCCATGCAACTGCCCCTTGACAGGCCGGCAGGGTCCTTGGTGACTCCTGCTGCTAGGTTGGCTCACGACCAACTTGTGGTACGTTTCTTGACCCGTTTGTTATTCTGTCATTAATTAAATATATTTTTTTTATTGATGTTCTTCTTTCTTCTTTTCAGGCCAACAATGCTGCTCTTGAGCTGATTGAGCAGTATGTTGAGTACCAGAAGCTGGCGGACAGCTATAAGCAGTCGCTGGAGACTTGCTGAATGAGGTGGAGGATAAGCTGGCGGCCAAGACCGCGGAACTGCAGCCTCTGGAAGATGACTTGTTAACCCTGAGGCCAAGGGCTGCCTTGCTGGAAGAGACTAAGGAAAATGTTAACGCATTGACCAAAGCTCTGGAGGCCTCCAAGTCTGACAAAGAGGTTGCCGTTTTGGACGCTTCTGCTAAAGCTGAGGCCAGGGGGGTCGCCAAGGCTGTTGCTGAATTTAAGCAGTCCGAGGAGTATGCGGCGACCCTCCACAAGAGATACGACGGTGGATGGGCGGCTGCCATGAGATGTGTATGCTAGACCATTCCTAGATTTGACTAGAATGTAATTGAAGATGCTCATGCTGCCGGCCAACGTCTCACGTCCTTTGAGGGAGACCCTAAATTTACTGATGCGGACCCTCTAGACATTCCAGATCAGGGAAATCAGGGAGCCCCTCCCTCTTGAAGTTTTTGGTGGCCTTCTCTCAGCTCTTCTTGCTCTTCCAATAGCTTATAGTCTTGTAATCTTTTGAATATTTTAACTCTTTATTCGGCCCATGTTGGCATTTGTAAACGGTAATGTTTCTTAACTTTATAAGTACGATTCCAACTGAAAGCCTTTTATTTGGCCGCCATCTTTTTGTCTGTAGTTGGCCGCCAAGGCAGTAGCTTTTATTTTATGGGAAAGTACTTTATATCTTGGGTTTTTGTCGCTTTAATTGTCGTATGATTTGTTATATGACCGCGAACATACGCGAGCCTGTTATATGGCTTTTGTCTGGTGCTTGGTCTGTCATATGACCGTTAATGCACTTTGAGCCTGCCATATGGCTTTTGTTTTGTGCTAGGTCTGTCATATGACCGTTGACGCACTTTGAGCCTGTCATATGGCTTTTGCTTTGTGCTAGGTCTGTTATATGACCGTTAACGCGCTTTAAGCCTATCATATGGTTTTTGCTTTGTGCTAGGTCTGTTATATGACCGTTAACGCACTTTAAGCCTGTCATATGGCTTTTGTATTTAATTTGTTGACTTGTCATATGGCCAATTAATATGCATGAAAATAATAAGACAATTGATGAATTACTAGCGGAGGCTTGTATTATTTACGTAATAAAGGGTGGCTCTCGGCCTATTACATTCAATAAATCAAACATAGTATTTCTTTAGGACGCTAGCATTCCAACAGTTTCTAAACTCCTTGTCATCCATGCTTTTTAAAATGAAAGAGTCGGGATCAATCTTCTTGGCTATGATGTAAGGGCCTTCCCAGTTAGCAGTCAGCTTTCCTTCAGTATGCACCTTGACCGTAGCTGCTTTTCTGCGAAGAACTAGATCGCCAACCTCTAATGGCCTCTCCATGACCTTCTTATTGTAAGCCTTGCTGATTCTATCTTTGTAAGTGGCTGCTCTCAGTTCTACCATGAGCCTTGTTTCTGGCAAGAAGTCCAGGTTTTCCCTGAGTGCCTGGTTATTCCTTTGAAGGTCTCGGTGCTTGATCTGGTAAGAGGGTAATCCCACCTCTACTGGCAACACCGCTTCGGCGCCGAAGGCTAGCTTGAATGAGCTTTCTCCCGTTGCTTCCTTCTCTGTTGTTTTGTTTGACCATAGCACCGCCGCACCATATCGGCCCATCCTCCTTTGAATTCATCTAGCTTTCTCTTCAAGGCATTCAGGCTCTGTTTGTTCGCGGCCTCTGCTTGTCCGTTGCTCTGGGGATGGCAAACGGATGAGTATGCGAACTTCACTCGAAATTCCGTCAAAAAAGCTTTTATGGGACGGCAATCGAATTGGACGCCATGATCGAAAACAATAGCCATAGGAATCCCAAATCTTGTCATAATATTTTGCCAGATGAATTTCTTGACCTGATTTGCCTTGATCCTTGTTGTCGGCTCTACCTCTATCCACTTTGTAAAGTAATCAATTCCCACTATTAGGAATCTCCTCCCTCCAGTCGATGTGGTGAATGGTCCCAGGATGTCCATTCCCCACTGAGCGAATGGAATTGGGCATAGGATAGGCTGTAAATCATTGGATGGCCTGTTAATGACGGGAGCACATCTCTGGCATTTATCACACTTCTTGACGTAGCCTTGAGCATCCGCCAGCATACTTGGCCAATAGAACCCCGCTCTCAATGCCTTAAGTGCTAAAGCCTTTCCGCCAATATGGTTGCCACAAATACCTTCGTGTATTTCTTCAAGAACCTTCGCGGATTCCCATGCGGTTGCACACTTAAGCAGAGGTAGACTGAACGATTTCTTGTACAGCTCATTCTGATATATGACGTACCAGTTTGCTTGTCGCTTCAGTTTCTTAGCGGACGAAGGATCGTTGGGAAGCGTCCGATCGGCTTATATGCCACCAACTCACTAAACCCGGTCCCTTCTTTGGTTTATCTTGTTGACGGTCACAATTTTTTACGTGATGCTCTTTTCCTTCAAGATGTCCACCGTGACGGTTTTCTCGATGCTAAATGAGTCAGAACTTGCCAATTCGAACAATGCATCTGCTTTCGTGTTCTCGGCCCTTGGTATTGCCTGAATCTCAAAGTGATTCAGTTGAGCTATAAACTCCTTGGCTTTTTCCACGTACTTCAGCATGTTAGGCTCTCTGACTTCAAATTCACCTTTTAGCTGGCTGCTAACCAACTGCGAATCCGTCTTCAAGAGTACATTCTTAGCGCCCGCTGCCAAACACATTCTCATGCCGGCAATTGCCGCTTCATATTCTGCTTCGTTGTTTGACGTCGGGAAGGCAAACTTGATGGCGTACTGGTATGAATTTCCCTCAGGGCTAGTCATCACTATACCAGCCCTGGATCCGCTAGCAGCGGAGGATCCATCAACTTCTAGTAGCCAGACTTCCTTTTGCTCCACTTCTTCTTCCTCATATGAGGCTTCCACAATAAAATCTGCCAGGGCATGTGCTTTGATAGCGGTCCTGGGCTTATACTGTATATCATACTCCGATAGTTCAACGGCCCATTTCAGCAAGCGGCCTGAACTATCCATCTTCTGCAACGCTTTTTCTAGCGGCTGATTGGTTAAAACTTGGATGGGATGACAGTCAAAGTATGGTCTGAGCTTCCTGGCGACAATTATCATAGCCAAAGCCATTTTTTCTACTAGCTGGTAACGGCTTTCTAGACCGTTAAGGATGTGGCTGATAAAATATATTGGCTGTTGCCTTTTCTCCTTTTCCACCAACAACACGGCCGCGACTGTTTTTGGCGAGGCCGAGATATACAGTTGTAATACGTCTCCAATCTCGGGCCTTGTGATGGTGGGTAGCTTCTTCAAATGCTCCTTTACCGCCAGGAATGCTTTGCTTTGCTCCTCTCCCCACTCGAACTTCTTATTTCCCCTTAGCAGTGCAAAGAAAGGCAAAGCCTTGTCTGCTGATTTTGAAATGAATCGAGTGAGGGCCGCCATTCTCCCTGTTAGCCTCTGAATATCTTTGACGATTTTGGCTCAGGCATGTCGACAATGGCTTGAACTTTGTCTGGGTTTGCATCAATCCCTCTCTTGCTTACCAAAAAGCCTAAGAACTTCCCACCCCAAAGACACATTTCTTTGGGTTGAGCTTCATCTTATACTTTCTCAACGTTCTGAAGGTCTCTTCTAGGTCATCCAAATGTTCGCGGTCAGTTTTACTTTTGACAATGAAGTCGTCAACATATGCTTCGATATTTCTCCCCCTCTGATCCGCGAATACTTTATCGAGCAACTTTTGGTAGGTTGCTCCTGCATTACGAAGCCCAAATGGCATTGCCTTATAGTTGTATACGCCACAATCTGTGATGAATGCTGCCTTTTTTCTGTCGGCCTTGAGCAAGCTAATCTGGTGATAGCCTGAGAACGCTTCCATAAAGCTCAGCAGTGCATGCCCGCTAGTAGAGTCTACCAGCTGATCTATTCTCGGTAACGGATAGCAGTCCTTTGGGCAGGCTCTGTTGAGATCCGTGAAATCTACGCACATGCTCCATTGGCCGTTAGCTTTCTTTACATGACCACATTGGCCAACCATTCTGGATAATCACATGGCTCAATGAAATCCGCCGCCAGCAGCTTATCAACTTCTTCTTTTATGGCCTTGTTCTTTTCAGTAGAGAAATTTCTCTTCTTTTGCTCGATAGGGCGGACAGTACTGTCAACATTTAGACGATTTACCATCACAGCCGTGTCTATTCCCGGCATCTCATCCGCTGAGAACGCGAATACATCTGCGTTTTCTCTTAGGAGAGTCACCAGGTTGACTCTGACCTTTGGGTCCATGTCTGTTCCGACAACAACTGTCCTTGTCGGATCCTCTGCCAACATCTTCTGCTTTGTTTCTCCATCTGGCTTGGGTCTTGGCGTATCATCAGGCCTAGACTCCAGTTCTTCCATTGAAATTTCCATCATTTCTTCATCTCCTTTCTCGGATTCTGCTTCATCTGCAAGAGCCTTCCTTTGGGTTCGCCTTTGTTTTCGAGTTGGCAGATTTAATTCTTCTACCGGCATTCTCCTTGCCGGCTGCTTCAGTGCTGCTAAATAGCATGATTTTGCCATCTCCTGATTCCCTCTTAATTTTGTTGTCGCCCCAAGGTTGGAAACGTACAACATGGTCAGATGGTAAGTTGATACAACCCCCTGGACGTCATGGATGAATGGTCGTCCGATAATTGCATTATAAGCTCCTGGTACGTCAACTACCAAAAATACCGCCATCACATCTCTGGCGTCTTTATCTTCTCCCACTCTGACCGGTAAGGTTATCAATCCTTCGGGTATTACTGACGCCCCTGTGAAACCTATCACTGGGTGACGAACAGGCTTCAGATGCTCCCGACCAATTATCAGTTTCTCAAAAGTTGAGAAATACAATATGTTCGCAGAACTTCCTCCATCCATTAGAATTCCGTGAATCACACAGTTTGACACCTTCAACGTGACCACCAGAGGGTCATCATGGGGATAGACAACGTGCTTCGCGTCCTCCACCGTGAAAGACATGGCGGGCATCGTTGGCGGTCTTCTCCATTGCATACTCTCGTTGAACTTGACTTGATGCCTGAACTATTTCAAGCTTGCCTTTGCTCCGTTCACACTGCCCCCATGAATCGGGCAGCCACTAATAACATAGATCTCACTGATCCGCGACTGAACATTCTGGTTGGCTGGCTTAACCAAGTCTCCATCCTTAGTCTGAGCTTTATACTGGCTGAAATAGCCCCTTCTTACCAAATCCTCCAAGTTATCCTTCAGATGCCTACAATCTTCAGTCAAGTGCCCGTGATCACCATGAAAATCACACCACTTGCTCTTGTCGCGGTTTTTATGGAACATTTGTTTTGGACGCTGCCATTTATCACTGTCTTTATCCATCAAGTATATCTGACTCCTGGAGGTGGTGAGCTGAGTGTACGCGTCAAACTTTTCTTTGCATTCACCCTTCTCCCAGTCATACCTCTCGCGGTCATTTCTTTCACGGTCATTTCCTCTTTTGACCACATTAGATTCTTGCCTTCTTTCGTCTCGGCCGCGATCACTTTCACGCCCTTTGTCTTTCTTTTGCTTCTCCTCTTTTTTCTTTTCGGGCTCGCGGTGCTGATTGCTCGCGGCCTTATCAAACTCCTCGCCCCTTATAAAATCATTTGCTTTTCCCAGAACAGGACCTAAGGACGTGAAGGACTTGCGGCCCAAATAACTTCTAAACGCTGACCCCTCCCTCAGCCCCGTCATTAAGCCTAAGACGGCCACGTCCTGCTGAAATCGTGGAATGGATACTGCTTCCACGTTAAAACGGCCAATGAAATCACGAAGACTTTCTGTCTCCCCTTGCTTAACAGAGAGCAGTTCACCAGTTGTGCGCTCACGGCACCTATTGCTTACAAAATGAGTGTTGAATGTGGAAGCCAACTGGGAGAAACTGGAGATAATACCTGGCTTCAAACTCTTGAACCAAGTCTGAGCAATCCCGGTCAGGGTAGACGAAAAATATCTTGCACCAGATGGCGTCCACCTGGGTGTATAAGTACATGTGACCCTCATATGCTGCAACATGATCATTTGGATCAGAACTGCCGTTGTATTTGCAGGACGACATCTTGATTCAGGGCATGGGATGATTCAAGATTTCTGGAATAAAGGGAGACATTCTGGGCTTAATTAACAGGCGTCTGCCAGCTAAATAGTTACTAGCACCCTGGGTGTTGTACTCTCGGTTGGACTGACTTTGATATTCATCTTCTGAATTGTTTAGATCCTCAGTTTCCAGGATAGCTTCCTCATACTCTGCATCATCAATTTGCCTTTCCATCTGGCGTTCCTCTTGCGTCAGTGTACGCATCCTCCTTACCGGCGTACCGTCAACGTTTCTACCGGCCATAGCCAGTTATCGTTTACGGTTGATAAGAGGTTTTTAGTGTGTCGTTAAGGCACTAAAAACCGCTTCCCAAACAATATTTGTAGTCCTAACAAGCAATTACTAAGAGAATAGTAAGGGCAAGTCAAGGGTCGATCCACAGGGAAATTGGGATTGATTAGAGTCTATCTAGTCTAGACTACCTAATTGAAAGGTATTTGGGGGTTTAAAAGATGTTTGGTAACAATTAAGACTATCTATCAGCTAGAACAAGCAAAAATCACGAGTTTAAATATCAAATAAAGACACTAGAGTTAAGGCTACTAGTATGAATAAGAACGGATGATGATTGTTAATGCGATTGTGAAGCAACAAAGACGATTATGCAAGGTTTAGTTCTCCTCTAAAATACTTGAGTCCTCTCTCGAATGGTCCTCAAGAGTAATCGCTTAATCTATCAACTAAATCCTCTCTCGAATGGTCTTTAGTTAATTGATTAACAGATTCGATAAGTTTGGAAAACCCCTAATGAAGGATCCCCTTAATTTCCACCCAATATCTTGGTATAGAAATTAAGTTGATTCTTGGGGATGATAAAAGAGTTCAAAATCCGATTTAAGAACATTTGAAATCAAAATACCAAAGTATAAATGTGATCAATATCTATCCTAAGGTCTCAAAACACCAAGATCAATGCATAAACTTCTCCATACATCACAATCACATCAACAACATTTTTAAAACCCTAATTCATACTTTCACCCTAACCCTAGATATGAAACTACTCACTAATCATGGAGTTAAAGCAATTAAACAATGAATCTATGACTAATCTAAGGTTAAACATGATTAAGAAATTATTAAACTAATAGAAATCGCAATTATTAAACTAAGAGAAGGAAGATCTTAAATAATATGAGAACATAAACAAACACCAAGAGAATGAAATAAAAACTAAAACTTTGAATTGAATTGAATGAAAAGTACCTTGAATGTATTGGAAATCACAAACTATGATCAACAATTCTCAAATCTCAATCAAACTAAAGTGTTTTCTCTCTAATACAAAACCCTAGAATATTGTGTAGAAACTAGAATAAAGCGTAAGTCCTTTACTCCTCTCGAAAAGAGGGTTTAATGATCGAATGTTTTCTTTCCGGATCGTGAGGTGCGGGCGCACCAAAAGGAGGTGCGGGCGCACCTTGCTCAGGTGCGGGCGCACCAGACTTCAGGTGCGGGCGCACCTGAGTCTTCTGTCTCAGGGTGGAATTCTCTTCGTCAAATGGTGCGGGCGCACCAGATGAAGGTGCGGGCGCACCCAATTTAAGGTGCGGGCGCACCCAATTTAAGGTGCGGGCGCACCAATGTAGTCTGTTTTGTGCTCCAGAATTGGTCGATGGTGCGGGCGCACCAGTGGCTTGTGCGGGCGCACCATCGTGTGCGGGGCATACCAAGCGCACCTCAGGCTACCTTTCAGCCTCTAGCTCGATCCCTTATGCCATGTCTCGCATTTCTCGACCCCGAAAAGGGCAATACCTGCAATAGAAACACGAACAAACATGGTGAAAGCATATGTGCTAGAAATTCGATCGAAATAGATCGAAAATCTAGCAAAATGTCACTATGACCAAGTATGATCACGTGAATGAAATAGAAGGGAAAAGTGAGGAGAAAGAAGGAAGAAAAGGAGGAAAAGGGAGCTAAAACAAGCCAAAAGAAGGTAATAAAGTGCGTTAGAAACGCACTTATCAAACTCCCCAAGCTTAGCGTTTTGCTTGTCCTCAAGTAAACCAAGAATGAGAGTGAAGGAGAGAAAAAAAAAAAAAAAAAAAAAAAAAAAAGGGAAACATGCAACAACCTAACCTATATGCTCTAAATGCAAGGTTACAAACATGACATGTAAGCTAAATGAGTTCATATCAAGATTTAGGAGACCAACCAAACACAAGAGGGAAGATGATTAGGAAGCACAAGAGTGACTCTAAGGTCTCAATCCACCGATCAACCGAGTCTCTTTGAAAGAAAGCTTTCCAAGAATGATTTCTCACTCTTCTCCACTTCCAAGACCCAAGTTTGACTCCTCCCTAGGGATGCTCAACCATAATTGCTCGCCTCTACCATGTTTTGATGACCCTCATCATGACTTGCACAAAATCTCACCCGCCACTACTAAATAGATCAAGACCAATCTAGGAGTCAACAGGGGCTTTGTTAAGGTTGTAACGGGGCTAGGTTAGGGGTGTGGATCATATTCTAGGAATGTGGTGCAAAAAGGGTAAGTGGAGTACAAACTAGGGGTAAATACTCCCCCAAGCTAGTCCTAACACTATTCTCAATTAAAGAACTCTCACACATATCCTTGAATTTCACTTGTTTCTTTTTCACTTTGTGAACTTTTTCCTTTTTCTCATCAATTTGATCTTTCTTTCTTTTCATTTTCAATAATAAACCAAAGCGGACAATAAGAACTTTCTTTCTTTTATATCTTTTGTCTTTCATTTTCACAAAATTTTTCAACTTTTACCATCATACAAGCACATTAACTCTTTTTCAACCAAGACTTAATATCAAAACCACTTAACTCAACAAAAACTACACATGTACTCCACTTTGGGGAAAGTTTGGCCATGACTCATTATGTGGGTTAAGCAAAAATAGGATAGAAAGGCTCAGATGGGTTGAGAAGCGAATATCATGCGGGTATTCAAGCTTTTGGCTCTGTAGCTCCTATTACTAGCAAAAGAAACGCCCTAAATCATTCTCCTAGAGGCTCGTCTTATGTAATCTTGGGGAGCTAAAATGCAAGTCACAAGTTAGGCGATCAATGGTGAGGGTTGTGAGTGAGTCTTACGAGGTTCTTGGCTCTCCTTCGGGATTCATCGCACAAGGGGCAAGGCAATCCATTCATCCAACTCGCCTAATTTCAAAGAGACTCTACCAAAAGTTATTGGTTTCAAAAGACGCCTAAAGTCACAACAGGGCTTCCAAAATCATCAAGTCTAATATAAGGAAGGTCTTCCAATCAAGTCATGAACTCTTTAGCCACAAATCATGCATGCAACCAAGCTATCCTAATGCATATTTTTTTTTTTTTTTTTTTTTTTTTTTTTTTTAAAAAAAAAAAAAAAGCAAGGCAAAAGGATAAGACAAAAAGAAACTACCAAAGCACAAATTGTACATGTGAAGAGAAGTCGGCGGGGGTGGAGGATGTCAATACCACAACAGAAACAATCACCAATACCAACCGAAAACCAATGAGACCCCTAACTTCTAACCGTCTACGACCCCGAAACTCCCTAAGATATAGACATACTTGCAAGTCCCCCAAGCTTAAGCAAAACTCCGCGCTCGGAGTGGCAAAAGGAGGGAGAGGGAGGGGGGTTAGGAAAAGCTCCTAATAGTTCCCACCATCCCCCCATCGGGAGGGGGTAAGAGGGGAAATACCCACCGAGAGGACCCATCATAGTAGGATGGGTAGTGGGGGGTAAGGACGGAATGAAGGCTCCTCAAATGGCCCTTCTCGAGGGTCGAAAGAAGGGGGGTAGTGGGGATGGTTAGGGAAGGGAGGCTCATGTCCGGAGTGGACATTGGCGAGGTGAGTGCGCCAAGCCACCCTAGACACATGGTCCAGGTCGGTGCGGATACCGGCAAGAGTAGCCGTAACCGCATGGTGATTGGCCTCCTGAGAGGCCTGCATCTGCGTTAAGGCTGCCATGACAGAACCCATGTCGAAAGATTGAGAGGAAGAAGCTTCGGCCACCTCACTCTCAGGAATGCGGTGGTCGGGCCTCGGACCTCTCGGAACGCGGGGATCGATCTCCATAGGCATGGGCTCGGGGGATAGCCCGTGGGATGTCATGGGCAGGGGGAACCCGCCAACGGTTTTCGACGTTAGCTGGGAGGTCCCAAACGAAGTCGGGCCCTATATGACAAGAAGGTCGTCGCCCCACAAGCCGATGCAGTTTTCCTTTTTATAATTGCGCAGAAATTTCATCTCGCGCAAGCTGGCACCATCCAATCTGTTGGACTGGCCAACAGTAGGCATGCTGGCTTCCAAGCGAGCCAAGTCATCAGTCAAGTCAAGGTAAGATGCTAGCCGGGTGACCATGCCACCACAAAGAATCTCCCCAGTCACCGTTGTACCCCCCCGAATTTCCTGCAGTCGGTTGAGGAGGAGAGCAGCAAAGTTAATGCGGGCTCTATGGTGAGCCCCGTCGGTGGCCAACCGAGAGAACCAAGCAGCTCGTCCTTCCGCAATTGCCCGACTTCCTGTTTAGGAAAGATGGTGTAAACCAACATCCTATGGAAGTATCGGAGAGCAAGGTGGATGATCTCCGACGCTTTGGACGAGTTCGTTCGAAACGAAGTCGTACCGTTGGTGATCTTTGCCCACCACTCTTGCTCATTATATCCCCGCCGATGACGCTCAAAGGGGCATCGCGGGGGCTCGAGGGTCCATCCCAAACGCCTCCACGAATTCGTCAAAAGACAGGTGCTCTTGTTTGATTAAACATGCGAAATTGAATAGTTAGAGCACACTGTCACATTACTTACGTTCAACGTACTCAAAAACTCGAGAGTGAGTTGATCGTAAGTAGGTTCACGAATATCGAGGAAGTCCGATAACCCGACATTAGCTGCCATCTCCCTTATCATCGACTCGATGTTAAGGTAGTTGCAGGTAGTGAGGTCATAGAACTTAGTGGGACGAAACGTGCGCTCAGAAAGTTGTTGGAAAATTTGTTTATGAGCGGCGTTTGGAAACTTTAGAGCATAAAGGGGAGGGGGATGCGAGCTAGACGAAGGTCCTTGTGAAGAGGACCCCGTCTTTGCTCGCTTAGACCTGGATGAGCCTTCACCACCACTTCTTCCCATGGTGAAAAAGAATATATGTTTGGCAAAAAGGGAAGGAGAAGTGATGATCTGCTGCAAAGACACAACCACAAAGCGGACTCTCTACACAAAGAAACACGCAAAAGAAAAAAAACAAAAACACACAAAAAGAAAAATCAAACCACACAAAAGGGAAAACACAAAAAAAAAAAAAAAAAAAAAAAAAAAAAAAAAAAAAACTAAGCCTAAGATCTACCAGCTAGCCATCCACAATTAGTAGCAACAAAGTTGCTAGCAATCAAGAGTTTCACCACTCAAAGAGACTTTCAAGCCAATTTCGCCAAACCAACCACAATTATGCACATAAAGCAACAACACCTCACAATTTCAGCAATGTAGTTCTCACAAAGTAAGAATATTATGAATTTATCACAAACCACAAAAATTGCATATGTTCACCACATCACCAAACACAAAAATGACAAAAGTTCATGAACAATCAAAAGAAATTAGGAAAAACAAGCATGCAATCGAAAAGAAAACATACTAGAAGTCCAATTTAGTAGATTATTGATGAAAAAGCAAAGATTAGAAGGGAGTTACCAACATGGAGATGAAAATCCCCAATTTTGAAACCCTAGAAATCGAATCCTTGCAAAACCCCCAATTTTTGTGCTTTGAATGTTGTAGAGAAGATGGTGATGAAGATTTTGGGGAGATTTGCCCTTGAAAGTCGCCGGAAAAGGGTGTAAAGTCGCCGGATCTAGAGAGGAGGAAGAGAGAGAAAGAGAGTGAGTGTGAGAGAGAGTTTGAAAATGTGAGGAAAAGAGGAGAGAGAGGCCCGAAAATATTGCCCAGCCGGTTTGGTGCGGGCGCACCTCTCCCTGGTGCGGGCGCACCAACCGAAAATTTTTTCAAAAAATACGATTGCTGCGGGCGCACCTCTCCCTTCTGTTTTTTTCAAAAAATATTTCGTAGGCTTTGGTGCGGGCGCACCACGTCGAGGTGCGGGCGCACCAAAGTCTACTGTTTTTGTCAAACTCAGTCGACAGAAGTGGTGCGGGCGCACCAAAGTTTTTTTTCGAAAATTTTTCTCATGTGCGGGCGCACATTGAACAGGTGCGGGAGCACCTAACCCGTCTGATGTGTACATATTTCGTCTCCAAAACACTCAATTCACTCAACTTCTCATAAAAATTCAGATGTTCCAATGTACCTCTCATGGCTGACTGATAAATCAAAACCGTAACTAACAAAGGAAAAATAAAAGAAATGAAAGAGAGGAAAGAAGAGAAACGGGTTGCCTCCCGTGTAGCGCTTGTTTTAAGTCATTAGCTTGACTAAAAAGGATACATCCATCATGAGAGTTGCTCAGGTGAGCGAAGAATCAAGCAACCAATGGAGCCAACAGCATGCGAATCATGGTAGAGCTTTAAACGTTGACCGTTCACCCAGAATGGACCGTTCTCACCCATAACCTCATAAGCCCCATAAGGAGTAGTCTTCAACACGGAGAAGGGACCCGACCACTTTGACTTTAACTTTCCGGGAAAAGCTTTAGTCTTGAGTTGAACAACAAGACTTTGTCCCCAATCCGGAAATCTCGTTGTTGAATCCGGTTGTCGTGCCATTTCTTCGTTTGCTCTTTGTATAGTCTAGAACTCTCATAAGCGTCAAAACGAAATTCCTCCAGTTCTACTAGCCTTTCTTTTCGAGCTTCTCCCGCCAAGTGTAGATCCATGTTGAGCTCCTTAATCGCCCACCAAGCCTTGTGCTCAAGCTCAACCGGCAAATGACATGCCTTGCCATACACAAGGCGATAGGGAGTGGTGCCTATGGGCGTCTTAAAAGCCGTGCGAAGAGCCCAAAGAGCGTCATCAAGTTTCAAAGACCAATCCTTTCGTGTCCTATTGACCACACGCTCAAGAACATTTTTAACCTCTCGATTCGAAACCTCAACTTGGCCTTGTGTTTGGGGGTGGTAAGGAAGACCTACTTTGTGATTCACCCCGTATTTCTTCAATAAGGCTTCTAATTGCTTTTTGGCGAAGTGTGAACCACCATCACTGATCAATACACGGGGCACCCCAAATCGAGGGAAGATGATCTTCTTCAGAAGCTTGGTGACTACCTTATGGTCATTGGTGGGAGAGGCAATGGCTTCCACCCATTTGGTCACGTAGTCGACCGCAACAAGAATATATACATTCCCACAGGAAGGAACGAATGGGCCCATAAAATCGACCCCCCAGACATCAAACGGCTCAACCTCAAGAATGTTCTGTTGAGGCATCTCGTGTCGCTTTGTGATGCCACCACTCCGTTGACATCTATCACAAGCCACCACAAATGTTCGGGCATCCTTATGCAATGTTGGCCAGAACATACCACATTGGAGCACCTTAGCAACAGTTTTGCTTGCTCCACCATGTCCTCCACATGCCAAAGTATGGCAATGATGCAAAACCGAGGCCATCTCATGATTAGGAACACACCTCCTAAACATGCCATCAGCACACTTCTTAAAAAGGAGCGGGTCATCCCAGTAGAACCTCGAAACTTCTTTAAAGAACCGCTTCCTTTGTTGGGAAGTAAAACCATGAGGTTCAATCCCACAAGCCAGATAATTTGCATAATCAGCGAACCATGGAACCTCATTGTTCATAATGGCGAACAAGGCTTCTTCTCTCAAATCGTCCTCGATAGGAATCTTCTCCGGATTGTCGGGAGGGAGGCGTGAAAGATGGTCGCCTACCACATTCTCCGTCCCCTTCTTCTCTTTCATCTCAAAATCAAACTCCCGAAGAAGCAACACCCACCTAATGAGCCTAGGCTTAGCATCCTTCTTACCCATCAAATACCGGACCGCGGAATGATCCGTATACACCACTTGCCTTATTACATATCAAGTAGGAACGGAACTTGTCAAAAGCAAATACCACGGCCAACATTTCCTTTTCCGTAGTTGCATAGTTTCGTTGAGCATCATCCAGAGTCCTACTTGCATAGGCTATCACATGTAGCCTCCCTTCCTTGCGTTGCCCAAGAACAACTCCCACTGAAAAGTCACTAGCATCGCACATTAGTTCAAAAGGCAAGCTCCAATCCGGAGCTTGCACAATGGGGGGCGAAGTAAGGGCTTTCTTAAGAGTTTCAAAAGCCTTAGTACAAGACTCATCAAACGCAAAATCAACATCTTTCTCAAGTAGATTCGTCAATGGTTTGGCTATTTGAGAGAAATCCTTGATGAAACGTCGGTAAAAACCAGCATGTCCAAGGAAAGCACGAACTCCCGTCACCGAGTTCGGTGGCGGAAGCTTCTCAATAACCGAAACCTTTGCCGGATCTACTTCAATACCCTTTTTCGACACTTTATGCCCAAGTACAATGCCTTCCTCGACCATAAAGTGACACTTTTCCCAATTCAGTACAAGGTTCGTCTCTTGACACCTTTTTAACACAAACTCAAGATTAACCGGACATGTGTCAAAAGACGAACCACACACACTAAAGTCGTCCATGAAGACTTCAATGGAATCTTCTAGCATATCGGAGAAGATTGCTTTGTCATACACCTCGAAAAGTGGATGGGGCATTACACAAACCAAAGGGCATCCTTCGATATGCAAATGTCCCATACGGACAAGTAAAGGTGGTTTTCTCTTGGTCATCCGGATGAATGGGGATTTGAAAGAATCCGGAATAACCATCAAGAAAACAGAAGTGTGAATGACGAGCAAGCCTCTCCAACATTTGGTCAATGAAGGGAAGGGGGAAATGATCTTTCCGGGTGGATTTGTTCGGTTTCGTAATCAATACGTACTCTCCACCCAAAGGACGAGTCCTAGTTGAGATTGTTTCTCCTTTCTCATTCTCAACTATAGTCATGCCTCCTTTTTTGGAACCACGTGAATCGGGCTCACCCACTTGCTATCCGAGATAGCATAAATGATCCCGCGTCACGTAGTTTCAAGATCTCCTTTTAACAACCTCTTTGAGGTTGGGATTGAGCCTTCTCTGATGCTCGATGGAGGAGGCATTACTATCGATGAGATGGATACGATGCATAGCAAGAGAAGGGCTTATCCCCTTAAGGTCATCAATCGAATACCCAATGACATCCTTATATTTTTGCAAAATTCCAATCAGTTTTGATATAGAAATGTCATCAAGACTCGAATTGACAATAACAAGATAAGTACATGCATCATCAAGAAAAACATATCTAAGAGAGGAGGGAAGGGGTTTGAACTCTACCTTGGGAGGAGGCTTAGAACACTCCTCTTTTTCGGTGGATGATGCAACTAGAACCTCAAACGCCTCATATTGCGTGTCCTCTTCCATGTCCAAGTTAAGGGTGTCGGAAAGTGCAGCATACAAATCGCTCCCAGAATCATCCACACTCATGGTGTCCTCCACCTCATCTTCCACTAGGCTTACCCGGCAAATTTTCTCCATCATAGGCCTCTTCAGTGTCTTAGAGAACTCGAACACCACCCGCTCATTAGCTACCTCAACCGTGATTGTGTCGTTTTTGCGGTTTATCACGGCACCCAAAGTCTTCGAGCTTCTCTTCCCCGTAATAAGAGGAGTCTCGGGATCTTCCTCCATATCCATCACCACAAAGTCGCATGGTACAAACACATGCCCGACTTGAATCGGTATATCCTCCAACTCACCACAAGGGACTCTCACAGTGCGGTCCGCCAATTGAATCGTTTTGCGCGTAGGATGAAGAAGAAATTTCAGGTGCTTTGCAATAGAAAGAGGCATCAAATTGACACTAGCTCCCCGGATCGGCCAGTGCACCCTTAGGTTCTAAGTCACCTATCTTCACCGGCAAGGTGAAACTCCCGGGATCTCTTTGCTTCTTGGGCATAGTTCGTTGCACAAGAGCACTCACTTGGTAAGGTAGGGAGATAAGCTCATCTTCAAGTTTGCGCTTATTGGAGAGGATCTCTTTCAAGAATTTAGCATAAGCCGGCATTTGAGACATAGCCTCAAGGAATGGAATGTTGATTTGCGTGCTCTTCATCACATTCGAAATTTAGTGAACTTGTCACTCAACTTTCTCTCTACCAACCTCGTGAGGATAGGGAACCGGAGGCACATAGGATTTGGTTGGTGGAGGTGACGGCAATGTGTTTTTGTCACCAACTTGAACATGTGACTCATCCTTCTCCCTCAACGTCCTCTTTCTCGGTTTCCTCGGCTCCATCCTCCTTCTCAACAATCTCGGCTTCTCCATCCCGCTCTAACTCCCCATTCGGCATCTTAGGACCCGCATAACTTGTTCCCGACCTCAAATGAATGGCTTTGGCTTGATGGAGGTTGGGGTTGGGAATGGGTTGGCCCGGAAGTTGATTTGTGGGGGTGGAGGGATTCTTCTCGCCTACTTGGGCAATTTGGGTTTCAAGCATTTTGTTGTGGGCTTGTAGCTCTTGAAACCTTTGCTCATGGTTTTGGAGAATTTGGTTCATGGATTGGAGTTGTTGGAGAATTTGGAGAGAGGTGGGATCGGAAGATGGTGTAGGTTCGGGATTTTGTTTGGGGAAAGGAAGGTTGGAGGGAGGTTTTGGGTTGTTGGTCCTTTGATGTGGAGCTTGGTATGTGTTTGACCCTTGTGAGGAGGAACCACCTTGGTTATAGTTTTGGTTTTGGTTATACCCTTGCGCAAACCCTTGGTTGTGAGCTTGGTTGTACCCTTGTTGAGGTTGATTCCATCCTTGTTGAGGTTGGTTGAATCCTTGGGTGTAGTTTTGTTGAGGTTGTCTCCAACCTCCTTGTTGAGTGTTCCTATACCCTTGATTCCCCGATATCCATCTCCTCTTGCATTGATTGCCGCCACATGCTCCGAATGGGTACCTCCACAATAAGAAGTATCATGGTTAGTACCACCACAAATATCACAAGAAAAAGAGTTTACTTGTGAAGGAGTAGACGATGCAAGATTGATCTTGGAGAGCTTCTTATCGAGTTGGTCCATCTTAGCTTGAATTTGATCCATGGGATCAATTTCAAACTTTCCGCTCTTCTTAGGTTGAGCACCTCTTCGTCTTCCACCCCATGAGTAGTTCTTGATCACCTCCTCGATTGTGGACTCAAGTTGTTCTTGCGGGATCTTAGATAGTTGACCTCCCGCTCCAAAGATCAAGATTGGCCCGTGAAATCGGATCAAGACCATCATAGAAGAATCGCATTAGTAGATTCTTGTTGAACTCATGGTGTGGGCATGAACGGATCATCTCCTTGAACCGCTCCCAAGCTTCGGCAAGTGTCTCATCGTTCTCTTGCTCAAATGAGGAGATCTTCCTCCTTATGTCCGTGATCTTCCACTCCGGGAAGTATTTCTTCAAGAATGCCATCGTGACTTCTTCCCATGTAGTGAGGGAATTAGCGAGGCAAGCTCTTGAGCCATGACTTTGCTTTTCCGGTAAGAGAGGACCGGAACAGGTGCATCTTTATGTAGTCGGGAGAGACATCATTAGTGGTTATCATGGCACGGATCTCGAGAAACCCGTCGAGATGGTCTAGAGGATCTTCATCGACCCCCCACAAAATCGCTTTCCGCTTTCACCATCCGAGTATACCGAGGGTGAATGCTGAAATTTGTAGTGGTGGTAGGGAGTCGAATTCCACCTTGAAGAACATAGGAACCCGGATTTCCGAAATCCCTAAACAGTTGTGGATTTTCTTCACCCATTTCGATTCAACTTCACTTGATGTACTTGAGATTGGTGAAGAAGGCTCGGAACCCAAAGTCGATTTCCCAAATTCTTCCGAAGCTTTCGCAACGTACGGTTGATTTCAAGATCTAGAGGCAATGTGGGTGAACCGTGAGTTCTTCTTCTCATGTAACACAACAAAGCTAAGCGAGAGGATTAGCAAATAACAACCACAGTTAAAAAGAAAATAAAAGAAGAATCAACTAAGCAAACTAAACTAAAATATACTTCATTCAATAGCACAGCCTCCCGGCAACGGCGCCATTTTGATAAGAGGTTTTTAGTGTGTCGTTAAGGCACTAAAAACCGCTTCCCAAACAATATTTGTAGTCCTAACAAGCAATTACTAAGAGAATAGTAAGGGCAAGTCAAGGGTCGATCCACGGGAAATTGGGATTGATTAGAGTCTATCTAGTCTAGACTACCTAATTGAAAGGTATTTGGGGGTTTAAAAGATGTTTGGTAACAATTAAGACTATCTATCAGCTAGAACAAGCAAAAATCACGAGTTTAAATATCAAATAAAGACACTAGAGTTAAGGCTACTAGTATGAATAAGAACGGATGATGATTGTTAATGCGATTGTGAAGCAACAAAGACGATTATGCAAGGTTTAGTTCTCCTCTAAAATACTTGAGTCCTCTCTCGAATGGTCCTCAAGAGTAATCGCTTAATCTATCAACTAAATCCTCTCTCGAATGGTCTTTAGTTAATTGATTAACAGATTCGATAAGTTTGGAAAACCCCTAATGAAGGATCCCCTTAATTTCCACCCAATATCTTGGTATAGAAATTAAGTTGATTCTTGGGGATGATAAAAGAGTTCAAAATCCGATTTAAGAACATTTGAAATCAAAATACCAAAGTATAAATGTGATCAATATCTATCCTAAGGTCTCAAAACACCAAGATCAATGCATAAACTTCTCCATACATCACAATCACATCAACAACATTTTTAAAACCCTAATTCATACTTTCACCCTAACCCTAGATATGAAACTACTCACTAATCATGGAGTTAAAGCAATTAAACAATGAATCTATGACTAATCTAAGGTTAAACATGATTAAGAAATTATTAAACTAATAGAAATCGCAATTATTAAACAAAGAGAATGAAGATCTTAAATAATATGAGAACATAAACAAACACCAAGAGAATGAAATAAAAACTAAAACTTTGAATTGAATTGAATGAAAAGTACCTTGAATGTATTGGAAATCACAAACTATGATCAACAATTCTCAAATCTCAATCAAACTAAAGTGTTTTCTCTCTAATACAAAACCCTAGAATATTGTGTAGAAACTAGAATAAAGCGTAAGTCCTTTACTCCTCTCGAAAAGAGGGTTTAATGATCGAATGTTTTCTTTCCGGATCGTGAGGTGCGGGCGCACCAAAAGGAGGTGCGGGCGCACCTTGCTCAGAGTGCGGGCGCACCCGGACTTCAGTGCGGGCGCACCGGACTTCGAGTGCGGGCGCACCCGAGTCTTTCGTCTCGGGTGGAATTCTCTTCGTCAAATGGTGCGGGCGCACCAGATGAAGGTGCGGGCGCACCCAATTTAAGGTGCGGGCGCACCCAATTTAAGGTGCGGGCGCACCAATGTAGTCTGTTTTGTGCTCCGAGTTGGTCGATGGTGCGGGCGCACCGGTGGCTTGTGCGGGCGCACCATCGTGTGCGGGGCATACCAAGCGCACCTCGAGGCTACCTTTCAGCCTCTAGCTCGATCCCTTATGCCATGTCTCGCATTTCTCGACCCCGAAAAGGGCAATACCTGCAATAGAAACACGAACAAACATGGTGAAAGCATATGTGCTAGAAATTCGATCGAAATAGATCGAAAATCTAGCAAAATGTCACTATGACCAAGTATGATCACGTGAATGAAATAGAAGGGAAAAGTGAGGAGAAAGAAGGAAGAAAAGGAGGAAAAGGGAGCTAAAACAAGCCAAAAGAAGGTAATAAAGTGCGTTAGAAACGCACTTATCAACGGTGCTGAACGCCTCTAGTATACGGAATAGGGGTGTTATTAGGCTGAGAAGTGCCTTGTAACATTTGGATGAATGATGCCACAGTTTGCAATTGTTCAGGGGAGAATTGGGTCAATTGAGTCAGGTTGAATGGAACGCTACCATTGTTTACCTGAATCACATTATTCTCAGGAGTACGCTGGTCGTTGTTGTTCTCGGGGATGTTAAGGTGGAACTGTGGTGTACCGATAGGTCCGGTAATGACAGGTTGAGAAGACCCTTGGCCAACTTCAAACCCTGGTGGACCGTGACTCGTGTTTCCAGTTTTGTCCATGACTGCTTCACAGAGACGGGAGGTCCCCTCCTTCTAGCGCCAAGTTGTTTTGGTGTTGAAACGGTTGGCGGTCTTGAGAGAAGTCCGCCAAAGATTGGGTTTATCGTTCTCTGGTGAATAGCTGCACAAGAAGCAAACGTGACCTACCTTCGGGGGGGATGCGAGGAAACCCCCTCCGACGCTCAAGTCAGTACGTGTCCAATCTCAGATTTAGAGAGAGAAAGTAGATAGAGAGAGATAAGAATTGTGAATGTGAGAGAATGTACCTGCAGAATAGTACCAGTGGGGTATTTATAGAAGTACTATTCACCTGGCAGGGTGTGTAATCCTTGACACGTCTATGGCTGTGGTGCATTTGACAGTTGGGAAGATTCCCTTATTTTGTCTTGTTGGGCGACCGCCAACGTTGTCGAACCACGTTGATATACTGACTTGTTAGAGTTGTAAGCGACGTTTACAATATTCGCGGCCAAGGCGGTGCTCGCGGTCTGTATCATAGAGGTCCGCTAACATACTTGGGCCATACCCATACACTTCCCCTTCGACTTCTTTCTCTCCAAATCTCAGGTATTCATTTCTCTCTCTACTTTAACCTAAAATTATGGCCTAAAGACTAAAAGTATATCGGCTCTGTTTGGGGAGGCATTTTAGGTGCCTAAAATGATAAGTTGCTAAAACTTTTAGGTGCTAAAATGAATTAGTTGTGTTTGGGAAATAGCTAATATAAAATTTCAGTTCCTAAAATGACTGATTTTGACAAGGTAAAAAAAGTAACGTTTGAAAATCAGGTACCTAAAATCAGGTACCTAAAATCTTGGAAAATAACGTTGATTGGAAAATATAAAGCGTTCTTCGAAGATAGAGCCAAAGAAATTGAACCAAGTCAACGGATTTTGCTAAACCCGCAATAATCAACTCGAGGTGTCATCTCCACGGCTCAATTCTCTCTCATTCTCTCTTCTCCACTGCGTTGGCTTCATCCCTTTACTGCATTGGCTTCATCCCTCTACTGCATCTATCAGGTATCACATCCAATTTCATTCTTCATCTCCTTGAAATCCCCTTATGATTTTTCTTGCAATTTTGTGCAGTTGCAAATGTGTGGGTGGGTATGATTCGGGATAAAAAAAAAAAATTTTAATGCATTGGAGTACATTAACTATAAAGATTAAGAATTTTATTGGAATCGATTGAATAGAAGATGGGATCCTACTCTAGATGAAATAGAATTTTTTTAATGTCGTTGTGTTGTGATCATAAAGTTTGGATGTTGAACCCAGATGGTTTGTCTTGGATGAAGTTGTATGATCTCAATATTGATGCCATGCGTTTGCTTTGTGTCTCTGAGTCTGAAAAATGGTTGGTTCTAAACCATGACTTGCTTGCCCTACTTAATCCAAACAAACGTTTTCCTAGACAATATGAGCGAGGAACTAGTTATGGTGCTCATATAGTATGATGGATAGTATATCTTTTACCATGTGTATTCCTGATTCACTTGGTTGGTAGTCGTATGGTTTTTTGGGGCAATATCAGAATAGTTTTGAAGTATCATGTTCTCTTTTTTTACTACTTTGTTTTATCACAATATTTGTTTGTGACTTCAGTATAACTAAGATCTCAGTCAAGTCTCAAGAGCACTATCATTTTTGGACATTTTAGAATTGCTTGAAAATTATTGCTAGTGGTAATTTTGATACAAAATATCCTTTTTTTATAGATGACGCCAACAAATGAAAAAAAGGAGGGGAATTTCATATGGACAGATGATGACATGATAGTTTTTTGTGACATTTTGATCGCCTCATCTGATGATAAAGTAAAAGGACGTGCAATTAAGTGGGTATTAGTTCATGATGAGTTTGAGAAAAGAATTAAGCGAAAATGTCCAATAAAAAGTATGAAGAATAAGTATGATTGGATGAGGAGAGATTGGCAGCTTTGGAAATTCTTAAAAACAGGGGAAACTGGGCTTGGGTGGGACCCTACTATGGGAAAGATCAAAGCTTCAAATGAATGGTGGGAAAAGAAAATTATGGTGAGTATCATATTACTAAATCATATTAATTTTTTGAATAGATTTGTTTTATATAAGTTAAATTTATAATACTACCTTTGCATTTTGTAGGAGAAACCTGAAGTAAAAAAGTTTCGAAATAAAGGACTAGCTCCTGAGATAGAAGATTTATGGAATAGGGTGTATCAAGATGGATATGCTACTGGTGAACATGTTGTGTCAACAAGTATTGACCCGTCGAGTGTGATTGTGGTTAATGTGGAAGATGAAAGAAGTGGTCAGGATAACCATGAGGGTGTTAATGAAAATGATCAGAGCACTCAGGATATTTACCCTGAATATTATCCTGACTTAGATAATGTGGATAGTCAAGGGCCAAATTTTTATAGCAATTTACTAAAAGATGTCTCATCCCAAGTACCCAATTTTTCTGTTAGTGGTGATTGGGGTACGCAAGCACCCGATTTAGGTGTTAGTGGTGGTTCCAACACTCATATTCCAAATACTGATTCTCAGGATACTATAGGTAGTGAGCCCTCCAACCTAAAGGGTAAAAATGGTACTAGATGCTCTAAGAAACCTCAAAAATGTGGTACAAGAACTACAAAGTCCATACCAATGAAACGTAAGGAAAGACAATCTAGTGGATCTGCTATGTTATCTAGTCACATTAACACTATGGTAAACACTTGTAGTCGAGCATTGGAATTAATGGAGTCAGATGCTGATCATCTTGGTAGTGTAAACACCCAACGCACATATAATGATACTAGTATTGCTACAGCATTGACTATTGTTAATGGCATGTGTGCTTCTGGATGTGGCCTTATAAAGAATAGTAACTTATGGTGCTTTTTAGTTCGTTTGATCGAGGACGGTGCGAGAAGAGAAATTTTCATAAAAATGGATGATGATGAATCAAGGATGACTTGGTTGGATTACATGCATACTCAAGGCATATGAATAGTTTCCTATTAGACTCATTTAGTTGCTTTTATGTTTTAGTTTCATTTCGAGATTAATAAATTAATGTAGTCAATATGACTAGTAGTTTGTATTACGTGTTATTTTTTTTATTGGCGGACACTCGTGAGTGACGAAAATTGAATTATGTTTTTGTGTGTTATAAAATTATATGTAAGTTTGATTAAATTTTTGCAATCTTATTATATGGCTACTAGGTACACACGATGGACATTGAAAGGAGAAAGAAGAAAAGACAGAAATTGTTTTGGGTGCTAACGACATGTAATACATGTGCTATAGCAACATATTTTTGTAAGTATATCTACAAAGAACCATGCATGACTTCCAACCAAACAGGAGAAGACTGGATGAACGATGTTTTAAACGGACATTACATACGATGCATAAATGCTTTTAGGATGGAATCAAGTGTGTTTAGAAAATTGTGTGAAGAACTACATCTTACATATGGACTGGAACCAAGTAAGAAAATGACTGTTGTTGAAAAAGTCGGTATATTTATCTATACTCTTGCATTGGGTATATCTAATAGAGAGGTAGCAGAACGATTTCAACGTTCTGGTGAGACTATTAGTAGAGCATTTCATGAAGTTCTAGAAGCAATTAGTGGTCGAAGTAGGGGTTATATGGGTCTTGCACGTGATATAATAAAGCCAAAGGATAGAAGCTTTCCAGATATACCAACCCAAATTAAACATGACTCAAGATACATGCCATATTTTAAGGTACGACTTCATAAACTCATATTGAGATTTTATAAATATACAATGTAATTAAATATTGGCATAATATTACAAATTTTATCATAATTACTTAAGCTTATTTATCCTTCATTATTTCTAAATATAATAGGATGCTATTGGGTGCATTGATGGCACTCATATAGATGCATGCATTCCTGAGGCAGAACAACTGCGTTATAGAGGAAGGAAAGGAATCCCTACTTTCAATGTCATGGCTACATGTGATTTTGATATGTGTTTCACATTCATTTCTGCTGGATGGGAAGGATCTGCTCACGACACTCGTGTTTTTCTTCATGCGCTTCATACACCAGAATTAAACTTTCCGACACCACCTAAAGGTATGTAGGATCTTCTTCTAATAATTACTTGAAGTTTTATATTTTTTAACCCATTGTTTTATTAATCTATTACAGGCAAGTATTATTTGGTTGATAAAGGATATCCCGATAGAAAAGGCTATTTGGTACCATATCCAAAGACAAGGTATCATAAGGATGAATATCAACATGAACCACCAACTAATGAAAAAGAAGCTTTCAACCGTTCTCATTCTTCCCTTCGAAGTTGTATCGAGAGATCATTTGGAGTTTTGAAAAAAAGATGGAAAATATTACGGCAAATGCCACAGTTCAGTATCAATACTCAAATTGATGTCATAATAGCCACCTTTGCATTACACAACTACATACGAAAAAGTTCAACAAATGACCTTATGTTTAGTGTGCTCGATAACAATCCGGATTATATGCCAAACGAAGAAATCCCGGACGTTGCTAATTACAGAAGTAGCGAAACATCAAGAGAAACTTCTAAAGAGATGGATTTGGTTCGTGACGGTATTGCTAGTCAAAAAAAGGGAGTAGAAAATAATTTGTTATTATATTTTACAAGTATCGTATTTTTTTTTTGTATTATGACGGTTTCACGCATGCGCATAATATGATAGTATAAATTTAGATAAATTCATTTCATAATTGCTTATGGAGAAGTAGCGAAATATTTTTGTTCGAGTTATGATTTGAAATATTTATATTTTATTATTATTATTTAAATACATTGAAATAAATTAGTGTTGAAATATATAAATAAAAAAATTACAAAATTTAAATAATTAATCAACTTATGCAACTAGTTTTGCCAAAAAAAAAACTAATCGCCTACCTTATCGGCCAAAGACCTTATCGGTTTAATTATACCTTATCGGGCCACCACCTTATCGGTTTCACCACGTTTCGGAAGTATTGCCAAACAGACCCATCATCTGCTTATATTTTGAGTTTTGCAGGCTCAATTTGCGCCTCTGTTGCGATTCCTTTCTATTGCTCATGGATGGTATTTCTCTTCATTCTCCTATTCCACCTTTTGCCTCTATCTTCATTTCAATTGAAATTATATCATCATTTTCGAATTTGGCCTGCTCTTTTTGTTCCTCTACTAATTTTTTGGTTCAACAAAAATTGAATGATTTTCTGGGTTATGCTTAGAAAATCATTTTATTTGCATATGTTTACTTCCGTATAATTTTAATGTGAATATAGGGTGGGGACGAAGTTACCCCATGAGTGTGGTGGGATTTTAATTCTATGTCTCGGATATTATTTGCTTGGGATTTTTGTTTTAAGAAATTCGAAGTGTTTAATTAATTTTTTTTGTTTGTGGAATTGGGATGTTTGAAATTGATCATTTTGCATGTGCATGAGGCCAGATCTTCACATAATTGTTGTAATAATGTTGTCAATGTTGTGGTACATTGTTGTATTTAAAGAAAATTCCCTGCTCTTATGATCCGATTGCAATTGGGTTTCCAACTGCTACTCCGAGTTCTCGTGAGTTAATGGTGGGCTTATTTAGGCTCGTTACCTTTCCCAACTCCCATATAATCAGCTTGCTTTTGGGTTTTCTGGCCAAGAATAGCATTAGGAATCTTTGTGAAAATCTTGTGACTAAGACACAAAGTTTTGTGCAAATACATCTCTTTCCCTTAATTAGGAGTTGGTGATCGACTTCAGGAAGATGATAGAATATTAGAGGATATCAAAAGCACATAAAGTTTCCTGACAAGCATGTTTGATTGTGGATACTTTCTGTGATGGCTTTCAGTATTTGAGAAATGATGATGCAAGTATGCTGAAGTTGTTTCTGTATAGGATTCTGGTATATTAGTTTGACTGTCGTCATCCGCTGCGCTTTGTGATTGACACGATTTACCAAGTTGAAGAAAGCTTCCTTGGAGCTCAGTTAATCTGTTAGACTTGCGAACACACTCCTCATTTTGCGAGGAGTAGGCATTTTCCCTTGTTTGGGAGAGAGGGCATTTTCATTGCAAACAATTCAATCTAGTCATAGGATTCCCTGGTGGCTTTTGTTTGTGGGTCTTCATCTAATTCGGAGACCGCATTTATGCAAAAGTTGCAAATACTTGGTTGTAATAGTTGCTAATTGTCTTGTAAGCTGATGGGCTTCACTTCTTCTTATTTATGTGGTTAAATAGCTTATCACAGAAATCAAATACTGATGGTGGTTATTGGGACTCCTCACAAGACCCTGTCATTCTAAATTTTGGCCAACTAAACCATGGTAAGAAGTGTTTTTTTCTTTGATTGGTACACACGCATACTTCTATCTTGTTGCCTATGGAGACATGGCATGAGAGACCAAATTTTCATTTAATTTCAGCTCAAGCACCCAAATCAACGGAATATTACAGAATCATGTGGAACTGTCGACATCTAGAATGAGCCATCATGAAGTTAAAACCTTTTGTACGAAGCCAGGTGCGTCTAGTATTTACTGCTTTCCCTTTTTTCTAGTGAGATCTTTCCAGAAAATGGGTTTGGGAAAAATTATTCAGAGAGATGAATCGTTGAAGGGGGATGTAGCAATTAAACTCTGTGATTGCTAGCACTACTGCACTTACTGTACCTGTAAAACTATGTAGAATCATTGTCTTGAGTGTCAAAATCTATTGCAATCATTTGCCTAGCTCTGGGTTTCATCATTGTCTTGTGAACGTATTGTGAAGTCTCCAGTTAGCTTGCTAGATGTTCTCGATAAGTTTTCAGCATACTTTGCGAAGGGTAGTTTCTTTTTACTTAATTCCAAAAGCTTCAGATGTCATATATTGATAATGTGAAGCGTTGCAACTGAATAAAGTAATAATTAATTTCGTCGGTCCATACGTACTATGCTAAACATCCATAAACTAATGTGAGCTCTTGATTTTACTAGCTTTTAAACTTGATTAGTGTCTGTCCTGCCTTTATAACACTTTGTTGACTTGCACAGACCTGGCGGCAAAGAAATGTGTGCCTTGTAACTCAAAAGATCTACGATCTATGAATGAAGAGTTAGCAAATGAATTGACTGCAAAGGTTCGTACTAAAGTTGTTCTTTGGTGCTACCCTTTCTTCTGTTTGTTTCATTTAGGTGAACTATTTTCTCTTCATCAAAGGCTGCAATATTATCTTACATGAGATGTGAATCTAAATTACAGAGACAACCAAGTCAACTAGTCTGCTTACTTAGATTGTCCTTGTCAGTGACATGTTTGTAATTCCTTCAGGTTCCTGATTGGAATCTGGTCAATGAAGGAGATAAACTGAAGCTAACCTGATCTTGGAAAGTGAAGTCATTTACTTAAGGACTGGAGTTTTTTCAGGCTATTGCTAATGTTGCTGAAGCAGAAGGTATAGCATTTTCTGTCAGTATCTTATGACCTAGAATGATTAGATTTCCAAAAAGAATTTTTTTTATCAGATTTTTTTAAAGACTTTGGAGATAAATGGATGTTGGTGTCATCCACGACAATATCTTATGTGGTTCTAGATTATGCAGCTCTTCTTGATTTTTATTTTCTGCTTTAAAATACAACAGGTCACAATCCAGATCTGCATCTTGTGGGCTGGAACAATGTGACAGTTGAAATATGGACACATTCTGTTGGTAAGTGCAGGAAATTGCTTGCATTTAACTATATGTTTTATTCTTTTCCCGACGATCATTTGTATGCAGTCACCTCACAGATTCCTTGGTTTGCCGACTATGCCAATTACTTGGTAGGCGGTATATTACCTCTTGATTTGTCCTACCAACAGAAGAAAAGGTTCCTCAATGATGTCAAATTCTACTTTTGGGATGATCCTTTCTTGTTTCGTGAATGCTCAGATGGTCTTTTTCGCAAATGTGTCCCTGAGTGGGAGGTCAATGGAATTCTAAATCGCTGTCATAACTCACCTTATGGAGGACATCGTGGCCCATCGAGAACTGTTGCAAAGCTCCATGAGTCGGGTTTCTTTTGGCCCACAATGCTTAAGGATGCCCAGTATTTCATCATGTCTTGTGACGCTTGCCAGAGGACTGACAACATTTCGAGACGGCATGAGATGCCCCAAACAGGTATTATAGAAGTTGAGATCTTTGATGTTTAGGGTATTGACTTTATGGGACCGTTCCTATCTTCTAATGGGAATTGTTACATCTTGGTTGCGGTCGATTATGTCTCTAAGTGGGTTGAAGCGGTGACATCTCCTACTAATGACTCTAAGGTAGTCATAGCTTTGTTCAAGAAAATCATATTCCCAAGGTTTGGGGTCCCACGAGCCGTGATCAGTGATGGAGGCTCCCATTTTCATGTACGACATTTGGATACCCTTTTGAAGAAATATGGAGTTTACCACCGTACTGGATTAGCGTACCATCCTCAAACGAATGGGCAAGTAGAGGTTTCAAATCGCGAAGTTGAGTCCATTCTTGAGAAGGTAGTTGCAAGGTCTAGGAAGGATTGGAGTACGAAGTTGGTTGACACACTTTGGGCTTACAGAACCGTATTCAAGACACCAATTGGTACTTCATCGTATAGGCTCGTGTATGGAAAAGCATGCCACCTCCCCGTCGAATTAGAATATAAGGTTTTTTGGGCGATCAAAGAGCTTAATACGGATCAAAAGCTTGCAGGGGAGAAATGACTTCTACAACTCAATGAACTTGATGAGTTTCGATTGTTGGCTTATAATAGTGCACGTGTATATAAGGATAAAACAAAGAAGTGGCACGACAAAAAGATGCTACCAAGGGAGTTCGTAGTGGGAGACAAAGTTTTGTTGTACAATTCTAAGCTCAAACTCTTCCCTCGAAAGTTGAAATCTAGATGGTCAGACCCTTTCACGGTTACTAGAGTGAGCAAGTTCGGTTCCGTAGAGGCTATGAATGAAAAAAGTGAAGTGTTCAAGGTTAATGGGCGACGTTTGAAGTTGTACCACACAGGTGCTACTGTGGGTCTAGTTGAGGAACTCCACCTCCAAGCACCATCACCACTTGACGAATGAGGGAGGTAAACTGTCGTGCGGGACCTTTATAAACCAGCGTTGTTCGGGAGGCAACCCGATTTTTCATTTTCCTTTCTTTCCTTTTCTTGTAGTTTTTTTATTTTTTTATTTATTTTTAGAGTAGTGAGAGAAAGTTTTTCATAAGTTGGAACTTTATAGTGCAGGCATGTGTGTCAAGGGTGACAATTGGAAGCTTCACAATGAAAAAAAAAAAAGAAAAAAAACAAAAAAACGAGGCAAAAACTCGAAGAATCAAGCTCACTAGGCACCGCCCGGGTGGGTCGGGCGTAACTCGCCCGGCCGGGCCCGCAAGCACTATTTCCTGAGCAAAATCGCAAAAAAGAAAAAAAAGGAAAAAAATTCTAAGGCAAGGTTCACTGGGTCGGGCAAGCTGGGAGCATCTCGCCCGGCCGGGCCCGCAAGTATATTTCCTTGGGAAAAAAACGCACAACATTGAAAAACCCATGGAAAAAGTGCAGCAGACACGAGATCCCTCATTAAACCCACAAAATTTCTTTCTTCCCTCACAACTTATTCATCTTCTTCCTCTCACTCTCTCTCCCTCTCTCCTCAAAACAAAACCCCAACCCCTAACACCATCTTTTGTCTAAACTCCATCTTCCCAACCCAAACTCTCAATTTTTTTTTCACAATTCTTCATCTCCTATTCATCTGTTTCACTTTCCCCACTCCAATTATCCTCTTCCTCCCCTAAATCTCTCACTTTCTCTCTCCATCTTTATTGGGTTTATTGACTAAAGGTTTGAATTTTGTGCTAATTCTTACTTGTTTTGCCTTGTAATTAGTGTTCCTACACTTAATTCTGACATATAAGAAGTTTCTAATCAGATTTTTGTCAAGTTTCTAACTTTGTCCACCATTGTTGTTTCTTCAAGGTTTCTCATCTTCTTCAATGGCGGCTCGTCGTGGTGCACGTGGGAACAACAATCCTGCAATTGAGGCGGACACTACATTCTCCCACATCATCTTCAAAGACGAAAAACAAAGGGTACATTTCCAAAAACTTAAACATCGCATGATTTCTCCAACTAAATTTGTTAGTCGGGATCTCTTTCATGTTTTTGATATCATTGAAATCACCATGACCTTTTCTGCGGGGGTTGGTATTGGGGCATTTTTTACACTATATCATGGAACATATGCCAATAACACACTTGAATTTTTAAGCTCCCTTGAAATCCGTAAACATTCATCGCATGATCACGTCTTGTATTTAGGATTGCCAATGCGGACCGTAAACTGACTCTTAGGCGATTTGCCCAACTGTTTGGGATGACTGTTCGGGGGGATAGAAAGAAACCCGAAAAAATGCTGTTGGGACTCTTTTGGCAAGCCTTGACATGAGTTAGACCCCCAAATTGGCAACATCTGCAAATTAAGTATGTTCACAATCCGAGCATCCGTTTCCTCCTAAAAATTTTTGGTGGTACTATTTTTGGGAGGTGGGAACCCAATACAACCCGGACTGAGTAGCTCACTGCTCTGGGGACCTACCTGTGGCCTGCTACAATGAAAATGCAGTTTGACCTTGCTTATGCCTTTATGCATCATTTGCATAAAATTTCCACCACATACCCCACATTTGAGGAGGATGGCAGTGTTAGGACCTCTGTGCCTATTGTTATTGGGGGGCTAGGCACCCACATTGCCTGCCATTTCGGATATGTTGAATATTGGAACAATGTAGTTTCGATGGCCACCTACCTTGATCTTAACCATTTTCTTTCGGCCCGATCCTTTACGCCTAGTGGTCGGCAGTTTAGGTGGCTGATTGCCAATCGAAAATCCATACTCCTCCCTAATCCTGACTTGATCCAATTACCTATAGGGGATGACTACTCTGATGACACTGTACCACCCACCTACCGTCTCCCTATAGGTGATGAGACAAACCCTCCTCAGACTGCTCCAGTACCTAAGCCTCCTCATACCTACCATCGGCGTGAACCTTCTCCTTCCATCCCTTCCTCTTCTTCACACCCCCTCTCCCTTTGGCTGATTTTGAGGGTATGATGAGTGTTCTGCAGCGTATGGAACTGAATATGGCTGCTAACACTCAGGCTATTGAGCGCCTCGAGCGTCGTGTGGACACTATCTACACTGACCAACATATAGCTATGTTTCCTATATATGATGAGTATTGCAGGATCAGAACGATAGCTCAGGCTGGTCCACACCCTAGTTGGTACACATGTAACCCCACCTATGGTGGTGGTGCTGGGGGAGTGGAGTCGGTACTGATACTCATGCTGGTGATGAGGATGATGATGGTGATGATGACACTATGGACGATTGAGGTCCATGTTCCTTTCCTTCACCTTGTTGCAATGAGGACATTGCCAAGTTCAGCTTGGGCAAGGATGTCTCTTGTGTATATGGTATTTTTCTCTCACTCTTTAGGTAGTTTAATTCTTTCATAGTTTAGTTCAACATAGCTAGTTAGTTTTCCCTTTTTAGGTATCTAGAAAAAGAAAAAAAAACGAAAAAAAAAAAAACAAAAAGAACAAAAATACGAGTTTACTAGAAAATCAGAGTCAAGTTGAGTAGTTGTTTCCCTGTGCCCCATATCATCATATTTTTGTTTTGACTTTGGATTATTGATGGGCATGAAACAATGATTGATCACCAGAGCATGACATTTTTGTTCTTTGATTTATGATAAGAATCATAATTGTGGCACTCCATATGTCCTACAAGCATGTTTTCTGTGCCTTAAAACTGTATATATTCCAGTTTTTCTTTTCATGTGTGTATGCCCACTTCTATGAGGGATGCTAGAACTTGTGCTTTCTCTCCATTGATGCATTGACTATATGATGGCTAAACAAAAATGATTATGATTCTCGTAGGAAATTGCACCATAAGACCAAATAGCCTTCCATGTATTCATTTCCCCTAATTAACCACTATGAGCTAAGCCTATTTCTTTTGATAACCACGCTATGAGCTCCTCATTTTCCAAAAATACATCTCTTTACCTTTGGTTGTGAAGTATTTAGATAATGTATGTTGGTTGACATTTGATGGATGAAATTGGTTATTGGTGTGAATGAAAAAAAAGAGAAAATTTGTGTACATGGAAAAAGAAGGACTTCGCATTATTATTTTCGAGTCTTAATTGTCGATTCTCCTCTATCCCTATTAGCTAGTAGCTAAAGTATGAAACTTTTGAAAATGAGACAAGTAAGGCTTTCAAAGAAAAGTACAAAAGAAAATGAAAAAAAGAGTGAAAAAACATTGGGTTGCAAGTCTTTGCTTGGATTATATGAAAGGATAAAGGAGATGGAAGAAAAGAAAATTGGTTGTAGTTTTGAAATTTAATATATTGAGTGGGATGTTTCATCGGAGTTGTAGTAATACTTCACTTCCTTGAGCACCACATTCCCAAATATTTACCACACCTACTACCATGAGCCCCATTACAACCTTCAATGAGTCATATGATTTGTTTGCATGTATAGTTACCTAATGTGGAGAGATGACTCAAGCCTATGGACTAACTTGGTGAAGTTTGGCAATTGAGTGTCATTGATCACCCTTCAAACACATGAGTGTGAGAGTTGGGATGGGCACTTGGGGTTGAATAAAAGCAGTCATTTTAACTGCTTGGAGAGTGTTCTACAAATGAGTGGAGAGTCCCCTTGTGAGATCCTTCTCATTGGTTTGTAGTGCATGTCTAGTGGCCTCTTTTGATTCTTATCCCTGATTGGTGCTTATCTGTTGAGCTTTACAGAATGTGATTTGTGGTGTGCTTGGATTTGATCCATAGTCACCTAAATGTTTTTGCAATAATTTTATGTTGGGGTGAAACGACTATTACTTCCTTTAACTCTTGATTTTCAGACAGGTTTTGCTTAGGGACAAGCAAAAGTCTAGCTTAGGGGAGTTTGATATGTCTATTTTATATAGAGTTTTTACCCCCGTCCCTCAATGATTATTGGTCTTAATTGTGCTCTTCGGAGCCTTTTTTAGTACTAATGTGTTCCATGTAGTGCGTTTGTAGTTTCAGGATGATTATTGTCGGAATTAGCATGTTTGATGCATTTCCTACTCATTTATACCACTACAAGAGATGATGCACTTTTGAGAGTTCGAGCATTTTACTTGGGTTGGATTCTATAATACAAGAGCTTTGAAGATTGGAATTTGGGCGTCAAAGGCCTGTCAATCGCCCGGTCGGGCGATATTCGCCCCAGCTGGTCGGGCGAAGGTACTTAGCCAATTTCTTCGTTCCAAGAGAACTGCAGCAAACTCCCTTGCGGTCCCGACCGGGCGACATCCGCCCGAGTTAGTCGGGCGAGGCGCACTTACTTAGAAAGAAGCAGCTGAAGAACGCTCGATTGGGCGTGACGAGTGATTTAGGCTACCTGGCAATCGCCCGATCGGGCAGATACTGCCCGGGTTGGTCGGGCGGGTCGGTTTTTAAGGAATTTTATGCGTGAGTTGCGCTGACTTTTATTTTCATATAGGAAAAATTGATAGGAACAGTCCCAACTATGGGCGTTCCGCCATTTTCAGTCCCAATTAAGGATTATTTCTGAGCGATCCCAACTATGTATCATTTTTGCCGAAATTGGTCCATGCTGACTGATTACCTGTTTAACAGGTTAATTTTTTTTTTCTTAAATCAGTTTCCTTCACCCTTTTTCTCTCTCCTATCTCCTTCCTCCCCTGCCCCCCCTCCTTGCCACCCCCTCCCCCTCCCTGCCGCCTCAAAATCAATTAAGTTACATATAGCTCCACAAGTTCGAGTCCTAGATTTCCAATTACACTCTTTTCTTACTTCTACTCCAGATATTCAATTTTCCCCTAGATTTCTGCCATTAACGTTCTATCTCTCTCCTTCCTTCCTTCTTCTTCTCCAGCAATTCGTTACTTAATTAACTTGGTCAAGCTCTTTCGGTACCACAATGATGGCTGCGGGTGGATCCATCGTACCCCAGCGACTTCACTGTCCGAAACTCCTGCGTCTTTTCGTCTTTCATTTTCACTCTTCTACTGGTAATCTCTATCTCCTCAATTTCACATCTTCCAATTCAATTCAATTCGTTCATTATTTGTGGTTTCTGTTTGTTAATTTCAATCTTGTTTTACCGTAATTAGATTATGATTGTTGTGTTTGATTTGCATTTTATGGAGTGTTAGTTGAATTTTGCTCGGATGAGAATGGTATCATTGGCATAGGTTAATTGAACTTTTTGTAGTTTGTTTAGCATAGGGAGGCCAGACCAAAATGATGAACTGAGTTATTGGCTTTTAAAGTGGATTCGTTCTTTCTATTCCAAATTCTTTCATGACCTTAGTTTGTGCATGATGACTCTCTTTTGGGCATTTTTGATTTTTCGGCTATTCGGCGTATAAAATGGTTTCTGTTAAGCATGGAGGGGAGGGGGGATGTGGAAGTTAGTTGCTTCCCTGTATATAAAAATAAACTGCTCTAGCATAGCCTGTAAATGGGTTGTAATAAAATTGAAAGTCTTGACCCAGCGTTGCTTTCCTCTGTTGTGTTTGGATAGCACACCTCCCAGTACGTTCACAACCTGAGGGTGGCACATTTGAGGTTGGGGAGGGGGTGTCGAAGGGGTGGCAGGCTTGGGTGAGGGTGGGGGTGGGGGTGGGAGTTTTGAGGATGGGGGATGGGAGGGCTGGATGCCCATTAGAGGAGAGAGAAAATAAAAGTTGGGCAAAAAACTAAAAGAAAATTCGTTTTACCTGTTGCAGCAGGTCATCAACCTGCTGGGACCAAATTTGGCAAAAATGATGCATAGTTGGGACCGCTCAGAAATAATCTTTAGTTGGGACTGAAAATGGTGGAACGCCCATAGTTGGGGCTGTTCCTGTCAATTTTTCCTTTCATATAAATACTTATGCTTTTAGGTTGGAAACACTATGTTTTCTCATTATAATTTCAGCTTTTAGTTTTCTAGCACATTTTTAATTACTCAAGAACCCTAGTATTACTTTTTCCCAATTTACATTGAATATTCACTAGAAGCCTTGATTTTACAAGATTGGTTCTACAATTGTATTTCTTCTCTTCTCTTGTTATTCTTATTCAATCCTTGATTATTAATTCACCATGTTTACTTATTTCATTATGAGTATGTTTTCCCCAATTATGATTTAGTACTTTATTTGTAGCTAGGGTTAAGGGGATCCATGAACATTTATGAAGGGATGTCTATAAAGTATTGATTTTTGATAATGTATGTTGATTCCTATTGAATGTATTATCTCTGTTCAATCCGATTTGGCCATATTTGATTGATATAGTATTGCAATATTAGGTTATGCACCGAGAGGTATAAACTTGATATTAAGGCTAGTTTCAAAAGGTAGAATTGGTATTAATAAATTGCGATAGCCTGTTAATATCATTCTATGGTTGATTTCGATTCGAGAGAGCAAACCAGCTTGTTTAATTGCATTATTCATTATTGATTGTTGTGTTTCATATTGGAATATTGTTCATTGGCGAACCTACGCCCTAGTCTTTTTATTATTGATATTCTTGATATAGTTATTGTATAGTTTAGTATAATTACAAACAAACACTTGTTCCCTATAATTTAGATTTGATCGACAATTAGGAAAAGAACACTGTTTTCCCTGTGGATTCGACCCTACTTCCCTGACTACTATTTGTTAAAGGACTTTAGGATTACTTTTGATTAGGTGATACGACTTTAGCATGTCAGTCGGCCACCCCTCCCCCTCCCTTTACCCCTCCCCTGTTACGTGCGTCGGTTTCCCCCTAGTTCTATCGTGGGCCTCCCTTTTCCCTTCTCGGGTCACGTTAATCTGTCGTGTCCCCCTCCCCTGTCAGGTTTTGCCACGTCGTGTTTCTTGTCCCCCTCCCCTTTTATGGTAGTCCTCAGGTCTGTATTGAGGTTCTTCCTCTGTTTAGGGTTTGTGTTTCCCCCTTCCCCTTCCCCACCTTAGTTTAGTGTTTGCGTCTCCCCCCTTCCCCTTCCCTTGTTTATGTTTGAATTGTCTAATCTAGGTTGTGATGTGATGAATCTAGTGATGGTTTTTTTAGTTTGTTCAATGTTTGTTTCTTCCAGATCCAATAGCCCTTGCCTTTTTGTATCTGGTTATGCTTGGGTGTTCGTTAGTGGTGATTGGTGGGCAGTACAAGGATCTTGGTTTCCTATGACAAAGGAAAATCTAGGAAACCTGGTGACTAGAGCTAATGATCCTGGAGTTGGCTATGAGGTTTTTGCCGCTTTAGGAATTCGAGGGTTGGTTCAGATGAGAGGCGATTCTCAATTCGAATTTGTTGTGCGTCGTTCTTATAGATTTGGGGATTGTGAAGTTGGATCTTCGGATCCGTCAGTGGGGCAAAGTTCATCAATCTATCTCTCCCGAAGTTCTCGTGATGGCTTCGATGTCATCACACCTAAAAAACGCATCTTGTGGGAGGCACTCCAACTTGATTTGGAGCATGTGAAGACCTCGACTTATTTCAAGTTTCATTCTAGTGTGACTGAACTCCATATACCATCAAAGCAGGGTCAGAAGTCACCAAAGGACGTGGCTTCAGTGTTAGTTGAATCATTAGAATCCCATAAGGATGTTTCTCTTCAAGGACCTTGGGATTTAGTGTCTAGTGGCATTGGGGTCTACTAGCTGTTGTACGACAATCTTTCTATGAAGATCGGCAGGGTTTAGTATCTCAACAGGTTTTCTCTCATATCAGGTCTTTTTTGTCAAGACATATAACCCAACCTTACCCACCATCGCTCATGACAAACTTGTTTTGGACTGGACACGAACTAGTTAGTTTGTTTTTCATAAAGTATGTACGAGCTAATAAAGCTCTTGTTAGTGTTAGTTTATTTCTGTTTGGTTGTATTACCATTAGGATGTACTTCAGTTTTCATTAATGCAAATTTTCTCGATGTCAAAAAAAAAAAAAAAAAGAATTCAATGGATACTCAAATCATAATAGCAGTTAGTACCATATAATAAAGTATATTTTTCAAAATGTTTCTTATACTACTTACAAACAAGAGCATTTAGTAACAATCTAAAAATATAAGTCCCACGCCTTATATATAATAAAAAAAAAACTCGTATAAACCCGGTGCACACTAATTAGTGTGCACCCGATAGATGTCACGTGGGCTGTAATGATTACAACTTCCACTTTTGCCATCTTGCTATTTCATCACTTTTTATTTATTTTGTATTTTGTCTTTCTCTCTCCTCGGATTTCCTTTCCTTTTCATTTTCTCTCTCATAACTGCTTCATTTTCTCTCTCTTCAAGATCTTACTTTTTTTTCAGTTTTTTCTTGCATATCTTTCCATAAACAGGTTCACATTGCACACGCAAAAGCTCAAACGCTCAAACGGCTTGGTTCATTTATACCTAACTTTTAGCCAATCCATTAAACCTATTTAGAACCTTTACGCCATGATATGGAGATCATAGCGTACCTGAATCTAACCTTAGCTCTGATACCATTCTGTAACACCCCCGCCAAGCCGAACCCTTTTTCATTTAATAAAACTCGAGATGGGGGAAAATCCACGAAGGTTCGACTCAACGGGCGTGTTACCGCCGCACTTATCTCCTTGAAAATAAATGCAAGGCTACATTAATCATTAAACTTACAGGGACAATACTTTGATACGACACTTTTGAAAGAAACAATTTAATAATAGATTAATATTTTCTGAAAATTTCGGCAGAGTTTCCTTTGTAAATTGGACAACCCAAAATGGGAAATTGTTTGAAAAACCTGTTACAAATAAAATATACCAAATCCCAAAACTCAACGCTTTCGCGGAGTACCAGCTAAAGAAAATCAGGAGCACTATTGCCCAACCAGAACTAGAAATGAAACTAAATCAATTAATTATTTAACTATTACAAAGTGGAACGTCTTCGCCTCAAAGGAAACATAAAACAATCATAGATGTACTCTTAGCACGTAACTGCTTCATCTTGGAACAGATGCTCTAGAACTTCAACCTGAAACTATTGTAACACTGCCACCCACCAAGTGACAGGCCACAGTAGTGACAAAACAAAACATTGACATACACATCAGCACATCGCTGAGTACTAACCCATAAAATATTCTTAAAACATGCTTTGGTGTCTACGACTCTCACGTAATCCATACGTTCACATGTAGATATAAATACAATGAATAATTACATAATTAATCTTAATTAATCCAATTATTTAAGGAGAGGAAAGAGAACGCCAGTAAGCCGGGGTCAATCCCCTGTAACCACTTACTTCAACATTGTAGGCCGAGGTCAATCCCCTGTAACCACCTACGGATATCATAATGGCCATAATAACAGAGTCCCTAGTGTGCACACCCCTTCTACTTGGATCACAACAAGATAGAAGGAAGACAGTAACAGAATAATCAGCATAGTAACCAGAGAACCTGTAGGGGCCGCTGAACCACTCATACAGGGCAACCTGTTCATCATTTCCCTCCGATATTTCACTTTACGTGATTAACATCTTTTAATTCACGTCATCACATAAATCACGTATACAATTACGTTATCATTGTTCAATCCAGTGTGAACATATTTCATTCATCATAATCTCAATCCAATCATAGTGGTTTCATTAACTCATTTCATAAATACAACCGTCACTTGAGTTCATTTATCACTTCAGATTTAACTATAGACCTCCCAGATAAGTAAAGCTTGATTGCAAATTTTTAGTTCAAACTCCATAAATACTCTTTTATAAATCACATCAGTTATAATACACCATTATTAGTTATTCACACTTCTATAATTTATCAAATGAACCAGTTTTCTAACCTATAATGTAAACTCCTTTAGTAGAATTTACAGTCTAGTTGAACCATCTACTCCTTTTTTAAACTAATTATTCATGAATGCACCTCGTTATAGACTTTCATTTAGTTAATCATCTTGTTAGAGTAACAAGAATATCATTCTAGTTACAATTAGAATATGAACATTAGATTACTAGGTTTAAGACCTTCACAACTAACAACTCATAGTTAGAATCTACTCCATTCCAGATATTTAGATCACTTTTAAATACCAACACAAAGTACGTAAATCATAAACCAATAACATTCCAACTTAGAGTTTTACTTACTGAACCATGCACCTAACCTTCACACAACTAAATCATTCTCACATAATCAATTAGTGTTTGACCCACAAGCAAGGAGTACGTTATAACTACAAATAGCTATATTAATACACAACTTGACTACAAATTCATATCATCAATCAACATAGAAAGTCTAACTTAATTATAAATGATTAACACCCAAAACTATAGACGAACTGTCTTTCAAGTAATTACCTTAGACCCACATATTAACTTGAATCTAACAAACTCTATTAGACAAATTAAAGTTCATAACTTATAATCACAAATTTATTCCAAAACTAACAATATTTCAACTTAATCATTTTCATCAAATCAGCATAATCCACATCCAACTCTAATTTCCTCTAAAGACTAATATTAATCAAGTCTCACAAATTAATTTGAGTAGTACCAAAATTTAGCATAGTTGTAATACTTACAACTACTCAATCAATCAAGAAATCAACAATCAGTACTCAAATTCAGAATCCATAATTTCAACATTGTTTTTTTTTTTTTTTTTTTTTATTATGAGGAAAACAAGAGAAGGAGAGAGAGGTGTAGTACCTCTGCTCACTTGGAGCAGGGACGACACAAGGCAGCAGGGGAGTGGAGCTGAGCTCCGGCGAGCGTGGGGATCTCCGGCGAGCTAAAAGGAAGAGGAGAGCAGCGAGCAGGGAAGATCAACAGCAGTAGCACAACACCGACAACAACAAGGGCAACAGCACAGCACCGACAACAACAAGGGCAGCAGCACCGCACACAACACCACCACGAAGAGGAGAGAGAAAATAAGAGCAGGGAGGAGAAAGGACCACTAGCGCACGGCGGCGACAGCAGCAGCGACACCAACGAGCAGCAGCAGCTACGCTGGCGACGGCAGCACAACGATAGAGGAGGAAGAGAGATCGAAGCGTGAGGAAGAAGGAAAGCGGGGCTCGGTGTTCGTCGAGCTCCGGTGGGCCTGGGAATCCGGCGAGAGGAGGGAGAGAAATTTTGTGATTTTTGTTGTTGTTGTGAGATTTCAAAGCTCAATTTACTGAGCATTTATAGAAAAAAAAAAACTTGAAGACATTAATGGAAGTAGTAGATGATGGATGGTGGTTCAAATAGGGGAGGGGTTGGAGTAGGGAATAGGGTCGGCGGGTTGTCGGGGTAGGAGATTAAAGAGGGAGTAGAGGGGGGGTTTAGTGCTGAACCAAAATTCTTCAAACATCAATATTGGACTTTAACTAGAAATCTTTACCTCAAAAATCATATAGCAAAATAAATAGGATTTTCTTATTAAATCCATAAACTATATTATAAAATCATTTATCATAATAAACATCACTTTCGTAATAACTAAGGTAAATATACTTATTTTAGAAGATAATCTTCATCAGAATAGTTTCGAAAAATTTTAGGACGTAATTATAATAATAAACATAATTAGTAGCTAATAAAACGAGATTAAAATTCGGGGTATTACAAAGAGTGATTTTGATTATTGATAATTCGACCCAATGTCTCGATTGATATTTTGCTAAATTCGACAATGTTGTCCATCATAGAATCGCATCTCTTTAACAATGTCATATTTTCTTTGAGAGAATTAAGAATCTCATAATGGACATGTAGTTCACAGCTAGAGACATCTTCTTCTAAATTTGAGATAGTAGTATTTTGATGGTCCCACTCATAAGTGTCTCTAGACAGCCACCCAAAGAAACTCCATGCTTCATCAAAGTGTCACTAGTGGAAAAAAGCCCATTTGATGCTGTTAAAATCGAGCTTACTGCTGCGGTTTTGGTCCAAATCAGGTGGGCTCGCAGCAGATTAAGAAAATAATCTGATGCGGTCCATGACCGCATCAGATTTTCACTACCTGATGCGGTTTTGCAAGACCGCATCAGATTTTGGGCTCAAGGAATTAAAAAAAAAAACCTGCTTTGCACTGCAGGTCTGCAGCAACAAAGCGGGAACACCCAAACAACAGCAGTCCAAAGTAGTAACGAAACATCAAAAAAATTCAGATCTAATAACAAACATTATACAAACTAAAAATGTATTTCATTATACAAATATTATACGAACTAAAAAATTCAGATGAATATAACCAAATGAAAACTGAAAACTTATACAAAAATATAAACAAAAAATCGAACAAAATACGGAAATTAAGAAATAAACATAAAAAATCGAACAAAATACGAACAAAAAAAATCGACCAAAAAAATTCGAACAAAAAAAAATCGAATAAAATACGAAATTTAAAAACGAAAAAATATAAACCCAGATCTGGAAAAAAACGATGATGATGAAACGATTCATGGTTCATCGTTCGCGGTTCGTGCTTGATGATGATGAAGAAAATGAACGATTCGTGGTTGATGATGAACGAAGTTGATGATGATGGAGAAAATGAACTGTTCGTCGTTCGTGGCTCCGACATCTCAAATATTTGAAAGAAATAAAAAGGAAATGAGGGTTTGCAAATTCGTTGAGGAGGGAGGAGGGACGATGAATTCGACGCGTTGCCATGATTCGACGACGGTGTTCGTGGGTTTGAGAGGGAGGAGGGAAGAGCATATCTAATGAAGAGAGAGAGGAGATATGGCGCCGTGGGTTTGAGAGGGAGGAGATATTAGGGTTGAGTGAGGAGAGGAGAGGAGAGAGAGAGGCATTAGGGTTTGAGGGGCACCTAAGGGTTATGAGGCCACGAGTTCTGGGCCACGAGTGTTAGTAACGGATTTTCGGATGCGGCCCCATGAACCGCATCAGATTCATGGAAAACCGCATCAGATTTTAAATTTGATGCGGTTTTTTAAGGACCGCATCAGATTTTGTTTGCCAAATTTCCCTCCCATTTTTTGGTTGATTTTCGGATGCGGTTTTACAAAAACCGCATCTGTTACTAAGTGACATATAAGGTTTTTTCCACTAGTGTGTTGGGATCGAAATTCACCATTAAACATAGACTCCACCATTTCTCTTGTATGCATATTCGAACCTTCATTCATCACCTCACACATCTCCCAAATCTCAAGTCTATACTTAGTTAGAAAAGTGTTCTCAAATCTATAATAATAATTCCAAAATGGTTCATCCTCGTATTAAGGAAAAAAGAAGTTTGCCATTTTTTTGGAATTCTCTTTAAAGAAGGAAAAAAAATTATATACAAATTCCTAGACTCATATAATCAGCACTTACCAAATAAAATAAAACAATATAAAAAAATAAAGAAAAGTATAAAAAAAAATCAATTAAGCAATTTCAAACTAAAAAAAAACTTCAATCAATAGCACAATTTCCCCGGCAACTTAGTGTGTCGTTAAGGCACCAAAAACCGCTTTTCAAACAATATTTATAAAACCTAACAAGCAATTACTAGGAACGTAGTAAAGGCAAGTCAAGGGTCGATCCACAGGGAAAAAGGGATTAATTAAAATCTATCAGGTCTAAATTACTTAATTGAAGGATTTTTGGGGGTTTTAAAATGATTTTTATAAGAACTAAAACTAACTAATACAAAAGAACTAGCAAATAATATGAGATGAAAATATGAATTAGGAAGACACTAGAGTTAAGGTTACTAGTATGGATCAAAGTGGACAACAATTATTAATGCAATTGTGATTCAAAGGCAACGATTACGCAAGGTTTAGTTTTCCACTAAAATACTCGAGTCCTCTCTCGAATGGTCCTCGAGAATGATCGCTTAATCAATCGACTTAATCTTCTCTCGAATGGTCTTTAGTCAATTGATTAAGAGATCCAATGAAATTGTAAAACCCCTAATGTAGGATCCCCTTAATTTCTACCCAATATCTTGGCCTAGAAATTAAGTTGATTCATGGGAATGATAAAAGAATTTATAATTCAATTAAGAACATTTGAAATCAAAATACCAAAGCACAAATGTGATCAATATCTATCCTAAGGCCTCAAAACACCAAGATCAATGCACAAACGTCTTTAAATCATCACAATCACATTAACAAAACATTTAAACTCTAATCCATACTTTCACCCTAACCCTAGATAGGGAACTACTCACTAATCATGGATTCTAAGCAATAAAACATGAAATCTATAACTAATCTAGGGCTAAACATGATTAAGAGATAATTAATCTAATTAAAATAACAATTATGAAACTATAATAAAGTCGATCTAATAAAAGGGAAGAACAAATAATAGCAATGAAAAGAGATAATAAAAACTGAAACTTTGAAACTAATTGAATTAATATACCTTCAATGTTGTAGCAATCACAAACTATGATCTAGAATTCTCAAATCTTGATAAAAAACTAAATGTTTTTCTCTCTAAAGTAAGCCCTAATAATATTCTCTAAACTCTTAGAATAAAGCATAAGTCAAAAACTAATCAACTCCAATGTTATGTTATTAAGGCAAGCCTCGTTTTTTTTTCTTCGTGGATTTGAATGGTGTGGGCGCACCAAAATCAGGTGCGGGCGCACCATTCCTTCTGCCACAAAACTGGCATCAAGCGTTGAACGGTGCGTGCGCACCATAGTTTGGTGCGGGCGCACCGTTCTTTCTGATCTGGTCGGACAGTTCAACTTAAAACGAGCATAAGTCTTTTGTTTTAGATCCAAATCGATCTTATGACTAGTCGTTGGAAAGCTATCGAAACAAGCTTTCACCTCCAACTTGAATTACCTTCATCCGGTTTGAGGTTTAAAAGTGGTGTCCATTTGAAGTTTCCTATACAAGATTCTATTGTGCAATGTACTCCTTTGTGCGAGCAGACATGGGCATAGTGTGAGCGCACCATTTATCAATGTGTGCTATTTTCAATGCTTTGTTTGCCGACTCTATAACTCGTAGCCATCTTAATTAGTTCCACCTATATTAAGAACATGGCAAAACAGGGTGAAAGCAAATGTACTTCGGTAAAAAGTGACTGAAAATCTAACAAAATGTCACTATGATCAAGAATGATCAAGTGAATAAAATAGAAGGGAAAGGGAGAAGAAAGAGGGAAGAAAGGGGAGAAAGAGGTTCAAAATGAGCTAAAAGGATTCCATAAAGTGCGTTAGAAACGCACTTATCACCAACATGCTTGCATCAATATTCCATACAAACAGATATTCAACTCATAATCAAATCTTATAATCAACATGTTTGTACACATGAATAAAACATGTAAAATCCAATCATAATAGAAATCATATATGAACTTACAAAAGTCCGATACATGATACTACAAATTTTCCTTCCTAAAATCATGATACTAACTCACATAACACATAGGTATGTATGTACCTTGTATATACAAACTGATAGGCCACATTTAATCACTTTAAAAGTCACCTACTGAAAAATTTCCACCTAAAACAACCAATATAATTTAAAGGCAATACTCTAATTAAATTCAAGCAACTTTAAAATACTTTAAATTCTCTTTAAAAATATTTAAAAGTTGTTTTTACCGTTAAAACTCCAACTTCTTAATTTACCTAGCAAAGTACTACTATACTAGTCATTAAAACCCTTAAAACTCCATTAATAACAATCCTTTTAAAATTCCAGCAGCATATAATTATGTAAAACTCCCTTTAAACATACTTAAACATGCTTAAATTCATAATTCAAATCAATCTCATAGTTTATAACATGCTACTATGATTTTCAAATATTTAACACCCTAAAAATTCATGCTTTGATAATTAAAACTCAATCTAAAATTAATAATCAAATCTGAAATTTTATTCTTGTAATACATAACATATATAATCGAAGATTAATCATTAAAATAGTAAATTAAAGTCATTAATCATGATTAGTACTAAAATAAAACGTAAAAGTTTAATTAAAACTTGAGGAGGAAGAAAAGAATTTAAGCAACACAAAGAAGAGAACAAGGAGGAAAAGGCGCCGGCAGCACCAAGGCAGCGGCGGCAGCAAGTCGGCGGCAGTGGTGATTGGTGTTGCGACGTTTCTTGGCGAAGAAGAAAGTGTTTCTTGAAGAAGAAGAAAGAAAATTGGAAGATGGAAAAAGAACGTGAAAGCGAGAGAAAGGGCCGCTGGTTTTGAGTGTGAGGGAGGAGAGAGAAAGTTTTTGTGTGGTAAAATAATTGGGGTTTATGGGTATTTATAGTTTCCTTTTTGTGGGCTTAGGGAAAAATATAATTGGGCTTCAAATAGAGTTTGGTGATGAATAGGATTGATGATTTCAACTCCTAACCTTACTAGGATTGGCATTTGGGTTCCTCAAGCCATTTAACTTGTTTTCTAAATCCAATTAGTATTTCAAACATTTTTCAAAGCATGCCTACAACACATTTTAACTTCATTAAATCCTTAAAATAATTCTTTTGACTTTCAAAATGGTCAACCTTTGAAATATGAAATCATGAAAATTATACCTGATCAACTCCAGCCCGGCCCGACCCGGTTTTTGGGCGGGTTTGGGCAGTTTTTTTGGGCCCGCGGGCCGGGCCGGGCCCGGCCCGGTCAAATTTTTTTTTTTTGGGGCGGGCTTTGGACAAGCAAAAAAACACTTTTTAGCCAAAATTTTGGGCCCGGCCCGTTTTAGCCCGCAAAAACGCGCTCGGCCCGGCCCGAAATACCGGGCTTTTGGCACAAATTTTTGGCCCGGATTTGGGCCCGGCCCGCAAGATGGGCACTTTTTTTTTTGCCTGGCCCGGCCCGAACTCGGCCCGGCCCGGTGTTTGATCAGGTCTAATTAAAATGCTAATATATATTAAAATATAAATAACTATATATTAAAATATATTTATAAAATTCATAAAAATACAGGGGATTATAGTCTACCCCTCTTAAAAGAAGTTTCATCCCAAAACTTGACACGAAAACTCACACCTTTTCAAAAGTTTTTCAACTCAACTCCTATTGGAGAAATACTTGTGCCACTCATATGCACTCTTTTGCAAACTTAAAATCACTTGCGTTACTAATGAACACTTTTTCTTATGTGGATAATCTATTTATTTTGCGCCAACAAGTGCAAGTCGCCAAAATAAGCACAAAAATGCATAAAATAAATACCATCAAAATAGGTAAAAAAGCTCGAAATTCTATCGCATTCTACCCCCTTAAAGAAAACGAGTTACGCCCTCGTAACTCACCTCAAGGAATAAATCTGGATACTTCTTCTTCATTTCAGCTTCAGCTTCCCATGTTGCCTCTTCGGACTCATGGTTCAACCAAAGCACTTTCACGATACCGACATCCTTATTGCGCGTACTACGCATGTTCTTATCAAGAATTTTCACAGGCCTTTCCTCATACGTGAGGCTACTATCAATCTGGATCCTCTCAGGCTCCAAGACATGACGCTCATCAGGGATATAACATTTGAGTTGGGAAATATGAAATACATCGTGCATCTTCTTAAACTCCATTGGCAAGGCCAACCTATAAGCTACCTTCCCAATCCTTTGTAGAATCTCATATGGACCTACATATTTGGCACTCAATTTGCCCTTTTTCCCAAATCTCATCACACCCTTAGTTGGTGATACTTTCTAAAACACTTTATCACCTATTTCGAACTCATCTTCCCTTTGCTTCAAATCGGCATAACTCTTTTTCCTATCTTGAGCAACTTGAATTCTAGCCTGAATCAACTTCACATTCTTGACAGTCTCCTCAATGAACTCTGTCCCCAATATTATGTTCTCACTAAAATCATTCCAGCAAATGGGACTTCTACACTTTCTTCCATATAATGCCTCAAAAGGTGCCATCTTAATACTCGCATGATAACTATTGTTGTATGAAAACTCAATTAAATCTAATTGGTCTTCCCAACTACCCTGATAATCAATAGCACAGGCTCTTAACATATCTTCCATAGTCTGGTTAGTCCTCTCAGTCTGACCATCAGTCGCAGGGTGAAAGGCAGTACTCATTTTCAACGTTGTCCCAAGATTTAACTGGACCTTTTGCCAAAATTTCGAGAGGAATGTCGAATCACGATCTGAAATAATATCTGTTGGAACCCCATGCAATATCACTACATGCTTAACATACGTCTTCGCAAGTTGCTTCTTCTTCCATGTCTCTTTTATTGGAATGAGCACGGCCGACTTCGTCAGACGGACCACAATAACCCAAATAGTATCATTGTCATTCCTTGTTCTAGGCAAGGCCTTCACAAAATCCATTGATATGGAATCCCACTTCCATCCCGGAACCTCTAAGGATTGAACCTTCCCCATGGGTCGCTTATGATCTATTTTGACTTTTTGACAGGTTAGACACTTTGATACGAACTCGACAACCTCACGCTTCATGTTTGTCCACCAATAGATCTGCTTAAGGTCCTTATACAGCTTGTCACCCCCAGGGTGCACAGAGTACGGTGTATTATGGCCCTCATCCATAAGACGTCTCTTATGCTCATCACATTTTTGTGGTACACAACACCTCCCCTTGAACCTCAGACTACCATCATCATGGATCTTAAAATCACCTTCCTTACTTGGCCCATCTTTTCCTTAATCTTCTCTAGGTGCTCATCCCCAACTTGACCCTCTTTGATCTCGTAAAAAATTGACAATCCCAATGACAAAGCACTCAATCTTGCCTCGATCTCCCCATGATTTAGGATTTCTAGGCTAAGTCTTTGCATATCTCGACACAACTCCTCAGGAACTATCAAGGCGTTCATGCTATGACTCGGCTTTCTACTTAACGCATCAGCCACTACATTCGCTTTCCCCTCGTGATATTGGATGTCTAAGTCATAATCCTTTATCAACTCTAACCATCTCCTCTGCCTCATATTGAGGTCTTTCTGGGTAAAAATGTACTTCAAACTTTTATGGTCGGTAAAGATCTTACAGGTTACCCCATATAGGTAGTGTCTCCACATCTTCAAGGCGAACACAATGGCAGCTAACTCTAGATCATGGGTAGGGTAATTAGCCTCATAAGTGACGCGACGCATACGCAATCACCTTCCCATTCTGTTGTAACACACATCCCAAACCATTCTTCGAAGCATCACTATACACCTCAAATCCCTCATTCCCATCAGGTAGGGTCAAAACAGGTGCGGAGGTCAAACGTTCTTTTAAAATTTGAAAAGCTTCCTCACACTTCTCACTCCACTCGAATTTTGACTCCTTTTTCATTAAGTTGGTCATGGGTCTCGCTATCTTCGAGAAATCTCTCACCAATCTTCTGTAATAGCCAGCACTAGGGGAAAAAAAAGGAAGGGCTGCGCAAGAAGGGCTGCGTTTTACTAAAAAAACAGTCCTTCTTGTATGAAGGGCTGCATTTTCTTTAGAAACTGCAGCCCTTTTATTGAAGGGCTGCGGTTAACAAGAAAACGCAGCCCTTCATGCAGTATGAAGGGCTGCGGTTTTGAGGCTAACCGCAGCCCTACTAATGAAGGGCTGCGGTTAGCCTCGAAACCGCAGCCCTTCATAAACGAAGGGCTGCGTTTCCTAGACTAACCGCAGCCCTTCTGATCCCACCATATCTCCAATTTTGCGCGCACACACAGTAGGTAGACATATTTTCTAAATTTCCCTCCCTTACACGCATTTGACGAGCGAAAAACCCCTCGCCCTCCTTCTCACTCACTCGCACATTAACCCTAACGCCCCACCTGAGCCCTGACGCCGGAGCACCCACATTGCTTCACCACCACAACCCTTCTCTTTCTTCACCTCTCTTCTTTTCTCTTAGCTTCTCTTCTCTTCTTTTCTCTTCTCTTCTCCACCATTTGAGTGGGTTTAGGGTGTGGAGCTCCTCCACCACTACGCAGCCGCCACCACCCACAAGCGGCAAAGAACAACTACCACCACCATCGCCCTACTCTTTCTTCATTGCTAGCGCTTGGGTTTAGCTAATTTTTTGCTTAGTTAAGTATGAATTAATGTTTTTAAGTTAGTTTTGTTTTTCTTAATTGAATTAAATGATTAATGTGCAATGTGGGTTTTGTTAATTGTAGGAAGAAGAGGCTTAGGAAGGCAAATAAAGTTCCAACTATCTCTACTCTCTTCATTGCTTATCATTGGTGTTAAGAGGTAACTAGTTTAATTTCGTTGTCTTTTTTGTTTGATTTAATTTGTTGATGAGACAAAGTTGTCATGTGATTCAATTTGATTAAGTTATGATAATTTATTGATATATGTATTTCTTATAATGTATGTAGATTTCTTGATATGAGATTGTATGAAAACGCAATGTAATTTAGCTATGAAATCTACAAGTTGTTTGAATTGTCATCATATGCCTAGATACCCGTTCAAGACTTACTCATTAGGAGTAAGTCTTGAATAGTCCCGGTTTGGGATTGTTCTTGGACGTTTGATCTCACTTAGGTGGTGAATGTGTGTCTTCTTTTCAATTCCGAGGAAAATCTTGGCTCATCGTTTCTCTACATTGTTCTATGGGTACATATGTAGATAAGCAATTATCTACATTGTGTAGTTGGAGAACTGTAGGGAAATCTTTGCCGGATTTTCCTTAGAATTGAAAAGTTGGCACACATTCACTAGTGAGATTAGACGTCCAAGGATGGGTTAGGTTGGAGTGATAAGGACCTTCGGCTGCATGCATACAATTGAACATGTCACTATCTTAGATTGCTCTATACGTGTGTGATATGATGATATGTGAGTGTATGTACTTAAATAATGATTGATGCATTATAATGAATGGTTGTGTTTAATTATTAGAGGTCTTCTTGAATGAGATGGATCGTACTTGGATGTATGGTAGTCGTGAATCGATTGAGTTTGTGAAAGGGGTCTCGGAATTTCGTGCACAACCGCATTACAATATCAAGCATCCTCTGGAGCGATCGACTTTTATTGTCCTTGTTTCGATTGTAGAAATGTGAGCAAGGTTAGTAGTATACATGTGGTTAGGGAGCATGTCTTTCGTCGTGGGTTTAGGCCTCAATACCACGTATGGGTTTGGCATGGTGAGCGGGGGAAGTATATAGGAAGCTCTAGAGTATTGAACGATGTATGTGAAGAAAAGAAGGATGATGAGTTCGGGGATGAGAATTTGGATGATGAGTTTGCCGATGATGATAGGGATCGGGTAGACGAGATGATACACGAGGTTGAAGATCAGTCGTGTAAACGACCTCGTATTTTTGAGTCTATGTCTGAGGCTGCTGAAAAGCCGTTGTATCCAAGGTTGTACAAAGTACACCAAACTTTCCGCGGTGATAACACTGTTCAACATTAAGTCGAAAGCTGGTTGGACGGACTCTAGTTTCACATCGTTGTTGGAAGTTTTAGCTGATATGCTCCCTGATGGAAATGAACTGCCAAAGTCGTACTATTATGCGAAGAAACTGATGTGTCCTTTCGGTTTAGAGTACGAGCGGATACATGCTTGTCCTAACGATTGTGTGCTTTATCGTAATGAGTATGAGCATTTACATGAGTGTCCACGTTGTGGATTGTCGAGGTACAAGCGTGAAGGAGGCTGGAGGTAGTGAAGGACCACCGCCTAAGGTGTTGTGGTATTTACCCATAATACCTAGATTTAAGCGCATGTTCTCAATTAAAGGAGATGCGAAGAATTTGAGGTGGCATGCGGTTGTAGGAAGAAAGACGGTCGCTTCAAGCATCCAGGTGATTCGCCTGAGTGGAAAAGTATCAACAGGGTGCATAAGGCATTTGGTAATGGCGATAGGAATCGAGGCTTGGATTATGTACGGATGGCATGAACCCTTTTGGCAATCTCGGTTCAAAGCATAGTACATGGCCGGTGGTCTTAGTGGTTTATAACTTGCCTCCTTGGTTGTGCATGAAACGCAAGTACATGATGCTTGTCGCTTCTTATATCGGGGCCCAAACAACCTGGAAATGACATTGATGTATACCTCCAGCCGCTTGTTGAAGATTTACAGAAGATGTGGAACGAAGGAGTGTTAGTATTTGATGCGTATGCTAATGAGATGTTCACTCTGCGTGCCATGCTTTTTTGTACTATGAACGATTATCCAGCTTATGGGAACTTATCCGGGTATAAGACGAGAGGAAAACAACCCCGCCCAATTTGTGTAGATGACATGAAATCTACACACCTTAAGGGCCGCAAACATGTGTATATGCGCACACGAAGGCACCTCGGACGCGACCATTCCTATAGGTTTAAGAAGAAGGCATTCGATGGGACGGTTGAAGAAGAAGTTGCTCATAGACCATTAACCGGTAATGAAGTTTATAATCGGGTGAAGGGCATTGAAACAATCTTTGGTAAACCTGCTAGTGAGGTTGATCGACCTACGGGATTATGGAAAAAGGAGTCCATTTTTTGGAAACTCCCATATTCGAAAGATCTAAAGGTCAGACATTGTTTGGATGTCATGCACATAGAGAAGAATGTTTGTGAAGCTATTCTTGCGACACTTATGAATATTCCGGGCAAGACAAAAGATGTTAAGGCGTCACGACTTTACTTGGAAAAACAGGGGGCTTCGACCGAGTTGTGGGCTCGGAAAAGGGACGGAAGGAAGAAGAAAGTAGTGGAGGAAAGGGTTGATGATGAAACTCGGAAAAGTAAAAAGAAGGTGGAGGATTCGGAGAAGAATTATTTGCCACCCAGCTTGCTACACGATGTCACGTGCGAGAAACGGATTTTTTTGCGAGTCATTGTATGGCATTAAGGTCCCAACCGGCTACTCATCGAATATGAAGCGGTTTGTTACCTTAAATGGTGAATTGAAGTTATCGAGTATGAAATCTCACGATTGTCATGTCATGATGCAAGTATTCTTACCGATTGCAATTCGTGGGATACTTCCAAAGCATGTGAGGCACACCATTACCGAACTTTGTTCATTTTTCCATACAATATGCAGCAAAGTCCTAGAACCGTCGACCCTCGATTCCTTGCAGGCCGGAGTAGTTGAAACTCTATGCAAATTTGAGATGTTTTTTCCCCCGCATTCTTTGACATTATGGTCCATCTCATTGTCCATCTAGTTCGATAAATTAAATTTGTGTGGTCCAGTGTTTTTGAGGTGGTGCTATCCTTTTGAGAGATATATGGGCACTTTGAAGGATAAAGTTCGGAATCCTGCACAACCGAGAAGGTAGTATAATTCAAGGGGTTGTGGGTGAAGAGATCAGTAATTTTGTGGCTGAGTATTTTGCTAGTGTTGATCCTGTTGGACTTCCGACATCCCGATACGAGGGCAGACTTGAGGGCAAGGGCACAATTGGTTCAAAATTGATCACACCTTCCGTAGAAAAGCGTAAACAAGCTCACTTATTTGTATTGCATCACATAGCATTTGTCCATCCTTATTTAAATGAACATATGGAGGAATTACGTGTTAGCAATCCTGGAAAAGGAGTTAGGGCATTGACGCAAATGCATAACAAGACTTTCATTTATTAGTTTCATAAACGAGTAGTGAATGATTTGGATGAAAGTGTTCCTGAAACGATCAAGTGGTTAGCATTTGGTCCTCGTGAAGCCGTACGCTCTTATGAGGGTTATGATATTAATGGGTATACGTTTTGGGTGAACGTCAAGATTTGAAGTCAACATCGCAACAAAATAGTGGTGTTTCACTTGTGGCATCAGCTACACAATACGCAAGCTCGAAGGATAAGTCGCCTGTACATGCTGAAAGCAATTATTATGGGCGAATAGAAGAAATATGGGCGCTGGACTACTGTACTTTTAATATTTGCCTCTTGTGTTGCAAGTGGGTTGACGATAATCGACGTTGCGTAAGAAAAGATGATCCTTGCGGATTCACTCTTGTTGACCTTAGTCGTCTACGTGAAACTGAGGAGCCATTTGTAATTGCATCACAAGTTAAGCAAGTTTTTTTTGTAACTGATCCTGCTGATAATAAGTGGTAAATTGTTGTACCTGGTAAAAGGAGTATCCTCGGTATTGGTGATGTTGATAATGAGGAAGAATATGATGCATTTGAGGACCTCCCCCCTTTTACCTATCCTGAAAATAGTGTGGAAGATGATGTGAATATGTCGGAGAACTATATGCGTGTAGATCACACGGAAGGGATACATGTACTTGAGGATCCTAAGAAACGGCGGAAGGTCAATAAATCATGAGACATAAACTCAGTGTCCGTGTAATTTCTCCAATTTGTAATTCTTTTTTAACATGATTATATGAGGTATAATGTACCTATTGTGTAGAGTTTTAGGCTTGCATTTGTTGTTGGTTGCATTTCGGGAACGAAAAGGTCATTTTAGGCCTAGTTTTGCATTTTTGCTTCCAAATCGTACTTATCGAGTCATTTAACCCCAAATGCATTTTGAACATGATAATATGAGGCATAATGTAACTATTGTGTAGATTTTTAGGTTTGCAATTGTTGTAGGCTGAATTTTGGGAATGAAAAGGGCATTTTAGCCCTATTTTTGCCTTTTCGCGTCCAATTCGTATTATCGCTTCATTTAACCCCAATTTCATTTTGAACATGATAATATGAGGCATAATGTAACTATTATGTAGATTCTTAGGCGTGCATTTGTTTTTGGTTGTATATCGGGAATATAAATGTGATTTTAGCCCTATTTTTGCCTTTTCGCCTCCAATTCATGTTTCTCGAGTCATTTAACTCCATTTTCTTTTTGAAAATGATAATATAAGGTATAATATAACTAGTGTATAGAGTTTTAGGCTTGCATTTGTTTTTGATTGAATTTCGGGAAGGTATATGTCATTTTTTAGAACTACTAACTACGGTAAATGATTGAATTCTTATATTATGTGTTTATTCCTTGGTTGTTTTGCAAGGTTTATATAAATAACACACCACGTTTGAGGGTCTTCACCACAGACGAATTACATGAAGTTCGGGATAAGTTGGCGTCCCACATTTGTGATGATTGCTTATGATACATCTACTAGTTTGTATCAATTCTATGTACACTTTTTACATTATTAAATATATACATATTTAAAGTTAATTATTACGTTCACAAAACTTGTCATATATATATTATTGCAATTTGATTGGTCTTTTTTGTGTCGAAGGGAGGTTTTGGGTGGGGATGGGGTGGGGGGTGGGGGCGGGGGTGGGGTGGGTGCAGTAGGGTGTGGCGGGGGGTGGGGGGGTGGGGTGGGGGTGGGTCTGCAGGGGGGGGGGGTGGGGGTGGGCTGGGTGCGGGGGGCGGGGGTGGGGGTGGCGGGGGGGGGGGGGTGGCGGGGGTGGGGTGGCGGGGGTGGGGGGTGGGGTGGCGGGGGTGGGGTGGGGGGTGGGTGGGGGTGGGGGCGGGGGTGTGGGGCTGGGGTGGGGGGGGGGGGGTGGGGCAGGAGTGTCTTGGGGCCGGGGGTGGGCGTGGGGGGGTGGCGGGGGGGCGGGGTGGGGGGGGGTGGGGGGTGGGGGGGGGGGGGGGGGGGGTCGGGGGTGGGGGGTTGGGGTGGGGTGGGGTGGCAGGGGGTGGGGGGGGTGTGCTAGGGGTGGCGGGAGGTGGGGTGGGTGCGGGGGTGGTAGGGGTGGTGGGGGCGGGGGTGTCTTGGGCCGGGCAGGGTGAGGGGGGTGGGGGGCGGGTGGGGGGGGGTGGCGGGGGTGGGGCAGGGGGCGGGGGCCGGGGGGTGAGGGTTGGGCGGGCGGGGATGGTCGAGGGTGGCGGGGGTGGGAGGGGGTGGTCGAGGGTGGCGGGGGGGTGGCTGAGGGTGGCGGGGGTGGTGGCGGGGGGGTGGGGTGGATGAGGGTGGCGAGGGGGTCTTTGGGGAAGCGGGGGCTGGCATATTTAATTTATTTTTTTAAAAAAAAAAAACTGAATGTGAAGGGCTGCGGTTTTAGGCCTAAACCGCAGCCCTTCACTTTAATAGGGCTGCGGTTTAGGCTAAAAACGCAGCCCTTCAAGCTTAGAATGGCTGCGTTTTGGGCCTGAACCGCAGCCCTTCGTTGTGAAGGGTTGCGGTTAAAAACCGCAGCCCTTCTTATCTGTTGAAGGGCTGCTATGGAAAGGGCTGCTGGCCAAAAACGCAGCCCTGAGGGCTGTTTTGACCGCAGCCCTTCCTTGTTTTTCCACTAGTGCAGCTAGACCTAGGATACTTCGAATATCATACACATTCTTCGGAGTTGGCCACTCACTCACAGCTTGAATCTTAGCAGGATCTACAGAGACTCCTTCCTTAGACACATAGTGACCCAAAAATGCTACCTTTTCCAAACGAAACTCACACTTAGAGAACTTGGCATACAATTGATTCTTCCTAAGCGTCTCTAATATAATTAATGAATACAACCACGAACTTATCTAAGAACTCATGGAAAATCCAATTCATTAAGTCCATAAATATGGCAGGTGCATTGGTTAACCCAAAAGGCATTACATTGAACTCATAATGACCATGACGAGTCATTAATGCAGTCTTAGGTATATCCTTATCCGCTACCCTCAACTGGTGATACCCCGAACGCAAATCAATCTTTGAGAATACGCTCGCTCCATTCAATTGATCGAATAGGTCATCTATCCTAGGCAAGGATACTTGTTCTTGATGGTTGCGTTATTCAATTCCCTATAATCGATACACAACCTCATACTCCCATCTTTCTTCTTAACAAACAACACAGGAGCTCCCCAAGGTGATGCACTAGGTCTAATATAACCCTTATCCAACAATTCTTGCAACTGCGTCTTCAACTCACTCATCTCTAGAGGTGCCATTCTATAGGGTGCTTTAGATATAGGTGCAGTTCCAGGAACTAAGTCTATGGTGAACTCAACAGCTCTCACAGGCGGCATACCCGAAATCTCACTCGGAAACACATCCATAAACTCATTCACAATTGGAACATCCTCAATATTTACCTCAGCTTCTTTACTCACATCTTGCACACTACAGAAATATAACTCACACCCCTTCTTCATCAACTTCTTTACTTGCATTGCGAAAATAACCCCAAATTTCTTGGATTTCCCAAAACGCCTATACGAAATCAGCTTACCCAAAGGGTTCCTTAAAGCTACTTTCTGCACTTCACAATCTATCTTGGCCTTGTATAAACTTAGCCAATCCAACCCCATAATTACATCTAGGTCTCCCAGATTAAACTCTATCAAATCAGAAGCAAGAACACAGTCTCCTATCTTCAGAGGCAAATTTCTGAACAACTTGGTACACCTTATGGTCTCACTAGTAGGTATACTAACAAGCAAATCAATCACCTCAAAATCTACTAACCCCAGACTTTTAATAACAGACGACGAAACAAAAGAATAAGTCGCCCCTGAATCAAATAATGCTTTAACTAGCACGGAGTTAATAGGAAAAGTACCAGACACTACGTCGGCAGATCGTTCAGCTTCATTGCGACTCATCACGAACAGTTTGCCCAGAGTCTTGTTCTGGTTGCTCTCACTAGCAGGCTTGTTATAGCTTCCTTGATTGTTCTGTGCCCCTGCAGGTTTCGAACCCTGATTTCCTGGCTGGTTAAATCAAGACCTCACTTGGTTACTACCCCCATTGCCATTTTGCTCTTTCGTTTGCTTAGCAAAGCACTCATACTCCCTATGGCCCTTCTTCTGACAGTAATTACAAGTCACTGGGTCTCCTTTACAGTCTCTACCAGGATGGTTGTTGCTACACTTCTTGCAGTGATACACTCTTTCAGCTCGACCCCTATTGCGGTTATCCTGGTTGTTGTTTCCTTGGAAATTCCCATTACCATTCTTGTTTTTCTTGAAATTCCCCTGGTTTCCCCCAGCATTAAAGTCCTTTCTTTTCTTACCTACCACAGTATTCTTTTTATCCCGCCTCGACTGGAGTCCATAAATGTGGGCGGCTCTCCCATACACAATATCTAGGAATGTAAAGGTCTCACCTCCTAACCTCAGCTATATCTCATCAGTCAACCCTTGCTTAAAACCTCTGAGCCTTCAGCTCCTCAGTGGCTACAACCTCAGGTGCAAACCTCGACAATGCTATGAATTTACTGTAGTACTCAGAGATGGTCATACTACCCATCCTAAGGTTAATGAATTCTTGGGCCTTCTGCTTCCTCATAAACGCATGGTAAAACTTCCCTCTCAAGGCAATCACAAAAGCATCCCAATCGAATCCTTCCACAGCACTCAGTCTAGCTCCATTCTTCCGCCACCGTAAATCAGCCTCATCCTTAAGGTATAGCACAGTTGGACCCACCCTCAAATTCTCAGGACATTTCACGGCTCCAAAAAGTTTCTCAAACTCCCTAATCCAGTTTTCTAGAAAGGTAGGATCAGCTTGCCCCTTATAGTATGGTGGCTTAACCTTAGCTAGCCTTTCAATCATGTCCCTAGCAGTCTCAGGACGCTCAGCTCTCTCCTGAGTCAATTTTTCCGCCAAGAGGCGTATAGCATCAGCTAGGTCGTTGTTGTTAGCCATCCTACTTCGTGACCTGAAAGTAATATAACTCTACTTTAGGTTTCAATATAGCTTATGTGTCAATCTAAGAAGGCAACATTTGATTTGATCAACAAAGATCGCCTCAACAAACAATTTCTCAAACAGTTCCAAGTACAACATAAAGTGTTCTCTAGTAACCACTTAATCATCCATGAAGAAATATTCACATCAGATCACATAAGTAGAACAAACAAGAATTTAATCACATAATAAAAATTTAAATAATGAAAAGGTTTCGAACACGTGCAATTCTTGCTCACTCATATAAATAAATAATTAACTTTTATTCCTCCAAAAGGGTATTATTAAATAATTGTTACTATAACATTATATTTTCCTAAACAATGGTACTATAAAACAACTCTAATCCCTGTTGGCCAACTATCCAACATTATTATATTATTAAATATATTGTTTTCTCTAATCGTAAATATATAAATAATAACCTAAGGTACCACATTATCATTCTTGTCCTCAGATTCCTTGTATCATTCAGGCACGAATCTCATCTTCAAACTCATTTATGTCCTCATCATAATATTCGACGTATCTCCCTTGTCTTTTAGATCTCCTTGTAGATTGAGGCTCTTCATCCTCTGACTCTGAATCAGTTTCAAACCTGAAGGATGCACGGTAAATGTCCAATCTTGTCTGACCCCTAGCACGGTCTAACTCTACAATGAGCTCATCATCCCTGTCCACCCCGTACCTTAATATTTTACGCATAACCCAATCTAGACTGGTATAGTTATTATCATTGACAGGTACATTATTATCGTCACCTTCATCATCACTTATTACCATGGGATTTTGGTAACTTCCTACTATGGCAGAAATGATTAAGGATCTACAACAAATGTATATATTCAATAATATATTTAGCACTCTCCCTGTACGCAATTCCCAACAATAACAATAAAAAGTTGCCATTAACATCATAGGCACAAGGATGTAACAATTAGCAGGGAAGAAAGATATAAACAGTTAGCAGGGAAGAAAAATAATAACATGCTGAACTAACTATTTAATGCAGGCATACAATATTTCTATCCTATATGTCCTTCCTATACTACCCATTCTCACAAAACAACAAATAAGACTTTAAAGGTAATAAAATAATGCAGACACTAATTAAATTTTTCAGGTAACAAAAATAACAAAAGTATCAAACTTAAAAGAAAAAAAAAATATCACCTATGAGTTCTGGAAAAAAAAAATTTCGGACATGCTAAAAACATAAAAAAAAAAAAATCAAACCAACATATAATTCGACAAAACAATTTCGACTTAACAAAAAAAAAATCGGATAGTATAATTAAAAAAAATACGGACCCTTCTAAACAAAAAATTCGGACCTTTAAAAAAAATTCAAACAATATATTCTTATTCCAAATTTAAGGTAATAACGTTTTTCAAAACGAATAAGTAGGAGCAATTCTAAGAGTTTATTCAAATAACTAGTAAGTTAGTTACGCGCCTAAAAGTTTTGAAAATAACATAAAGCTCCCAGATACCACTTTGTAACACCCCGATAATTCTCCCTTTTCCAAAATAGCTTTTCAATATAAAACATGGAGAATCATCAAAGCATTATCGCCCGTGTGAAAACGTATCGGCTTATTCAGAATTTTGCAGCGGAAAATATATATAACTAAATTTCATACTTTAAAGATAATAAACAAACAAAGTACTTAAAACCAACACATTATAAATGTCTACTTTAAAACCAAACTTAATATAATATGTTCCTACTAAAGCAATAGATAAACAATTTGTTACACATGCTCTCCATTTCCAGATTCTCAATGATGCAACATCTGCACACCTGTAGATGTCAATGCTCTAAAGAATCTGCTAAAATGGGTCACCACAGGATCAATAAGGCAAAGCCATGATCACATATACAAATAAAGCACGTAATCAGCAAAGCTGAGTACTACGTAATAATACATAAACATTCCTAACATGTTACTAAGAAATAATAAGCAGGGATAAATAATAATATAACATTCTGCAGATAACTTCTACTGAACTAAACTTTAATCATCTTTTTATTGCTTTAATGGAATAGTTATTGGACCGAGTTGTCTAACTAAAAACCAGCCTTCCCTTAAAAGACGAAATACGGGCGCGACTCCGTATTCCATAAACCTTTGAAAAAAAAACAAGAACGGTGATCAATCCAATTCCCATAAAATGCCTTGGCACGCTCACCATGTACCCCAACTCCTGATTGTCCAACTTCAGACGTGCACCAGTCTAAAGTTTATTACTATCCAAGTTACACTTTACGTGATTTACAATTTATTACTTATTATGACACACAAGTAATACAGAACTATCAATTCAAACATTCACAACTGAACTTCTTTTTATCTTAGGATTTCATAAGTGATTACACAACTTACAATCCAAGAATACTTATTTTTATTCCAATCTTTCCTATTTGTTGAACCTAGCCAACAACCAATCTTACCTTTCAAAGGCATAACTTATGAACTTACCAAATAAGGCCCACAGTCCTCATAAAGTAGTGAAAACAATAATATAAGGGAACACATGATTTAACATGATCCAACTCAATAATTATATTAATTCCCCCATGTGAATTAATAAAGAAAGTTCCCATCCAACATGCTTGCATCAGTATTCCATACAAACAGGATATTCAACTCATAATCAAATCTTATAATCAACATGTTTGCACACAGGCATAAAACATGTAAAATCCAATCATAATAGAAATCATATATGAACTTACAAAGTTCCTATACATGACACTACAACTTTTCCTTCCTAAAATCATGATACTAACTCACATAACACATAGGTATGTACGTACCTTGTATAAACAAACTGATAGGCCACCGTTAATCACTTTAAAAGTCGCCTACTGAAAAATCTCCTCCTAAAACAACCAATATAATTTAAAGTCAATACTCTAATTAAATTCTAGCAAATTTAAATTCTCTTTAAAAATATTTAAAAGTTGTTTTTACCATTAAAACTCCAACTACTTAATTTACCTAGCAAAGTACTACTATACTAGTCATTAAAACCCTTAAAACTCCATTAATAACAATCCTTTTAAAATTCCAGCAGCATATAATTATGTAAAACTCCCTTTAAACATACTTAAACATGCTTAAATTCATAATTCAAATCAATCTCATAGTTTATAACATGCTACTATGATTTTCAAATATTTAACACCCTAAAAATTCATGCTTTGATAATTAAAACTCAATCTAAAATTAATAATCAAATCTGAAATTTTATTCTTGTAATACATAACATATATAATCCAAGATTAATCATTAAAATAGTAAATTAAAGTCATTAATCATGATTAGTACTAAAATAAAACGTAAAAACATGATCTTTAATTAAAAATTGAGGAGGAAGAAAAGAATTTAACCAACACAAAGAAGAGAACAAGGAGGAAAAGGCGCCGGCAGCACCAAGGCAGCGGCGGCAGCAAGTCGGCGGCAAGTCGGCGGCAGTGGTGATTGGTGTTGCGACGTTTCTTGGCGAAGAAGAAAGTGTTTCTTGAAGAAGAAGAAGAAAGAAAATTGGAAGAAGGAAAAAGAACGTGAAAGAGAGAGAAAGGGCCGCTGGTTTTGAGTGTGATGGAGGAGAGAGAAAGTTTTTGTGTGGTAAAATAATTGGGGTTTATGGGTATTTATAGTTTCCTTTTTGTGGGCTTAGGGAAAAATATAATTGGGCTTCAAATAGAGTTTGGTTATGAATAGGATTGATGATTTCAACTCCTAACCTTACTAGGATTAGCATTTGGGTTCCTCAAGCCATTTAACTTCTTTTCCAAATCCAATTAGTATTTCAAACATTTTTCAAAGCATGCCTAACAAAACATTTTAACTTCCTTAAATCGTTAAAATAATTTCTTTGACTTTCAAAATGGTCAACCTTTGAAATATGAAATCATTAAAATGCTATTACCTCCATCCCAGAAAGATCTGAACACTTGTTGGAACACGTAGTTTAAGGTGATAAGTTGTGGTGTGGTTATCAAATGTTATTTTATTCAAAAAGTAGATGTGATAGGAGTTGGTGGGGTATTTTTTATTAGAGGAGAGAGAAAGTTGGGTAACTTTTTATTAATAAAAGGTAGAGTGTGGGCCAAAGATGTGTAAAAGAAATAATATAATAATGGTGGGACCATGCCAAGAATGGAAGTGTTCAAACTAATTTGGGACAAACATAAAAGGAAAGTGTTCGGACTATTCTGGGACGGAGGTAGTAATATATATTAAAATATAAATAACTATATATTCTAATATATTTATAAAATTCATAAAAATACGGGGGATTACATCTGATTTTGGTATTCCCTTTGTACAATTAAAATCATCCCTCTCTTCTTTGTTTCTCCAACTTTTTACTGTTGCTTGGAATATTGAAAAGAAGTTAGTCAAGCTAGTGGTTTTGCTTGCCTTAAATCCAACAACATGATTTGTGCTTTCACTTCTTTGTGAAGATAGTATTCCAGCAGAGAAGAAATCTTTGCTAAATGTTGTACACCATTTTTCTTTCAAACTATATAATCTTTTGAACCAAGCATCATCTTTTTGGATCATTGAGCTCCAAGTCTGTTCAAATTCTGATTTTGTAATACAACCACTCAGACACTTGTGAAATTTTTTCTTGAAGTCCCTATCTGCCTTCATCAATCCAAATCTTTGATTTGCATTTTGACTCAAGTGCCATAAACACAACCTGATTCTTGAGGTTGGGAAATCCTGTCAATAATTTCATGTATTTAGGTTTTCTAATAGTATATGTTGCAGTTGCAATAGTATAGTATAGAACTTGTAGATCTTGAGTTAAAGATCAGTACCTTTTTTTATTCCTACTGCAATTGCAGCATCTTAATCACTTAATATAGTTATTGGACACTTTCCTCTCATTGACTTTTTAAATGTTTCAAAAACCCATTCAAATGATGGTATTGTCTCATCCGCAAGAAAGGCACATGCGTGCAAACATTGTGATTTTCCAATGGTTACTAATTCCTACAAATGGAGCACAAATTAGATTATAATTGTGTGTCCTATATGTAGTATCAAAAACCATAACATCTCCAAAGATTGAGTAGGCCTCAAGCATCATAGAGTCTCTCCAAAACAAGCAGCAAACCTTTCCCTCATCATTCAATCATACTCTAAAAAAGAAGTTACTATTTGTTTCCATCTGCTCATAGAGGTTATCAATCCTTTCCTTCAATTGGTTTTATTTTGCGTCTATAGCAGCAGTTGAAGTGGTCCTTCATGGAATGCCCCAATGCATGTGTCTTCACCACCAGCTTTTTTACTCATGTATCTGTATGAGTCTATGGGTCTAAAGCCACACTCTTGCATAGCTTGAATGGTTTGTAGCTTTGGATCACTCATTTAACGCTCAGATCTATAAAGGTAATTTTGTGGTTCTCTGGTAAGTGGATGATTGTGTTGGATAACATGTTGCACTATCTCATATTGTCTTTCACGAGTCATCTGTGCTCTAATTAAAGCATGACATTCAGTTCTTGTGATTATAACTCTTCTTGTCCTCTGCTTCTTTGAGTTGTTTCCTTGTTTTGAAGTACTCTCTTCGATCATTATATCTTTATTATTCTCTTCTTCTTTTTCCTTGTTTTTAGTATTCCTTTTTCTTTGAGCAGAGTGTAGACACATAATCATGTCTCCCCATTTAAGGATCCGATGATGAAACATATCACGGTCTTAATTGGTCCGACCAAAGGGCAGAGCAGTCTGAAAAGCCATTCAAACCATTTCAAAAAGTGTTAAAGTCCTATTTTAAAGCTCAATTAATTATTCATGATAATTAATTGTATTTTGAGCCCAATTCTTTGATAATTAATTGATATATTTTAATAAAAAATATTTTCAAAAGATATTTTTTATAAGTCAAAATCGGATTTTATCCCGTAAAATCAGATTTCCGGAGTTAAAAGATAAAAGAAAATCTTTGAAAGGCGTTTATATCAAAAAACTATCAAAACGTGGCAAAAACAAGGCGGTGCGCTGAGCGCAGCTGACTGTGCTGAGCGTAGTGTTCTGCCACGTGGACTTCCACGTAAGCTGCGCCTAGCGCACGGACTGTGCTAAGCGCACCAGAACTGCTACATAGACTTCTGTTTCATGTAGAGTCCTGCGTCAAGCGCAGTTCTCTGCTTGAGACGCGGATTTTCTTTCTTATCTTTTTTCAAAGCGCGTACCACGTGTACGCTTTCTATTGGTCATGCCGCGTCATGCGCTTGACACGTTAGCTGCGCCAGGCGCAGCTGGCGCGTGAGGCGCAGTGTCGTTTTCCCAATAAATAGGCCTGATTTTCGTACAGATTTCAGAACGGATTTTTCACATTAACACACTTCGAACTCCACGAATACTTTACGAACCTCTCTACGAACTACAAAACTTCCCTACAAAAACTCATACTTTCAAAAACAAATACATTCAATCTACATACTTTCACACATTCATATTTTCAAACTTCACGATTGCTCGTCCAGAAGGTTGTCAATCTCTCAGACCCAAGCCACGGTATAATCCTGAAGGTCCTTAAATAAATTATTTTTATATTGAAGTTACTAACAGTTTTCTTTCCTGATGTAGATCTTTAATGTAAAATCGCTCTACTGTATATTCTAACCTCTTTTCAATCTTTATTTTATGTTCATATTATTCTTGCCTTTGTATATTATATGATTGCCTGATTATTCTATTCATATTATATGATTGTCCTGTTTCAATGCTTTTATCACCCACATGTTATTTTTGCTAATCAAGACCTAAAGAACTGTTCTAACATTAATCAGATTAATTTGGACAACCTGTTAGGCTCCCTGTAATATTGATTGCCTAAATAACATATCACTAAAATTAGTCTTTTTATGTGTTTCTTGAACCTATTAGACTAAATATTTTTAGGGTGTTTAAAACGTTATATGATTATTCCTTGGCATAAAATCTGTAATGAATCGATATTTAGTAAAGGCCAACTTTGGGCGAATGTGGTTCATTATGACTATATTCGTACCCTCACCCCCAAATTCAATATTTGGTTCATTTTGACCATCTATGGAGTCAGGACGGGGGAATCTACATTGGATAATTTGTCCCTATGGTTTTCCCATATCCAATTAGGTTTATGAGTCTTCCTTTAAAGGCTTGTTGGCGACTTCTTTCAAAATAATTTTTAATAAAACCTTTATAGTGGGGTAGTCAAATCTAATATGCGCTCACACCGCGTAGGCGAAATAAAAACACGCCTACACAGAGCATACATCGTACTTCTGATGGACCACTGATGTCCCCTCTTTATTTTTTTGTTTTTTGATATTCTAACACTGAACCATACTATAGAAGCATGCTGACAATATAGCTCATGGATATCATCTGAAGTTGGTCTTACTTGACCAAGAAAAACTCCTGCAATTTCATGTTTATTCAATGATTGTACAATTGAACCTGTTATAAAAGATTAGGATAATATTATCACTTTTGATATAGTATTATTTTGAATGATATAGTGTGTTTATATATGGTATAGTGTGTTTCTATGTGCTATAGCGTATTTTGTGATATAGGGTATTAATTTCTGATATAGTGTATCTCTTTGTGATATAGTGTCTTTCTGTGTAATATAGTGTATAGTGTATGTATATTGTGTTTCTTTGTGATCTAGTGTGTTTTCGTCTGATATAGTTTGTTTCTGTGTACTATAGTGTGTTTATGTGTGGTATAATGTGTTTGTATGTAATATAGTGTTTTTGTATTTTGTTTATGTACTATAGTGTGTTTCTGTGTGATATAGTGCATTTGTGTGTAATATAGTGTGTCTGTGCGTAATATAGTATTTTTGTATGTCATATTGGGTGTTTCTATGTGATATAGTATGTTTATTTGATATAGTGTGCTTCTGTCTGATATAGCGTGCTTATGTGATATAATTCTGCATTATATAGAAATATTTTTGCATCATATAGTTAACATATGAATGATATAGTGTGTTTATGAAACTTACCTTGAATGACAGCTGAATTACATTCATCAGTTGATACTATAGCATAATGCTCATCAACTTGATTTTCGAACTCATCATGAAACAGCTCCACATTTCTACAGAAAATTATAATGTTATTATTTTGCTTAATCAAATGTATGTATTGCTTGAGTTCAATGCCGTTATCTTCAAAATTTGGTGTATTATTGAAATATATTACTATAGGATCTTGATGCTTGATTTCGATTGAATTGCTATGTTGTTCGTCGTTGATATTATATGCTTCAATGCTCCGATTTAGGTCGTCGATATTGCATGCTACAATGCTCTGATTGAGATCTATTTGCTCAATTAAACTTGAATTTTCCATTAATTTTGACTATTTGCTCAATTAAACTGGAAAATTTTGAAGAATCAATTTCGAATCAATATTCTACTTGAATTATTGAATTAGATAAGAATAATAAATAGATTATGAAACAGATGTTCTTAAAGTTAGGTTTTGAATGAAATTGAGAAAAAAATTGAATGAAGAGAGAATAATTAGAAATTTTGAAAAGAGAGAGATTTTGGATTTTAGGAAATATTGAAGAGATCGAAAGATTCCGAGATTTTGGAAAGTAGGAGCCAGTAGTGTGTGTCCCGAGTCACGTGCATGGGCCTGGTGAACACTAATATTACTGTGAACCGGGTCCACGTAAGTCGAATTGTATATATAAACACGACGACTTCTCTCACTATACTGACTAGGGGTGATAGCCTGAGTGCCTGACGTGTTCGTGAACAGTTTGAGCTCGGCTCGGTCAAAGTTCTTTCCAAACTCGGCTCGTTGTGGCTCGGCTCGAGTTCGAGTTCGGCTCGATACCTTAACGAGCCAAGCTGATTTATGACAAGCTCGGCTCGAAAAGTTCGTGAACAAGCTCGATTACTTTTTTATATATGGAAATATTGTATTAACAGTTTTATTTATTCCACATATTACACAATAATAAGTTAACAATTTTATTATCAAAGAATAAACTCAAAAAACCAAAATATGAAAAAAAGAAATATAAAAAAGACAAGTAAACTAAGATAATAATAGGTCAAGTTTGTTCGTGAGGAGCTCAATAACGACTCGGTCAACGCTTGGTCAAAGTTTGGCTTGGTCACAGCTCGATTCGTCAAATTTCAAGCTCGGCTCAAGTTCAAAAAAACTTAAATGAACACCAGCCGAACTAATAAGGGTTCGAGCTTGACTCGACCGATAAGCACCCCTAATACTAACGGGTGTACCATCTACGCATCACGCAACCACTTTAATGAAGTAAAACAGAACGTGGCTTTCTTCTATAACGTCCAATCGTCCATCTCAATACGACAATACCACTTACCACCTCTTTACCCTCAATGTTTCGCTTGCAGATGCTTCCCCTTCGACTTCTTTCTCTCTCCAAATCTCAGGTATACATTTCTCTCTCTACTTTAATCTAAAATCATGGCCTAAAGACTAAAAAGTATATCATCTGCTTATATTTTGAGTTTTGCAGGCTCAATTTGCGCTTCTGTTGCGATTCCTTTCTATAGCTCATGGATGGTATTTCTCTTCATTCTCCTATTCCACCTTTTGCCTCTATCTTCATTTCAATTGAAATTGTATCATCATTTTCGAATTTGGCCTGCTCTTTTTGTTCCTCTACTAATTTTTTGGTTCAACAAAAATTGAATGATTTTCTGGGTTATGCTTAGAAAATCATTTTATTTGCATATGTTTACTTCCGTATAATTTTAATGTGAATATAGGGTGGGGACGAAGTTACCCCATGAGTGTGGTGGGATTTTAATTCTATGTCTCGGATATTATTTGCTTGGGATTTTTGATTTAAGAAATTCGAAGTGTTTAATTAATTTTCTTTGTTTGTGGAATTGGGATGTTTGAAATTGATCATTTTGCAGGTGAATGAGGCCAGATCTTCACATAATTGTTGTAATAATGTTGTCAATGTTGTGCTACATTGTTGTATTTAAAGAAAATTCCCTGCTCTTATGATCCGATTGCAATTGGGTTTCCAACTGCTACTCCGAGTTCTCGTGAGTTAATGGTGGGCTTATTTAGGCTCGTTACCTTTCCCAACTCCCATATAATCAGCTTGCTTTTGGGTTTTCTGGCCAAGAATAGCATTAGGAATCTTTGTGACAATCTTGTGACTAAGACACAAAGTTTTGTGCAAATACATCTCTTTCCCTTAATTAGGAGTTGGTAATCGACTTCAGGAAGATGATAGAATATTAGAGGATATCAAAAGCACATAAAGTTTCCTGACAAGCATGTTTGATTGTGGATACTTTCTGTGATGGCTTTCAGTATTTGAGAAATGATGATGCAAGTATGCTGAAGTTGTTTCTGTAGAGGATTCTGGTATATCAGTTTGACTGTCGTCACCCGCTGCGCTTTGTGATTGACACGATTTACCAAGTTGAAGAAAGCTTCCTTGGAGCTCAGTTAATCTGTTAGACTTGCGAACACACTCCTCATTTTGCGAGGCGTAGGCATTTTCCCTTGTTTGGGAGAGAGGGCATTTTCATTGCAAACAATTCAATCTAGTCATAGGATTCCCTGGTGGCTTTTGTTTTTGGGTCTTCATCTAATTCGGAGACCGCATTTATGCAAAAGTTGCAAATACTTGGTTGTAATAGTTGCTAATTGTCTTGTAAGCTGATGGGCTTCACTTCTTATATATGTGGTTAAATAGCTTATCACAGAAATCAAATACTGATGGTGGTTATTTGGACTCCTCACAAGACCCTGTCATTCTAAATTTTGGCCAACTAAACCATGGTGTGAAGTGTTTTTTTTCTTTGATTGGTACACACGCATACTTCTATCTTGTTGCCTATGGAGACATGGCATGAGAGACCAAATTTTCATTTAATTTCAGCTCAAGCACCCAAATCAACGGAATATTACAGAATGATGTGGAACTGTCGACATCTAGAATGAGCCATCATGAAGTTAAAACCTTTTGTACTAACCCAGGTCCGTCTAGTATGTACTGCTTTCCCTTTTTTCTAATGAGATCTTTCCAGAAATTGGGTTTGGGAAAAATTATTCAGAGAGATGAATCATTGAAGGGGGATGTAGCAATTAAACTCTGTGATTGCTAGCACTACTGCACTTACTGTACCTGTAAAACTATGTAGAATCATTGTCTTGAGTGTCAAAATCTATTGCAATCATTTGCCTAGCTCTGGGTTTCATCATTCTCTCGTGAACGTATTGTGAAGTCTCCAGTTAGCTAGCTAGATGTTCTCGATAAGTTTTCAGCATACTTTGCGAAGGGTAGTTTCTTTTTACTTAATTCCAAAAGCTTCAGATGTCATATATTGATAATGTGAAGCGTTGCAACTGAATAACGTAATAATTAATTTCGTCGGTCCATTCATACTATGCTAAACATCCATAAACTAATGTGAGCTCTTGATTTTACTAGCTTTTAAACTTGATTAGTGTCTGTCCTGCCTTTATAACACTTTGTTGACTTGCACAGACCTGGCGGCAAAGAAATGTGTGCCTTGTAACTCAAAAGATCTACGATCTATGAATGAAGAGTTAGCAAATGAATTGACTGCAAAGGTTCGTACTAAAGTTGTTCTTTGGTGCTACCCTTTCTTCTGTTTGTTTCATTTAGGTGAACTATTTTCTTTTCATCAAAGGCTGCAATATTATCTTACATGAGATGTGAATCTAACTTACAGAGACAACCAAGTCAACTAGTCTGCTTACTTAGATTGTCCTTGTCAGTGACATGTTTGTAATTCCTTCAGGTTCCTGATTGGAATCTGGTCAATGAAGGAGATAAACTGAAGCTAACCCGATCTTGGAAAGTGAAGTCATTTACTAAAGGACTGGAGTTTTTTCAGGCTATTGCTAATGTTGCTGAAGCAGAAGGTATAGCATTTTCTGTCAGTATCTTATGACTTAGAATGATTAGATTTCCAAAAAGAATTTTTTTTATCAGATTTTTTAAAAGACTTTGGAGATAAATGGATGTTGGTGTCATCCACGACAATATCTTATGTGGTTCTAGATTATGCAGCTCTTCTTGATTTTTATTTTCTGCTTTAAAATACAACAGGTCACCATCCAGATCTGCATCTTGTGGGCTGGAACAATGTGACAGTTGAAATATGGACACATTCTGTTGGTAAGTGCAGGAAATTGTTTGCATTTAACTATATGTTTTATGCTAAATGCTTCCTTCCCTGCTGTTAGCACAAATATACTCATATTGTGCTGGGCCTAATTTTTAAACTGCTTAAATGAGCATGTTGTTGCTCTGCTACTGTCAGGAAATTGACTTTTTTTTTGCAATAGGAAAAATCTGTCAGCTTAGAACTTTGTGCCATGTTCTGTAACACAATTAAATTCTGAAACAAATATAAGTTAAAATTCAGAAATAAGCCAGACTTGATAACTTACCGAATTCATTGTCCAAATGGCTAGTTGGCTACCCCAGCAATAATGCCAATTTACACTCTGTAGCTCTTTTGGAATCAGAATTCACTGAGTTTTATATCATTGTTTAGTTGAAATTCGAGAATATTATCCCGGGGATTGGTCGTTCTAATGACTGGGCACTAACATAATGGTAGTTCGGTGTGTGAATGACTTAGCATATGGGATATTGATAAAGCTAGATTTGGTGCTGTCTGTACTTTAAGTTTCTGGGTCTGTATAATGTGTACTCATCTGGCTTTGTGTGGTTTTTGAGAGGAAAGACTGAAAGATTATGGCCTGATAAGTAATGAAGTATATTTAACACTGTTAGAAATTAGGAGAAGAATTTTGGCACACCTTAACACTGAATATGAGATTATTTTTGTTAACTGTAATGGGAAGGTACTATTAAATACTAATTTCGATCTTCTGTTTATTCTGTCTTCAAATTTCTTTGCCTTTTTTTCTGCCTTGCTCATTTGTCGATGTATGAGGACAGAGTTGAATGTATGTTGAGGGGTCACGAACAGTGTTACCTAATTCCCTAAATGCCCTGCGAATTGCGAATTGAGAAAAGCGAATTATGGTCGGTTTTGGTTCATTTTTTGGCCATTTTGGGCGAATTGGCGAATTCAAAAGGCGAATTAGATAGCGAATTAGGTAACACTGGTCACGAACATAAGAATGATTGTGTAATCTAGCCTTAGAGGCAAAGATGCTACAAGCTATTCCTAAATTAAGTTTGTACTTTACTCATATTTGGGTGATGAAATTGACATTTATTAGAAGTGAAACGTGTTCCTCAAGTTCAAAAGTTTGGATTGGAAGATTTTGCTACAGTCATGCTTGTATAGCAATTGCATGAGATATTTTCTTTAGCGGAAAAATATATGTACTCGAACCTGGTACAGGTAAAGGACTTAGTGGGTTTCCGTTTAGGTGTGTAAACCATCTTTGGCTTTAATGCTGCTTTATTTTATCAGATAGACGCTGGTTTGTTAGGCATTTTGGACCTTCTGTTGTCATTGATACTCAATTTGTGCCTTCTTTTATTTTGATCGTCTTTTCCATCTTTCATTTTTTATAATCATAAAGATTTGGAATCTTGTTTTAGTGTATTTTCCTTTTACATAACAAGGAGATATGACTGCTATGAGATGAAATCTTGGAAAAAGTTTACCATTTAAGATTGTTAAACTGAACAAACCAAAATTATATAAATTTGTGAACTTATAAACAAGACTTTAAACTTAAAATATAGCTCTGAAGTACTTCTAGTCTTCCCCATTTTCTCAATGAGTTGCTTTCTTTAGATGAAACCTGCTCTCCTTAACTGAACGCTTTTATCTATGGATTAGACTCTGTAATATGCATGTTCAGCTTGAATTTAACTTCAAGTTTGTCTAAATTTGCAGGAGGGCTTACAGAAAATGACTTCATACTTGCAGCGAAGATCGACACTCTTGACCTTGCCCACCTTCTAAGGATTAAGCCTAAGTGAATGCTATCCAAACGCCTTCTCGGAATTATTTTGAGTTGGCCCGTAACATGGGCATTGCTTAGCTGAAAGATGTCTGTCAATGTTAAATGTAGTCCTACACATTTTTATTTTTTCATAATTTCAACTTAGTACATTATATACCATTAACTATAGAAAATGACAAGGACAGTGCCAACTATGGATATTCCGCCATATTTAGTTCCAACTTTTAATTATGTCTTTGGGGTCTCAACTTTGGGGTATGTTATAAAAATGGTCTATAATAGGTAAATGTCCACAACCTCGCACCCCTCCCCTGCCACCCTTCCCCCACTCTTGAAATTCCCTCCCTTGCCACCACCTCTCCATCCCTGAAACTCCATCCCTTGCCACCCCTCCCCCACTCTTGAAATTCCCTCCCTTGCCACCTCCTCTCCATCCCTGAAACTCCCTCCCCTGCCACCCCCTCCCCTTCAATTGTCTACACCCAAAACACTAGCGTGTGGCAAAAGCGACAAGGATTTCGGTATGAGAGTCGGTGGAAATTTCGGGGCAATGGAAGCCTACAATCTCACCGAAAATTTATGGGTCACCTAGAAACCTAGCCATAGTATAGTCCAAAACACACAAAAAAGGCCAGCATGTAAGATTAGTAGGTATTGGGCCACGAAACTTGCCAGAATATTTAGGTCATCTAGTATGTCCCACGAAACTTGCCAGAATGTTCAGGTCAGTAGGCGCCAAGGGCCGGTAATTATGGTCCACAAAACCCAGCCAAAATATAGTCTAAAACACACAACACAATTTCGCCGAAATTTTTTGGCTCGCCTAGAAATTCAACCATAACACAGTCCAAAACACATAAAAAGCCAAGCATGTAAGATTAGTTGGCGCGCGGCCACGAAACTTGCTGGAATATTCAGGTCATTTGGTATGTCCCACGAAACTCGCCGGAATATTCAGGTCAGTAGGCGCCAAGAGCCCGATAATTATGGTCCACGAAACTCGCCGCAAATTTCAAGATAGAAATTTGAAGTTTGCAAAGTAAAATTCTGGTGAAATTTTGGGAAAAAATGAAGTCTATTCTAGAGAAAAGAAGATGATAGTGTTGAAGAAAATATGCAGCACTACTAAAGAAAGGACAAGGGAAGCGCGTAGGGGTTTCGAGGGTGGTTGGGGAAGAGGAGGGGGTTTCGAGGGTGGCAGTGGTGGGGTGTTTTAGGGGCGGCAGAGGTGGAGGAGGCACATGGATGGCAGGGGATGAAGGAGGGAAACAAGAGAAAGAGGAGGGAGAATGAAATCCGATTAAAGGAATTAAAAAAATATTAAAAAATAACTTGTTCAACAGGTAACCAGTCAACTGGGTCCATATTTGTAAGCTATAAGCAATAGTTGGGACCATTAAGAAATAATAAAAAATTATGACTTAAAATGACAGAATTCCTATAGTTGGAACTGAACCTGTTAATTTTTCCTTAATTAATCTTCCTTTTGGTGTATATAAACCCTTTAGATAAACTAAGTTGCTGAACGCCACCTTGTATTTTCCTAGTAACGCCCTAGATATGTATAAAAATACACTCCACATGCTTCCTCTTTTTCCTTTTCCTTATACCACCATCACCCCCATTTTCCTTAGCTCTCGCACTCCAGTCTCCATCCCCATAAGAGCCACCACCATAACGCCACCACCACAAATATTCCGGCCAAGAACCATTCCAACTCCTCTTTTCCCCCTTTCCTTCACTACCTATCTACCTCCTCTTTCTCCCTTGCCTTGCACCACTACTGCATATTTTCCTCTCTTCTTGTAATACCCCGATTTTTAAGAGCATTTTAATTAGCGTTAACCATATTTATTATATTAATTATGTTTCGAAAATTATGATTTTGGAATTGAGATGTTGCAATGTCTTTGTTAATTTAATTTTATAAAGATATTACAATGGTATTTTGCCCACAAAGGAAACCAAAGTCGGTTCTTTATTTTCTCTTCACTTTGTCGGTTTAAGGAGGAAAACGAAACCATCAAATTCTCTCTCATGTTATTTCTCACCCAAGGAAACCCAACCTCATATTTTTTCTCACTCCTAAAAGAAACCCCAAACCCAAACCCCATTTCTCTCTCTTGAAAGAAACCCCAAAACCCTATTTTCTCTCTCCCGTGAAAAATCCCAAGTACCCAACCCCCTTATATCTCTCCCCTCACCCAAAGAAACCCCAACCCATTTCTCTCTCTCCTCCCCGTGAGAAACCCCAAAGCCCCAAAACCCTCACCCTTCTCTCTTGCTCACTACATCAGCCCTCTCTCTTCCTCTCACCGGCGATCCCTCGCCGACGCTGCACCGACGCCCAACTCCCCTCTTTCCTCCGCTCTCTTCTCCGCTTCATCTGCGCTGCTGCTGCCTTGTTCGCCACCGCAACCTGTCGGATTCGCGCCGCGACGCTGCCGCCTTGATGCTGCTCATTCTCGCCGGAGCTCTGCTCAACCTTCCTTCGTGTTTTCTGTGCTCGTGGTGGGTGGTGGTGTTGCCGCCGCGTCGCCCTTGTCGGTACTATACCCTCCTCTTCTCCTCTTTTTATTCCCCTCATCTTAGAGGTTATGTAACACCCGGTCCATCCGGAGCCGAGTATATCGTCACCAATGCGCATCCAGGGCCAACAACTGTCCTCAATAACCAACACAAGTTCTTCCGGCACATTTTGTGCTCACTCATGTGCACCCTGAGAAACTTCTCAGGAGGTCACCCATCCCTGGACTACTCCCAGCCAAGCACGCTTAACTGTGGAGTAACTAAGGAAATGAGCTCCCTAAAAGAAAGATGCATCTTGTTGGAATGAGTAGCCTACTAAATCCCTTTAAAGCAATCATGAGGGGTATTACAGGTTATGACTGAAGTTGGGAATTTTGAGATTTGGAGATTATTTATTGATGTTCTAGTTTGGTACTACCCCTCTCCAATCCTTTTATTAATTGGATTTATTCTGATTTATATTCAAAATATGCTTATCAAATGGATTATGGAGTATGGATTTGGTTGATATAATTTGTATTTTGATAATTGAGTATCAATCTATATATGTGTTGCAAAGAAATGGTTGAAAGTCTGAGACTCTGAGTTCTAGTTAGTGTTGAACAATTGACAAAAGGATTAATGATTTGAAGGTTTCTTTTGATTAATGGGTAAATTTTGATGTCGAACTTTACTACCTAGATTTGACTGTAATTATCATGTTAGCAAAAAAATCTGGTCATATACATAAGTATACTATGTTGTTGGTGCAGGATGTTTGTATAGAACCTTACTCTCATATAATATCAATCGTAGTGAGGTTAGTTTAATTAGTATGAGATCCTCTGTCAATAAATGTTCCGTTTTAATTATGATGTACCTATCTGGAATCTGATGAGAAGCTCTTTGATTTATGTTGTTCAACTTGATAGAGTTAGCTTGAGAGATTTCATTTAATAATTGCTAATTGAAGGATGTAAGTCATCTGGCGAAAGTAATTCTATTTAATCTAGGAATGTTTTATGTGTAGCACTCTCAGAGAATTAGCACTAATTTATCTTGTTATTATGGCTTAAGTAGTTGAAGTTGGAGTTGATTCATGAAATTAAGAAATGGATTAGTTAGTATATGATGTGGAAATGTTCTAGTTTCTATAATGATATGAAAGTACGTAAAGATAAATTTTATTCTTATGAATGATAAGTTATGAAATGTTTGCTATGATATATGTTCATGTATTTTGAATATGTTAAAGTATACCTTTTAATTATGAAACCATCTGAAGGTATGAATGACTCTTAAACGATATGAGATACGAAAAGACTGCTATGTTTCTGCTATGTTTCTGTTGTCATTCTTAAAAGTACTTAAAGGTATGAGATATGCTTACAATTTCCTATTATGTAAAATTTACGTTATGATCTTTCTGAAACGATCTGAAAGTATAGAAAGTAACATCTATTGCTAACACCCACGATCCCCTTCGAAATGTGTTTGTGAAATGATGTTTATAATTCTGTTAAGGATTTTGTGATGTGATTCTTTACATGGATTATGGGATACTTAATTTGTTTTCGAATGAGTTTCGTAAATGATGATCTTATGAGTTATGGATGCTCAAGTATGATTCATGAAAGATTTATGGCTTATGCCGATGAATGCTAAACAAACGAAACATGATAAATAAAAGTGAAAGAGTATCTGGCAGTATAATGTTACGCTTATCTACTTTTTGGTCGTGCACGTACCTTCGCACCCGTCGTACACCCAACAAGGGAGAGTGCTCCTTGAGGGGTACTGCAAGTTATGTTCCTACTCTATTTTGGTGTGAGCGGTGTATCCAACAAGGGAGAGTGCTCCTTGAGGATCATCGCATGGTGGTGTATCCAACAAGGGAGAGTGCTCCTTGAGGATCATCACATGGTGGGAGACGTCTTACATGTCTATACTCGCCAATTACCATGTTAAAAATGTGGGCAAAGTCCTTTCTGATATATACTTGCCAAGTTACCAAGATGATAAAGCTAAAAGATGAAAAGATAATGATGAAACTTATGATATGAAATGAAATATTTGTTATGTAGATGATTTTATGATTTAATGCTATGCAGTATGATGACTTTGATGTTACGGAAGTATGATTATGATTGCGATTATGTTTTATGATTTCACACATTATGTTATCGATGATTGGATTAGGAAATATGGAATGTTTTATGAATATGATGATTAGTAATGTTTATGAACGAATGCTATGAAATAACTATGTTATTAAGATAGTACGATCATTACTAGTTAAGTAAATGAAAGATGATAATGATTTATGATAAACTGAATGATTCAAACTATATGTTTCATGAATTTCTGATAATATGAAAGTATGCCTTCTACTCTGATATGAGAGAACTATGATGATGTTACTACTCTGCTATGATTTCTGAAAGTACTTAAAGGTCACGAAACATGATGAATGATAATGGATTATGTGAATATTGCTATGATTGTTGTGATATGGTTATGAACGATGTGAATATGTTGATTACGTGAGAGTCGTAGACACCAGAGCATGTTTTAAGACTGTTTTATGGGTTAGTACTCAGCGTTGTGCTGATGTGTCTGTCAATGTTTTGTTTTGTCACTACTGTGGCCTGTCACTTGGTGGGTGGCAGTGTTACAATAGTTCAGGTTGAAGTTCTGGAGCATCTTTTCCAAGATAGAAGCAGTTACGTGCTAAGAGTTCAGCTATGATTGTGTTGCGTTGTTTTTAGGCGAGGACGTTCCACTTTGTAATGGATAATAAGTAATGATTTAGTTTTATTTCTAGCTCTGGATGAGCAATAGTGCTCCTGATTCTCTTTAGCTGCTACTCCGCGAAAGCGTTGAGTTATGGATTTGGAAATATTTTATTGTAACAGGTTTTTCAAACATTTTCCCGTTTTGGGTTGTCCAATTCACAAAGGAAACTCTGCCGAAATTTCTAGAAAATAGTATTCTATTATTAAAGCGTTTCTTTAAAGAGTGACAAATCAAGGTATTGTCCCTGTAAGTTAATGTCAACGGTCGCATTGTATTTTCCTATAGTGGAAAGTACGGCGGTAATGCGCCGACTAAGCTAGTTCTTCCGCTGCTAATCCTGATTAATTAACTTGATAAGGATGTACGAAAATCGGGGCGTTACACTTCCTCTCTCCCCAAATTTTCGGCCAAAGCGCATGCTTTTTTTCGAAAATATGAGGTCAAACGTCTATTTCAGACGCCTAACCCTATGTGCAGGCGTTTGAAACAAATGCCTCACCACAGGTGGAGGCGTATGTTTTAGACGCCAGGTGTTTTCAGGAAACAAAAGAACTTCCAGTGTAGTTGTGGTAGTTGCTAGTGGTGTTAATGGTTGTGGTGGCGCTTCTGATAGTGCTGGTTGTGGTGGTGGCGCTACCGATGGTGGCGGTTATGGTGGTGGTGCTGCTAATGGTGGTGGTTAATTGGATGAAGGAAAGGAGGAATAGGAATTGGATGGTTTGGCTGTAAAGAAAAGGGGAAGGGAAGGAGGGAAAGCAAAGTATAAAACCATGTATAACAATACTTATCTAGGGTGATATCAAGAAATTTCGGGGCAGCGAATAGCAAAACCATAGATAAATTGTATCGACACGATAACAGTTGTAGTACCCATGTCGAGAAAATTGTATCCAAAACCCTTGTCAAGAAAAGTGTACCCAAGACCCTTCCCATTAGTGCTCAAGTAGTACCAATTTTTGTATCAACTAGAAGATGTAGTACCATTTTTGATACCAATTAGAAAAGACATGGATATTAAGTGGTTCTCGACATCTACAATGGGTTTATTATCAACAAAAACTAAACTTTAATTCAAAAAGAGGGAGATGTGCTTATTATCATCCAAAAGGCTTTTGGCAGCCCTTAAATTGACAATTGAACGGATCATTTTTTCTCTCTCTAAAAAAGTAGAGAGTTTTTTCTCTCGCCTCTCTCCTGAGACGAGTGGTTACTCACAAAAAGTGAGGTGTGTTTCCCAAAAATTCCTCAAATTTCTACAGAGATCTTAGTAGGTCATCAGGGCCGAGGTTTAGCCGCCCACCTACTATAGGCTGAGCGATCTACCAGTTCACTACAGCCGGACGCTTGCCAAGTGGTGCTCATGCGTCTTTCCAAACGGATGATTCATGCAAAGGTAGGAACAATTTAGAAACTTCTCCCACTATTTATTGTTGTTCTCTGGCAAGAATATACTTCCAATTATCCACTTTCTAGCTTTTACTCCTATTTACTCCCTCATCATATGGACAGTTAGCTTTATCCTAATCTACAGTGTTCTAAATCCGAAAATGGAGAATCAATTACCCTAACCCTGCAAACCACTTCCCAAACCCTAAAACTCCAAACTACAACCCAAATAATCCAAACCCTAACCAACGAGTCTTCCTCGACATGATAGGAATTCTCGTCCAAAATCCTCCCAATTATGACTTTGTCCCATCCATCTCTTGGCGTTCAGTCGCAGTGGGCGTGCTCTGTGACATGGCACCACCTCCAGTAAGTTTAGTTCGTCAAATAGTGGAGATACAATGGGACACTCTGGGTCCCATACATATAACAAGAACTGGGTGCTACTTTATCTTTGAATGCATGCATCGTAGGGATAGGGAGGCCCTTCTCCTCCAAAATACGGCAGTCATGGATGGCAAGATCATTACCATCCGCCCCACGTTGGAATATCAGGTACCTAGCAATATTCACTTTAATATGGCTCGTTTATGGGTTAGAGTTCATGACTTACCTTGGAAATTTTTAGATCCGGAATGGACCATTAGAATTCTAAGCCATGTGGGATATGTAGACACCATAGACTATCAAGGGCCGGGGTTACCTTTTCAACCCTACCTTCGTGCTCGTTTAGTCATAGATCTATCCCAACCTCTAATCCCGGGTTGTTTACTTCCACTACAAGGGGATCATGTTATATGGGTCTTCTTTAGGTATGAGGGAGTTAATCGTTTTTGTAAAGAATGTGGAAGAGTGGGTCATCGCACGGGGCGGTGTGATCTACCCGCAAATGAAGCTAATAGGAGGATGATTAGTAGGCAGATGCGCTCCTTTGAGGAAGGAATGACAGTGTTACATGGTACCGGGGGTGCGCCCCTATACACCAACCAGATCCGGGGGCTGAATGACCGCTAAATCAAACTGAGAGAAGTGTTACCCAATCTCAATCAACCCCAACATGACCCCTATATTTACCCCCACCGCCGTGATAACGACTCCCAACCACCATCATCCCCATCTTCCTCAGATGAGGTGTAACACCCCAGAATTTCAAAGCGGAAAAGAAAGAAATAATAATAGTATTAATAGGACGATAGCGGAAACATCGTCTTCTGGGAATGTCACTACTACAAGAATAATGTTTAAATAACTAAGTGATAAAAACCAACATAAGTAAGTACTATAAGTAAATTAATTACTTAGATTAAAATCGAAATGAGAAAACTATCTCAAACTAAAGAGAAGTCTAGAACTAAAACCCCTAATAGATTATTTCTCGCATCTCAACCCGAGCCCAAAATCAAAGAAAATCCCCATCAACAAAACCTGCAAAATATACAACAAATATCCACAATCAGTGGGGAGTAACTAGCAGTTCTCCCAGAACAAAAGAAATCAAAGCATGATTCAGACATAGATTAATAAGAAAGGAAAGCATAAAGTCAAGTCAACTACAATATGCATCCACTTCCATATAACTCACAAATAACGCAAATGAATAATAAATAGCAAGTGAGTTGGATAAAAATAAATAAATCATCTCAAGAGTACTTTTATAAAAATAAAATATAGGTAAAACAAGTTATTGAGTCAGAAACCGAACGCTAGTGAATCGCAATTCACTTCCTAAGGTTTGTCAGATCGCAATCTCCAGGTCAGTCTATGGGCTTACGTTCCCCACTGCCTGTATCTAAGAATGGCCAAACTCCCGATGCAGGGTAGAACACGCAGAACTCCCTGACCTCTCGGACGACAACAATTAACCCAGGTGTACCTCTAGTTCACAAACCAGGTGGTTGGCATGTTCTTCACCGAGGACTACGTCTATCCCACCGGATGTTCTTATCTCAAAGATAAAATCATAATTCATAAATATCATCAAAGTATCATTCAGCTCAAAAATATTCGTCAAAAGGGATGCCACTCGGCCTTATACCCATAATTCATCAAAAATAATTTTTCAAAAATCTTCAAAGTAGTAACTTACAAATTTACAACAAATATCTCCAACCACAATACTTTAAACATCACTAAGCATCAACAATGATAGTGAAATAGTTTTTACAGCACTAACAACATCAATAAAAAATACATCACCAATTAACTCCAAGGCTTATTAAATAAATGAATAGTACACAATTAATCATTTTTACATAAATCAAACATAAACATAATGATACCAATACTACATACAGCAACCTACTAAACACCAGCATCCAAGAACATAAAAGATCACAAATTATTTCTGATTAACAAGCTCTCAAATAATTTAAAAGAGTATCCTCAATTTCACAACAAAAACCCAATAATAATTATTAAACTAATAAGTTCGAGCAGTAAAATCACACAAAAATTATCATATGACCCTAATGGCTCTACTGACATGGTACAAATTTTATTTATAATTTTCGGACTCCAAAAGTAATTTTAAAAGTTAATATACAGATTACTCAATAAACCAATATAATAACTAAAAATATAAATAGACGCCCAAAAATTACCAAAAATTTACACAACATGCATAAACTCACGTAAATACATAATATACAACATGCATAAACTCACGTAAATACGCCCAGAAATGAATTTTTTGGCCTCCAGAAATAATTTTCATGATTTATATACTGACAGAAACGAAATTGCAAAAATAGATATATTAATTAAATAAACCTGTACACAGTAGGCAAAAATTATTCTAAGGCATGGAGTACATACTACGCATATAACATGATCTAAGAAAAATAATTTCAGCAATTTTAACATCCGTTTAATAATTATTATGCAATTTAGCCAAAAACGCACAAAACACCAATTAAATTAAATAAATACCAAAAATCATACGAAAATTATTTTTCTCTTTACAGTAACCACACAGCATGCATCAAGTATATTCATGTCAAATTTCGTCAATAATTTCATTCAAAAAGTATTTTAAATAATTCCTAGCGTAATAATCTAATACCGAATAATACTCTAATCACTATGGTTCTAAGATAACTACTAGTTACCTGGAACGTCGGGAGAAGAGCTGAGTCTAAAGAGATAGTTAAGAGCAACGCATACAATCCAATTCCTCTTCTAACCCCAAGGCACAACGAACGAGAATTGAAGCAACCAGTCACTAGGCATTTTCTTCTTGAACGTTGATAAATCTCATGTCACACTGCTCTGTTCCGACCATGATTCCTGGTGATCAAAAGCTCAGATTTTAAATCTCTCCGGTCAGAGTGTAGAACAAGATGTTATAAACGTTGTGTACAAATTTGAAGACGATCCAACGGTTAGATCTCCGGTTACGGTTATTTTCGTGAAGGTGTGACAGGAAAAACCGGGTTGAACCTTTCTATTCTTTTCCTTTTCCTTTTCTCTCTTTCTTTTCTTGAAAACGGTGAGGGTTAAATGCAAATGATGCTGAACCTCTTTTAATAAAAATCAGAATTTTATGGCAAGGAAAAATGAAGGGTTTAGGAGAAATGATTAAGGGGGTTATGGGGTTACGATCTACTAAGAGTCACCAATTAAAAGAAATAAAATAAAAGAGGAGAAACTTCTTCCTTCTCCCTCCCCATAGCCGGCTGTCCAAGCTCAAGTACACCAAGAAGATTTCGGCCCAAGTCATCAAAGGTCCATGCATCAAAAGTCCGTCACGTGATAAATCGATAAATTCCTAAATCGCGCCTAAACTTTGAAAATACTTAATAATGAAAATAAATCTAATAAATTATATTATAAATATAAATATAATAAACACATTAGCACGCCACTTGCGATGCAACATTTCATCACCCAAGTCGGTCCAACAACGTTACAAAAACGCTACGCGATAAAACAGCATCCTAAACGCCTAAACAAATAACGAAATTAATATAACCTTTAAAAAAAAAAAACTAAAAACTTAAAATAAATATATATACATATATCACATCATATAAATATATATACACATTTTCACAACACGTTCCAAAATAATCTAAATAATAATTTATTTATTTTTACGAAAAATATCATTTTAATGTAAACAAACACCAAAAATAAGGGTGAAAATTACGGGGTGTTACATGAGGAGTCTTACCATCCAAGACATTACCCTTGCACACCTTCCTTCTTCTCGAACATGCATGGCCCACCACCACTAGATTTTTCGAACCACTAATCTAACCAATTCACGCCATCAGGCCTAAGGGAGGTCTTTCCTTCACCATGCAGGCGATTTGGGCTTGGACCAGAACCCGAAGCTAGAGCCCCTTTTTCGGAGTAGGGTGAGAGAAACCCTAGACTTCTTAGTCAACGAAATATGGAGAGAGGGACCGAATTACCAACTGGGTTAGAGGAGGAGGCCCAAAGTCTTCGTAGAGAACCTGAGCCCAATCAACAAAGACGCCTCTTTCAATCCTTGGGAATAACCACTTGGGCCCATAGGTCTTTTAGGGCAGCTCTGGGTCTTTGTAGGGCAGGCTCCAATTCTCTTTCTCCCTCACACATGCCACTTCAATCAGTTCCGGATGTGGGTCCTCAGCCCAATACTTCCCCCCCCCCTCACCCAACAAATGATTCCTTGCAAGCAATTGTTGATCAAGGCTGGGACCATTTGCATCCCCCTGGCCCGATAAAGCGGGTCCCAGCAACTGGGCCGAACGAAGGCAGGTAAGCCCACCAAATTATAACTTACACCCAAGTCCACCCCCTCCTCAGCTACCTCATATTTTATTCGACCAAAATAACACCACTAATCCAGCCCAAACCCATGAATTCCCCATCTTAACAAATGAAAGGCTTCGAGTTTCGCCTTCTATTTATGGGGACCATCTTAATCTAATATTACAGCTCATCCCCCCCTGCCTGATCCAGACCAAGCACACAATCCCACCCCGTCTCAACTGACCCAATCCCAGTCCAACTCCTCAAATTTCTTTTACTCTTTAACTCCAGAAAGTGAACACCATGACACCCCACAAGATCCCCACCCCCCTTTATCACTAACAAGTGATGCGGGTGCTCGTTTTCAAGGAAAAAGAAGGAGGGATGCTCCCCTCCAACGCTGTAAATCCCTCGGTACCCTACTGGTTCATGATGAAAACCAGCCACAGTTCGTGTTGGAGAAAAAACGAAGGAGGATCGAAGCCTGGGAAAGCAAAGGTGCCTGTAATTTGTGGCAAAATGATAGAGGCAAACAGTTTAGATCAAAGGCTATAACGGATGTTGAAATGGCAAGGGATATGGGAGTAATGCCAGGAGATGAAATCATGTCACATATTAAGAAAAAAGGGGAGCAGGGCATTCACCAGAAATAGAGTTGGGTTCGTGGATATCAAAAAGAAAGAAGAAGTCTTTTGTGGCACCTCCTTTTCAGTTGTCAAGCTCGTCGGACTCCGGTTCGGACGATATGGATCTTCATTTCTCTATAATGCTATCTATAGCTGATAAAAATGCAGGAACTCAAGGGAATGTGAGTGACCCTAATCAATCACAGCAGGAATCATGAACGTGCTCTCATGGAATTGTCGGGGAATTAGTACCAGTGACAGCCCGACAATTCCTTACTTATACTAGCTGGTGTCTACTTATCATCCTACTTTTTGGTTCCTACAAGAAACAATGTCTAATGTTTCTCATGTAAATATGTTGCTTAGTTCCACCAAACCAGCTAGTGTGTTTGGTCTAGATGCAGAAGGGTCAAAGGAAGGGTTAGTGACTTTTTGCTGGGGTCCTTTTGACGTTCAAGTAGTTCAAAAAAGTTATAACTACATCTTTTGTAAGACAGGTACTTGTAATGGCAATGAAAGGAATGTTTTGTTCTTGTACGGTCCTTCGTGTCATCAACATCGTCAGGCTCTTTGGGCAAAAATTGTGAACTTACTTCAAGGGTATGTGGATTTCTAAATAATTGGGGATATTAATCAGGTTGATAATTACCAAAATAAAGTAGATGGAGCTAATTTAATCAGAGGTTGGGATGCAATCATAGAATGGAAGCATGCTCTTAATCTACAGGATATCCTCTTTCATGGGCCCAGATTTACTTGGTCTAACAATCGTCAGGATGATGAAATAATAATGGAACGGCTAGATCGAGCTTATGCCACTTCTTCCTGGCTGGACCGCTACCCGGACACATTAATTTGCAATCTTCCAATAGTGCAATCTGATCATGCTCCAATCATTTTATATACTAACCCTACTCTACAGCAAAAATGGCTCCCGTATCAAATTGAAAATTGGTGTCTAAAGTTTCAACAGGTGGATGCCTTAGTTCGGGAATTATGGGCACTGGAAATACAAGGTTCTCCATCGTATCAAATTGATCGTAAGTTAAGTGCTATCCGAATTAAATTGAAGTCCTGGTGCCTAGATAGAAAGTTATTTTGGGTTATCAATTGGAAGAACATATCTGCAAGTCTTCAAGTAATGAGCCAACAAATTACTACTACACATCAGGCCAATCAGCTCACTACTTTGAGACATGTCCTTATTGATGAAGCGAAATTGGGTCATTCATATTGGTCACAACGCATGAAGGAGAATAATGTCCAACTGGGGGATCTACCCATGTAACACCCCCGCCAACCCGAACCCTTTTTCATTTAATAAAACTCGAGATGGGGGAAAATCCACGAGGGTTCGACTCAACGGGCGTGCTACCGCCGAACTTATCTCCTTGAAAATAAATGCAAGGCTAGAATAAAGCATGCTAAATTCAAATAATTAATTAAGTGTTTCAGAGTTCCAGCGGAAGCTAAATCATAAGCTATGTGGATGACAACTCTAAATGATCTCCCTTTGTTCCCCCGTCGATCACCCACCTACACAAATACATTGAAAAGAAACAAGAGAGACAAGCTCCCAAGAATCAGAAAAACTGAGTAATTCCAACTCTATCCCGTAAAATACTTAAGTTGAAAATACTTTGTAAAATAGCAGGTTAATAGTGTTGAAAAGCATAGCACACATACACGTATATATATAATGAATAATCGCATAAGTTCAATTAATCCAATTATTTAAGGAGAGGAAAGAGAACGCCAGTAAGCCGGGGTCATTCCCCTGTAACCACTTACTTCAACATTGTAGGCCTGGGTCAATCCCCTGTAACCACCTACGGATAACATAATGCCCATAATAACAGAGTCCCTAGTGTGCACACCCCTTCTACTTGGATCACAACAAGATAAAAGGAAGACAAGTAACAGAAAATCAGCATAGTAACCAGAGAACCTGTAGGTGGCCGCTGAACCTCCCATACAGGGCAACCTGTTCATCATTTTCCTCCCATATTTCACTTTAAGTGATTAATAGCTTTTAATTCAAGTCATCACATATCACATGTACACACATGCGTCAACTCATTTAATCAAGAGTGAGTACATGCACTTATTCCAAATCCAGAATTCAATTCATACATAGCTTTATCCGAGAGCCCCTTCATATTCATTATCATAACCGTCACTTGGTTACATTGATTAACTCATAATCATCCAATTATCACATGTTCTTGATAATTTTCAACTTTCACTCATAAGTTCAATATTAATAATAACGATAACAATAATCTTAGTAATAGTAATACTATAAATGGTAAGAATAGCAATGATGATGATAATAATAATAATAATAATAATAATAATAATAATAATAATAATAATAATAATAATAATAATAATAATAATAATAATAATAATAATAATAATAATAATAATAATAACAACATTACTAAATGACATTAAACGATGTTGATAACAAGAATAAAAGTAACGTTATAATAATAATCATCATTGTCATAGCGTCCGTTATACAAGTCATTTAATTCATCGCGCATAATCCACAACTATAAACCATATTCATAATCCATATTCTAATTCACATAGTCATATAATTAATTCGTTTTAATCTAACGGGATCTACGTTTAAATGGACATCGGAGATTACCTCGTGACGCGTGCCCAAAAGTTAAGTTCACGAACGGATTAACACTCTTGATATTCCTCATCTACGCAATCGGAGTCTACAATAGACATTAACGATATCTAAGTTCGTTACCTAAATAACCCCTTTTTATAAAATAAACAATTTAAATAATTCAAATAACTTAAAGAAATTCTTAATGATTTTAAGAGAGTTTATAAATCAAAGTTTATGGTTTTCAAGTTATTTATGAAATCATTTTAAGTACTCAAATATTACTTCAACTTAATTTTCATTAACTTAAACAATTATTTTAAACATAGAAAATAACTTTATTATACTTCTTACTTTGTTTTAGAAAATTAAGAAATACTTTTAAGTTATAAAAGACTAAATTAACTAATCTAAAATATACCAACTTAATAAAGCAAGTCAATTTAGGAAAGTCCTTTGTTTTGTTAAAAAAAAGGTAAATTAATAAAACTAATAAAACTAAAAAAGTAAAAGGTTTTACTAATTCTTTGAATCAGTTCCTCACAACTGAGAAAACAAAACAAAGAAAACGAAGAAGGGGGGGAGAACAAGGGAGAAGCGAATCAGGGGAGAAGAAGAGGAGGTGGCGCAGGTGGTGGCTGGGCGCGGCTGCAGAGGGAGGCGACAGTGGTGTTGCGAAGGGGAGGTCGCGCGGAGGAGGGTGATGGCTGGCGTTTGTTGGCCGGAATGAGGCTCGACGGTTCAGGTGGTTCGACGTGGTTCAGGTGATTTGTCGTGGTGGTTCAGAGGAACAAAGGGAGGTATTAATGGTGGGTTGAAATTTTATTTTAAATTTCCAAAATAAAAATCAGAAATTGAGTGAGAATAGAGGAAATTGAAGCAAACCTTTGAAGTTTAATTTGTTTGCTTGAGCAATTGGGTGAATGTAGTTCATTATTTATAGAGGGCTTTGGTCAGAATTTTGAGCTTTGGGTCAAGCTCCATTAATGGCGGATATGGTGAGGTATGGTGTTAGGGATTAACTTTTGACTGATTTTACTCCCAAAATCCGAGATTGTGGATTGAATTTCATACTCTACTGACAAGAGCAGTTGATTTTGTTGAAAAATTGCTCCTTTGGCTTTGTTGATCATACGTGAGGAGGGATGAAGATGGTGATCTGATGATCACGTTTCTTTCTTCTTCTTTTTTTTCTTTTGGCTTTTACTTTTTTCTTTTTGGCTAACAAAAATGCCACATGGGTTATGGACTTGACATTGGGCTTTATTTGGGTTGTTAATATGGATGGACAATTGAATGAATAAGAATGCCCACAAACTAAATAAAGATTTCAATTACCATATTAAAATATATTTTGAAATAATGAAAATGAATAATTAGTTTATTTAAATATAATACATTTCAATTAAATCATTTAAATAAACTCATTAAATAATACAAAACTAAATGAAATCATTATTTTAATAAACATAATTATCAAATAAAACTGAATTATCAGAAAATAAAATTTAAGTGGAAATAATATTAAACCTTAATAAATAATAAAATAAATTTCAAAATTTTGGGGTATTACAACCCACGCATTATTTTTTCAATCGTATCAAGCAACGTCAGAGGCATAATAGAATATATCTGTTGAAATATCCGGAAGGTGAATGGTTAGATAACATCATGGATATCGAAACTACCATCTTGCAATACTTTAAAAGTATCCACACAAAATCGGGGGCTTCGGCAAGGGTGATACCTCAACAACATGCGGAATCTATTGAGCTAGCTCTTAGGGAGCTGGACCTCCCTCAGCTCTCAAAAGCAGACAAAAGGCAGTTGTAAGTTCCCTTTACGTTTGAAGAAATTGAAAGTGCCATGATGGATAATGATGAGAATAAATCACCTGGATCGGATGGCTATATTGCAGCTTTCTTCAAGCAGTTCTGGCCGGGTTTGAAATATTCCGTCTTTCAGGCGGTCAATCACTTTTTCACAACTGGGTTTCTGTTAAAAGAATGGAATCATACTTTAATAGTACTGATTCCTAAGGTGCAACATCCGGAAGAAGTTAACCATTTGCGACCAATCAGTCTTTGCAATTCAATCTATAAGTGTGCTTCTAAATGTCTGGTGAATAGGATGAAATCTCTGATCCCGTCTCTCATCTCAGATTATCAAAATGCCTTTGTCCCAGGTAGGCATATGGATGACAATATTCTGATTAGCCATGAATTGACGCATGTTATTAACAAACAACGATCTTCTACAAATTATCTGGCTGCTCTAAAACTGGATATAAATAAAGCTTATGATAGAGTTAGTTGGCTGTTTATCCTAAAGGTTCTCACAGCTTATGGATTCCCACCACATTGGGTGCAACTCATCAACCAATGATTCAACGGCCTCATATAAAATCCTGGTTAACGGCTCAACAATACAACATTTCAAATCGGAATGTGGATTAAGACAGGGTGATCCTCTATCTCCGTATATGTTCCTATTCTGTATGGATATCCTTTCCCGAATGACGACTATGGCCACTAATATTAATTAGTTCAAAGGGTTTCCAGTGAACAAAGTGGGGAAGCCGATGTCGCATCTTTTCTTTGTAGATGACGCTCTTTTCTTCTTTAAAATCAATACCATTGCCTGCCAAGCTGTCAATTCAGTAATCACAAGATTCTGCGATATTTCAGGTTAGATGTTGAATTTACAAAAATCGTTTGTTAAATTCAACCCTAATATTCCCCGAGAAAGGCAATAGGAATTCAAGAGCATCCTTAGTATGAATTCCCTTCAAAACATGGGAACTTATCTCGGGGTCCCCATTGATATCTAGGAGACGAAAGCAAAGCACTTTACCTATTTACTTAACAAGATCTCCTCCAAAATCGCTTCATGGAATAACTGTAGGCTTTCCCAATCTGGCAAGCTAATCATCATTAATTCGATCCTAGAAGCGTCCCTGAATCACGTACTTTCCATTTTCAAACTTCCAGCTATGATCTGCAATAAAATAGATGTCATGATTGCAAAATTCTTCTGGGCTGCGAAAGATCAGAAAGGCATTCATTGGTGCAAGAAACAACAGCTCCACCAACCGAAAGGGATGTGTGGGCTAGGAATCAGGAATATAGCTTTTTTCAACCAAGCTTTACTAATGAAAAGGGTCTGGGGGATTCACCACAATCCACAACTTCTAATAGGGCAGCTTATGAGGGATAAAAGTTCTACGACTCCGCGGCTAAGTATAACACATTCCAATATCTCTTGGGGGCTTCGAGGTTTACAGGCAGCAGAAAAAAGTCTCAGTCAAAATTGTGCTTAAAAAATAGGAAATGGACAACAATGCAAGTTATGATTGCGAATATGAAATGGGTCAATGGCACAACACCTGTCTACAGAGATAGCACTTCGATTCGAGAAATAGGTAATTCCAAAGTCAACACCCTTATTACTATAGACCATCAATGGGATATTACCAAAATCAATCTATTGTTTACCCCTCCATCGGCGCCAAATTCAGTCTATGGAACTCCCGCTCAACGGCTCATCCACTGATCTGCACTATTGAATCGACACGATCTCGGGTAGGGGTGTCAAAACAGGTTCTCAAACAGGTTCTGGGTATACCCACGGCGAACCAGGTCAGACCCGGACAGGTTAGGATTCTGATTGTCAGTGCCCCAGGTCATGATTGGTCAGGTTTTGTTCGACTGGGTCGAACACATTTGAATCATTGGATTCCCGGGTGCCGGACAGGTCTGAGCGTTCCATTTACAAGTCGATCCATTCCCGGGTATGATCGCCCGTTGACATTTTTTATCGGGTTTGCGCAGGTCGTATATAGATTTCATGTGCGGTTGAGTTAAATCAAATGTACTCGGGTTGAATTAGTAATGACCTTAGTTCGATCATTGTGAAACATCGGGTCCATTCGCTATTGAACGTCAATTCAACTTCGGGTAACTCCTGATCGGGCCATCTTGATTTTGTTATGGATTTTGTAAACGAATCATATTAATAAAAGTATTAAGATCGACATATATATACATATGTGTGTGTGCGATAAATATATGGATGACAACGAAAAACCAATAAAAACACTATATTGATTACCGTGATGTTTAGTGTATTCTATTAATCAACTCTTATTTCGAATAATCAACTGCGCAAAACCATTCTAATGAGTAAAGGAGTAGAACGACTCGTCATATGTTTTAATATTATATATTATAACCAACGACAGATCAATTCCAAACTTTATATAAATGATTTATTATTATAAGTATTATGATTGATATATAAGTTTGTAAATAGCTATGATGGTAATGAGAATAATAATACTAATAAACATAAAGCGACAATGATAATAGGTAAAAATACAAATAATCACAGTAATAGTAATAAGGCTAACAATAGCAATAGTAATACAAATAAGAACAGGAATACTAACAATAACAATAACAATAACAATAACAATAACAATAACAATAACAATATAAATACTAATATGTTGAAACATTTTAATATAAGATTGATATCAAAATAATTGTAAAACCAATCTAATACTCTATTGATTATAAATTGGTATAACTACTGTTAATATGTTATAATGCTATAACAAATGACAATCATACATTCATATGTTTACAACGACGGTTCATATGAGGCCTAGGTGATTATAACGAGGGTTCATATGTTGCACAATAATAATAATAATAATAATAATAATAATAATAATAATAACGAGTAGGTGATCAATTTTAAGGTTTATATAAATGATTTATTATTATAAGCATTGTGATTGATATATAAGTTTGTAAATAGCTATGATGATAATGAGAATAGTCATAATAATAAACATAAAGTGATGATGATGATGATATAATAATAATAATAATAATAATAATACAAATAATAACAGTAATAGTAACAATGCTAACAATAGTAATAGTAATACAAATAAGAACAAGAATACTAACAATAACAATAACAATAACAATAACAATATATACAAATACTAATAATAATAGTAGCAACAATGCTAATAATAGCAATAACAATAACAAACATAACGCGGTATATATGTATTATGTTGTGATTATATATATATGATAAAGTATAAATAAACTATCTTATCAATAAGTTTAATCATTTTAGTAGTACATTGGTATCAAAATAATTGAAAAACCAATCTAATACTCTATTGATTATAAATTAGTATAACGACTCTTGATATGTTATATTACTATAACAAATGACAATCATACATTCATATGTTTACAACGACTGTTCATATGAGGCCTAAGTGAGTATAACGTGGGTTCATATGTTGCACAATAACAATAATAATAAATTATACCCCCAAATCATTCTCCCCTATAAAAGCTAATCATAACTTATTAAAAAGTAAAATTAATAAGTTAATTTGTTAACAAGTAACAACCATAAGTAAATTAGTTAACAAGTATAACTATTTACCTAGTAGCATTTTTGCTCCTTACCTTACAAAGATTAAAGATCAATTTTCAAGTATATATTTATATGATTGGTTTATCTATTTTATGATATGAATCTTTGTTATTCCCTAATTAATTTACCGGTAAATGAGACAATGAGATCATTGACACGAGCAGATATCGGTTAAATAAATAATATAAATTGTTAAAATTTTAATTACTACTATAAATAATTATGATTAATATTTGAAAATTGTGTTATAAGGTATGAGATTCGGGGTTTAGTTGTTTTAAAGAGTAATTTGGTAGGATTGTTAAGGCAAAATCCAAAACCATCAAATGGGCAAAACCTAAACCGTTAGATCATCATAATCAAGAGCACATAAGAAAACTACACAAAGCACACGGATCATAGATATTAACCGTTGGATACAAATCATAAACAAACTCAACCGTTAGATCATCTCGTAACCTATCACCTTCTCCTTTATCTCTCTCCTCCAAACTCATATTTCCCACCCAAAAAACCTATTTAACTCTAGCTGCTCCCTCCTTCCATCCTCAATTCCTCCTGCCGGCTGCCTCCGCGGGAATTCGGCGACCACCACGGCCACGCAGGCCTGCGTGGTCGTAAGAGGACTTCGCACTGTCATCCGACCATCGCACCGTCATCCGACCATCGCACCAGCCTTGCACAGGCACCCACCTCCTTCAATCGCCGACCTCTCTACCCCCAGAAAATCCCCAGAACAACCAGCACATCACCGGCTTCAGCACCCTTCACCGTCATCACCTTTGTTGCTCCCACCTGCGAACCACGCCGCGCCTCCTCCGACCACCCAGCAACCCAATCCCCAATCCCCTTGCTCTTCGTTCGCTCACCTCATCAGCCCGCGCACCTCCAGCACCCCAGTGGCCAACACCCGAATATCCCCTGTTTCTTCCCTCTCCATTTTTCTTCTTATCTTTCTTTTCTTTCTATTTTCTGATTCTTTTCTTTCGTTTTTTAGTCCTAATGATGGTGGTTGTGCTGGTGAGAATTTTATAGCAGGTCTACTTTCTTGGATGCTCTTAATAACTACCCTCAGTTTGGCACTGTTGGATCCACTGATGATTCTAAGCTTGAAATTGCGGTGTTTTTTGCTCATGTTATTCATGAGACTGGACATAAGTTTTCACTTTTATTGCATTTACCATGGCTTTTTCTTGAATTAACAGTCTATAATTTGCCGACGAGGTGTTGTTATTGTTGTTGTTGTTGACTTCTTGTTTGAGGTGTTGTATCCAATATCCGTGTGTATTTTTGTTGGGAGAATATGAGTTTTAAGAAATATTGTTAAGAGCTTTTTTTCCCTTTTTTTTTGTTTTTTTAAGATCTATTGTTGAAATGGTGGTCATATGATTCTTGGGTATGGTAGGCGGTGGTAGTGCGATCATTTGCGCTGGCAGAGGTGGTGGTGGTGCCGTTGGGTTGGTAGAGGAGGCAGTGGTGGTAGTGTAGTTGTTAATTTCTTTGTAATTTTTGTATTTCATTCATTTTTTGGTTGTTATTTTTCTGTAATTTTAATTTGATATTTAGTTAGTTAATCAAAGTAATATTTACCCTTCAATTTAAGTAGGTTTTGGGTTAATTCAAGTAATAGTTTGGTTTAATAGTGATAGTGATAAGTCTAATAGATTTATGCTCTCTAGTTAATACAAAAGTGAAAGAAACTCACTTGTCTCTCTTTCATAATATATCAATTATTATTTTTATTTTTATAAATGTATCAATTGCAACATTTTAAACTATCATGTTATTAAAAAATATATTTCTAAGTACTACCTACTTATAAAAAGTTATAAAGGAATCATATAGTATATATTTAGTAAAAGATAAAATTAACATATTTAAATGATTTTGTACATATAGAATAATAATTAAATTTTAATAATTTTATGGGGTTTAGTCGTCCAAATAAGTTGGTATGAAAAATTGGATCAAATAAGACAGATCTTATTTTATCTGATTCAATTAAATTATAGTTGAATTCAAGTCTATCATAAACAAAAATTGAGTTGAGCCATGTATTTACTGCGTCTAGTTGGATTTTGGGTTAATATTCGGTTTGGTTACGGTCAGATTTGGGTTTGAATGCAGGTCTGTGTGGTCAGGTCAGAATATAATCTTGCTCGGGTGCCGGTCAGTGCGGGTAATCCCAGGTCGGGTTTCGGTCGGTCCGAGACCGACCCTCACGGGTCGAACCAGGGTTTGAAGTCGGGGTTGATATCGGGTTGGCCCGGTCGGTGTGCATTTCGACACCCCTAATCTCGGGAGAATATACAACCAAGTCTGGGTATGCGTACCTTTTAAAACAACATCAACAGGAAATCAAGAGCATGACACCTCCGTCTGATCCAAAAAAAATTCGTATCATTTGGAGCCATAACATCATGCCAAAATGGAAGTTATTCCTCTGGAAACTCTGGAATAACAATCTAGCCACGAAGACAAATCTCCTTCGGCGGTAGCATAGGCCAGGATGATATTTGTCCCACTGTGGCCTTGCCTCAGAAGATTTACAACACCTGTTCCGTTTTTGCCCCCTAGCTTCGGGGGCCTGGGTAACAAGCGAGTTGAATATCAACTCTAGGAATAATGGGCATATTCGGTTTCAAGCTTGGCTCACAAACTGGATCTGTCATCTCCGCAAAATGGATGGGCCGGATATAGTGTTCGGATTCCTATGTTTATTGCCATCATATGGGGTATCTGGTGTACTCGAAATAAGGTCGTCTTTCGTAATTTGACGGCTAACCTTCTTAAGGTCAGGAAATAGGAATAGAGTGGAAGCAGCTCTACAACAACATAAAATTTTTACTCAAGGCCAAGCCATGAATAGGAAAGAAATGGGAGATCCAACTTGTCCTCCAGGTTTTCTGGTAGCTAATATCGGGCAGCTCTGTCATGGGTTCCCCCATCTTGTTCTTCAGTCAAATGTCTCTTGGGATAAGGCTTCTAGTAAGGCGAGTGCGGCATGGGTCATCGACACTCCACAGTCTTTACAGGGTAAAGGTGAAGCGATCCTTTTTTCATGCAAATACAGCCCTACATACAAAGGCCCGGGCTTGTTTTTGTGCTCTACAATGAGCCACTGATCACCATTACACTCAAGTGGGGATAGTTACAGATTGTGCTCAGTTGGTTCATCATCTTAACAGCCAGAGGTGTCTGAATATCCAAGTCCGAAGCACTATGATGGATATTAAACAGATTGCCAAGTCTTTTCAATGGTGTACTATTACCAAGGCTTCCCGGGCGCAAGTTCAACAAGCACAAGACTTCGCCACTTCTTCCCGTCGGAATAGTATCCCGTTTAGTAATTTATAATTCCTTGTACGTTTATGAGATGTCGATAAAAAATTGACAATGAAGGAACTACAAATGGAAAAAGTTTTCTATCTTTGACTAGAATATTGTAGGTGAGAAAGATTTTAAAAAAAAATATGAAGGAAATAACATATTATATGAATATACATATTGTTCTTCATTTTCATTATTTCATATATCATAATATATTCTATAATATTGTATTACATTATATATTACTTTCTGAAGATTCATGTACTTGTTAGAAATCTTCTATTGTTTTATTTTGAAATCTTTATACAATATAACAGTTTGACATATATACTTGTACATTTTGAAAGGAAAGGAAGGATACGAGAGGTAATTTAAGTAGGACTCTTTCCTTAAGTAACGTCATCTCCAAAATCATAGGTTCAATTACTTTTTATACTCTCTCCTTCCCAGAATAGTCTTAACACTTTCCTTTTATGTTTGTCCCATAACACTTCTTTTTTTGGCATGGTCCCACCATTAATACTCTACGGGTCTGTTCTGTTCAACTTATTTTGTCTTATCTTATCTTATCTTATAAGATCTTATAAAATCTTATCTTATCTTATAAGATAGTTTATTGAGTGTGTCTAACATCTTATTTTATCTTATCTTATCTTATCTTATAAAATCTTATATAAGTTAAAATAAGTTGAACAGAACGGACCCTACCAAAAAAAAGTTACCCAATTTTCTCTCTCTTCTAATAAAAAAAAATCCCACAAACTCATATCACATCTACTTTTTAAATAAAATAACATTTGATAACCACACTACAACTTATCACCTTACACTACGTGTCCCAACAAGCGTTCAGATCTTTCTGGGACGGAGGGAGTAATTAGTTTGGGGTTACCTAAAGAAGGGGTGTAAACCCAGGGATATTTGAGAAAAGTACGGGTTTACTTGGCATAAAATTCTTTATTATCAAGGAGAAATGTGTAGCAAAAGACCTTATTTGTTGTAATTTTTGTGAAAAAAAACACCTCCTATAATTTTTTTTATGAGAAAACACCTTATATAAAACTTTTTTTTTTTTAATCAAAATACAAACTTAACCATCATATTCCCGTTATGTGAAGCAATTCGGCCTCCCGCTTTTGAGCAAGGTATTTCACTATTTTGGTAAAGGATTTTATTACTCCTGACGTGACTTGGGATATACCTAAACTTCTTATGTACGTCCCCACTTCTATTTGTGAGACTTTTTCTAAAATTTTCATTTCTTCCAGTCCTGCTCCGGAAAAATTGTTTTGGGGTTTATCTGCGGATGGGGAATATTCAGTCAAATCTGGGACCCTCCTAGCTCAAGGAGTCCTCCTTCAACACATGATTAAGAAATATAATTGCATTTTAATTTATAACATTCCTTACAAAATTAGGAAATTTCTTTGGAGGCCTCCAATGATGGGCTCCCAATTACTAAGGATCGCCTTGAACAATTCCAGGTTTTCACCCCTCAGCAATGCATGTTCTATAATCATCATAAAGAAACAGCTTCCTACCTATTCTTTTAATGTCCCTTCATGTTGGACGTTCTTAATTATCTTCGTTCTAATAGCCTTAAAAGCGCCTCGTGGCCGTCCATGCCCTAAGGTACATCCTTGGGTTTCTTCCGACAAAATCTGGCGATTTGTCTAAATAATGTTATCCACAATTGCATTACTTCAATAGTCTTAGTGTGGTGGTTCATTTGGTTCACCCGTAATAAAGAAATTTTGTTTAACGACATTTCGTTATCCATGTTCCAGTTAAGCCTCCTTATTTCCAACTTCTATAAATCTTGGCTTCACCCAAATTATCTTCGCTCCTTCTCGCCAGGTGTCCAATCCTCCAATCTCGTGAAAGGGCTCTGCCCTCTTTTGGTCCCCTCCCAATTCTAATTTCTTAGAAGTCAACTTTGATGGCTCTAAACTTCAAGATGGCAATGCCGCTTTTGGTTTAGTTATTCGAGATCATAATGGTGATTGTTACAAGTTAGTTAGTTTAATAATGAGAGTTAGTTTTCAAGTTTGTTGTATGTAATAAAGTGTATAAATACTCTCTCTCTCTTCCTGTACTAAGCAAGTCAGAATAATAAAATTTCTTCCTTCTCTCATTATCTTTCTTCTATTTTCTCTCTCTAAGCTGAAGAATACTCCAGCTTCTCATGGTATCAGAGCTACGGCTCGATTCTTAGTGATTTCCGCATTAATTCTTGAAATCAATTGTGTGTTGATTGTGTATTAGTATCTGATTTTTCAAGATATTACTGGAATTTCCTCATTCTTGCAGAAATTCTTCTGTGTTTCTTGAAATTTCTTCATGAATCAATTGCAAATTTATCAAAATTGTGTTTGATAAATCGATTTCATCAAATATGTCTGAAATTCCGAATTCGAATTCTTCAGAACCGCAAGTTACTTCGTTGAATTCCGCGATCAATTACAATGATCCATATTTTCTTTCTCATGGTGATAATTCGAACAATCAGCTAGGTCACATTATCTTCAATGGCGCGAATTATGTCAATTGGAGTCGTAGTGTGAAGCTGGCGCTTGGTGCGAAGAATAAGACGTGTTTCATCGATGGAACTCTTGTGAAACCTTCATCCGATTGTCCCGATCTTCGAAATGGATACGAAACGACTATATGGTAACTGGTTGGATCTTGTATTCTATGGAGAAATCAATTGCAGAAACTTTTATTTTTACTCTTTTTGCTCGTCATCTTTGGTTAGAACTTCAAGAGAGGTATGGTCAATCAAACGCTCCTCTTCTCTATGAAATTCACAAGAATTTGATGTCTGTATCTCAAAATGATGATTCAATTGCTGATTATTATGGTCGTTTGAAGAAAATTTGGGATAAATTGCAAGTTTATGAGCCTTATCCAGATTGTAGTTGTGGTGCTTTGTTGAAATGTTCTTGCAATTTATTAAAGAAGATTGCTGAAGCTGATGAACTAAGGAAACTGATTCAATTGATTGCTGGTTTGAACACTGGATATAATACTGTTAAGACAAATTTGTTGAGTATGGATCCTCTTCCTACTGTTAATAAGGCTTACCAGATTTTACAGCAAATTGAGAAACAATCATCATTGAGTGTTGAATCTTCTACTTCTGAAATGAGTGCTCTATTATCCATGAGGAATTCTTCTTCACAAAATAGACCTCCTTATAAGAGAGATTTTAGGGAGTCTAAAAGGTCTAAGGCTGAAAGATTCCGTGATCATTGTAAGGCAAAAGGTCACACTAAGGAGTTCTGTTTTCAGATTGTTGGTGAACCGGACTGGTTTAAGGAACTAAAAGCAAAATCTTCTCAGAATTCTAATCAATCTTCATATTCTGGAAGATTAGTTGCTAATGTTCAAGAACATCCCTTGGATTTTGGCACTACTGGATCTAGTACTTCTGGATCATCTGTTGATAATGTTGCTGCTCTATCTAATATGTTCAAAGAATTCGTGAAGATGATGCAGTCTCAGAATTCTTCTGCTTCTCCTGTTGAATACTCTCCTACAGTCAACTTTGCAGGTACTGTATCTGCTGCTAATGTTGAAATTTTTTCAGACAAATTTCATGCTCATACTTGGATTATTGATACAGGCGCTAGTGATCATATGGCATCTCATTTAGATATGTTTGCTAACACACATAAACTTTTATCTCCACTTAAAATTACTCTTCCTGATGGTTCTTCTAAATCAGTGTCTATTGTTGGCACTATTCATCTCAATTCTCAAATTACTCGCTTGAATGTTTTTTATGTTCCTTCTTTTAAACACGGTTTTTGTCGGTTGGTAGACTTCTTGATCAAAATGCCTTATATGCTAAATTTGATCAGGATCATTGTTTCTTCCAGGACCTTTCTAATGATGCTGTCAAAGCTCTTGGGAAGAGACATCATGGACTTTATAAATTCATGAAAGAAGTTCCTTCTTCCATCAATTCTGTTTCTTCTATTGCTTTGTCTACATCTACTAGTTTACCTTCTTTTGATCTTTTCCATGCTAGATGTGGTCATCTTTCTCTTGGAAAGATTAAACACATTCCTGTTCATCATGTTGATGTAAATAAAATAAATGATTTTCATTGTGAAGCATGTGTGTTAGGCAAACATCATAAGTTGCCATTTCCTGTTTCAACATCCATTGCATCTACTTGTTTTGAATTAATTCACATTGACCTATGGGGTCCTTATCAAACTCCTACCTTAACTGGGGCTAGATATTTCCTTACTATTCTAGATGATCATTCTAGAACTACATGGACACATTTATTACATTCCAAGCAGCAAGTTCCCCATATTATCACTTCTTTCTTGGCCTATGTTGAAAACCAATTTCATGTTACCGTCAAGCATATTAGAAGTGATAATGGGACTGAAATTGTTCAAGAAACATGTCATACTTTGTTTACTTCCAAAGGTATAGTTCGTGAGAAAAGTCTTCCTGGCCTTCCACAACAGAATGGAAGAGTAGAACGCAAGCACATACACTTGCTTGAAACTGCTCGTTCCTTGAGATTTCATGCTAATCTTCCTGTGAAATTTTGGGGAGAATGTCTTTTGACTGCTACCTACCTTATTAATCTGATGCCCAGTTCTGTTATTGGTTGGAAAACACCATCTGAAATTTTGTTCAAACAACCTCCTTCATATGCTCATTTGAGAGTTATGGGTTGCTTATGTTATGCTGCTTGCAAGACTCATGATAAGCTTGCACCAAGGGCTAAAAAGTGCATTTTGCTTGGGTATCCTTATGCTCAAAAAGGATACAAGCTTTATGATTTAGACACTCACAAAATTTTCCTTAGCCGAGATGTTATGTTTAAGGAAAATATTTTTCCATTTCATTCTCCTCCTCCTAAAAATATTTCTCATTCTTTTCCTTTAGTGAATCCTGCTTTTGCTCCTGATGATTCACCTCTTTTTTCTACTTCATCTACTTCTTCTCCTATATCCTCACATGATAATCTTTCTCTTTCTAATGATCGTCCTACATCTCCTATTTCTATTTCTCCTCATGTTTCTTCTCATTCACCTTCCTCCTCAGATTCTACTACTCCAATTTCTCCACAGATTATTTCACCTACTCCTCCACTTAGGAGATCTACAAGAACTTCTAATTTTCCTACAAAATACAATGATTTTCTTACTACAAAAACTTCATCAGCTTTTCATGCTTTAGTTCAGCCTTCTCTTTTCTTTTTAGACACTACCTCAGTAGCTTCCTTAGCTACTGTTCTTAACACATCTGAACCAAGTTCTTATGAACAGGCTAAAAATGATCCTCAACGGATTCATGCTATGCAGCAAGAAATTGATGCCTTAGAGAAAAATGATACTTGGGAGCTTACTCTTTTACCTCATGATAAGAAGGCCATTGGTTCTAAATGGGTTTTCAAGACTAAATTTAACCCTGATGGTACTGTAGAACGTTGTAAAGCTAGATTGGTTGCTCGTGGTGATAAACAAATTAAGGGTAAAGATTTTAAGCACACCTTTAGCCCTGTGGCTAAGTTTACTACTGTTAGAGTTCTTATAGCTATTGCTGCTGCTAGACAGTGGGATATTCACCAATTGGACATCAATAACGCGTTTCTTCATGGTTATGTTGATGAAGAAATTTATATGCAACCTCCTCAAGGGTATTCTAAGGCTTCTCCAGGCTTGGTATGTAAACTAAAGAGATCCTTATATGGTCTTAGGCAAGCTGCCAGACAGTGGAATGTTGAACTTAGCAAACATCTCTTGAGTTTAGGCTATGTTCAGTCTACTCAAGACTATTCTCTCTTCATTAAAAAAGGTCATGCTGATGCCTTTACTGCTGTTGTTGCATATGTAGATGATTTACTTATTTCAGGTAATTCTTCTACTGAAATGGCTGCCTTAAAACAGTCATTACATGAGATGTTCACAATTAAGGATCTTGGTTGCCTAAAATACTTCTTAGGCATTGAAGAATCAAGAAATACTTCTGGAATTCTTTTGCATCAAAGGAAGTATATTTTGGATCTTCTCAAGGATAATGATATGCTTAATTGCAAGCCTGCTTCCTTTCCTCTTCAGAAGAATCTTCAATTGAGTATTGAAGATAGTCCTCCTCTTCATGATCCTGAGACATACAGACGAATTATTGGCAAATTATTATATCTTAATATGACCAGGCCTGACATATCATATAGTGTTCAGCAGTTGAGTCAGTTTCTTCAATCTCCTGCTCAGTCTCATTTACAAGCTGCCCTGCATATATTGAGATATTTGAAGGGCTCTATCAATCTTGGGATTTTCTTTCCTTCTTCTTCTGATCTGAATCTTAAAGCATACTGTGATGCTGGCTGGGGTTCTTGCCCTTTTTCTGCAAAATCTCTCTCTGGTTATGCTATGTTTCTTGGCAATGCTTTGGTTTCTTGGAAAACTAAAAAGCAAAAAACTACCTCTAAGAGTACTTGTGAAGCTGAATACAGAAGCATGAGTTATTCTACCAGTGAGCTGATTTGGCTTGAAGGCCTATTATCGGATTTAGGTGTTTCTGTTGAACAACCTATTAATTTATTCTGTGACAACATTGCTGCTAAGTACATCGCTGAGAATTCTGTTTTCAAAGAACGAACAAAACATCTCAAGGTGGATTGTCATTTTATCAGAGATTATGTTCAATCAGGTTTCATCAATATTCTTCATGTAAAATCAGCTTTGCAACTTGCTGATATTTTAACCAAACCTCTTGGTGCTGAACAACATTCTTTTATGTGTAACAAGCTAGGACTTGTTTCCAATCCCCCAAGTCCTGCTTGAGGGGGGGATGTTACAAGTTAGTTAGTTTAATAATGAGAGTTAGTTTTCAAGTTTGTTGTATGTAATAAAGTGTATAAATACTCTCTCTCTCTTCCTGTACTAAGCAAGTCAGAATAATAAAATTTCTTCCTTCTCTCATTATCTTTCTTCTATTTTCTCTCTCTAAGCTGAAGAATACTCCAGCTTCTCAGAGGTCCTTCTTGATAGAGCCAATTCTCTTTATTCCTCTTTCTCTATCCTCCAAGTCGAGGACTTGGGTCTCATAGAAAGCATCAAAGCTGCCTTGTTCCTTAATCTAGATAACATTATTATGTTGAAGGCGATTCTAACAGTTGTCAATGTCGTCTCCAATATTTGGAAACCCCCCGGATTATTGACTCTCTTATTTGTGATGCTCGATAAGGATGCTACTCGGTTTCATCACATTCGGTTCGCTCATTGTTTCCGGGAAGAAAATCAAGCGACGGATTGTATGGCTCATAAGGGTCATTCCACTCCAAATCTTCTATATGGCTTCCCCCCCTTTTCCGTTATCATCCATAGGGATGTTTTAGGGTGGCCTCCTGATTAAGGTCGTCCTAGTCATTCTTTGCTAATTAAAAAAATTCCGATGTAAAGAAATAGAGGATACGTAAATGAGATGGTCAATAGCTGAGCCTGAAACTTCAACTTCTTAGCCAAAAGTATGGCTAATTTTTATGTAGTAGTAGCAAAATAAGGTTATCCGTGCAGATATATTAGTATGCCTGTATACATGCATAATCTTGGCAAATTCCATTCAGATTATGATAAAAATCTTGCCTTGTCTATCAAGTTAAACCCAATTTGAGTATTTATAGAAATAAAAATATGATTACTTTCCTAAACGACCGTGTAGGAGTAGAACTAGTACATTCTTAGACATCAAGCTTCCTCTCACTTTTTCTATATATACACCCTCTCTTGTGCCCTATTCTTCCAGCTTCAAACCTCAAAAACTTGTGAAACCTTTTACCTGATAGAAAAACTTGTAGAGAACTTCAACCTAGCAACAACAAGATGACGAAGATCGACAATCCCTGTCTAGCGTATTGCGATGTAGGAAAAACCTACGGCGACTTCGGTAAAGAAACCATAACCATAACCATCCATTCCTATGATGCATGCAAAGACGCAGACCCTGAGTCGAAGGTGAGGACGTTTGTGGAAAGCGCTAAAGGGTTCTTTCCCGACATCCGAGAGGGCAAGGCCGAATACCGGGCGGTGTTTTCACATATATGGAATAAGATAGAAGGGTGGCTAGAAGATATGAAGGTGGATGAACATTGTCATGGTTATGTTATTGTTAACATTCTCAAGTGTTCTTCTTACCAAAAGTCTGATGGTTGGTGTCTTTCTTTGGATGTTAACCTCCAAATCTTTGATGGAAGATTGGGAATTCCTATGCTATAGTAGTAATATGAATAGCTTTATTTGGGAGTATTGTTGAGTTGATTAGATTGTTACTAGTTCGTTTATTTTCTTATTGTTTCTACTTATGTAAGTTGTTTAATATATATTCTCAATGCTAAATATTTTTGGGTTTCTCCTAATTAATATCTAAATTTGTTGTTTTTTCGTTGTTTTACTACTAGTCTTGATCTTGGAATGTAATAATGAACATATCCAAAATCCAAATAGTTATATGACCTAATTACTTCACAAGTAGGGAAAGTAAGTGAAGATATTTACTAAGATATTAAGATTAACGTAGATAAAGAAAATATGTGAAGTTGATCGAAGGGCAATAATGTACATTATTTTGTACATATTTTGGTGAACGTTGTAGTTTTCAATTGTGGAGTTAAAAGGAAATAAATAATGTACATTATTTTGTACATATTTTGGTGTATGTTATAGTTTTCAATTGTGGAGTTCAAAGGAAATATGAGATAATTTACTTTTCTTTGAACATTTGGGTGACTAAATATGCTTACAATTACATTCTGTTTGGAAACGAATATCCTCGATGAGCATGGTGAAAGTTCAATCCTATCATATGCCATTGATATTTAGCTGAACCTGCTGATACGATTAGATAGTAGGGTCGGATTGGCAATACTAGCTGAAAAGAAGCTAAAACTGATAAGTTAACTGAAATTGATAAGGTTTAGCTGAAACTGATGAGGTGCTAAAATGAATAAGGTAACTGATTAGCTAACCTGTTTGGCAAAACTAGGTGCATAAGTTGATTAATTATTTTAATATTTAAGTATCAACATATATATTTCGACACTAATATTAAACAATAGAGTAACAATAATGTAAATACTTTTAAAATTATAGCTTATGCTACAAATCACAATATCTTCATTAACCAAACTGCAAATTGTATAACATGAAAAATCGAATAGTTTAAAAAATTTACCGAGCTCCGTCAAATTGTAAAAAAGAACTGGTTTAATATTTCAAGAACCTAGTTTCATTGCACTACTTCGCTAAAACTCATATGCAAGAAAAATATGCTGGAATGAGATTGCACTATTTCACTAGAAAAAATTGCAAGAAATTTTCGTGATGAAACTTTTTACATGCAAAATGAACATTTGAGATTAGGTTCCTGATTGTCAATGGCGAGAAGGAAGATTGAGAAATAATGGAGGAATAAAAGGAACAACAACAGTAGTAGAGAAGAAAATGAGAGGAGAGAGAAACGTTAAAAGTTAAAGATAAATTAAAAACATTTCCAAAGATTTCAGGTACCTGATTTTGAAACATTAAAATTTTTACTGTATCAATTTCAGCCATTTTAACTACCTGAAATTTTATTTTAGGTACTTCCCAAACACTCTAATCCATTTTAGCACCTTATTGTTTTAGCACCTTATTATTTTAGGCACCTAAAATGCTTTCCCAAACAGACCCAGTTTTTACTTGTGAAATTGTATCACTAAACTATTTTCCTAAAACTTCTATATCACTAGCAAATTATGGTTTCCTACCAATTTGATAATTTGGACCTCACTCAAACACATTAGACTCTGTTCAACTTAGTTTTCAAAGAACTATAATATATAGGGGAACAACACTAGAAAAATACTCCTGATGCAAAAAATTGTAACCAAGCAATAGCACCTCCTTAGGTTCTATACCCGATTTGTAACTCGAAAGTTTCTTCAGAATTTACTAAGGTTACAGATTGCTTTTGACAGTCTACTATAGTACGTACGGTGTTTATTCATCCAATCCATTCCTAATTTAACATCAAATCCCTTAAGGTCAAATTGAATTAGGTCAACATGAATATATATATCTCCCTCTATGCTTAAAGGACAATTTTTATATATAGCTTGACACAGGATAATATTTCCTGTAGGGAGGCTAATGCTAAACTCTAAATTTGATTCACTAGGATCCAAATGCAAATCTTTAGACATGGTAATGGATATAAACAAATGGGATGCTCTGTTATCAAATAAAACATGTATTAGGGAAGAATGTATAGAAATGTTACCCGTAACCACTTTACTTGAGTTTCCGACCTCTCGTGGATTTATCATAAACACTCGACCAGAGGGCGGATATTGACGTTGGATAGCTCCACCTTGAGGTTTAAAGGTAGGTTTTGAGGTGTGGGGATTAGGTGCAGTTATTTCGTATTTGTCACTCTACCTCTCTCTAAAGGGCAATCCTTTCTTAGATGATTCTGACTCATCATCAGATACGAACAGCATATGGTCTCTTTCAAAGGCTAACAACTCACCAGATAGTTCATAAAAGGTCGGACTCCACCGTGGTCTACCTAGTCCAAATCGTATGTACTTTTCCCAATTTGGAAATTCATTCACTAGTAAGTCACTATTTTTATTATTGAAATTGTCCCATGGAGCACTCATCGGAAGTGTATCTATTAAAGCAAAAGTTGGATATGGTATGATCATTCCACATTCTGGGTATTGAGCATTAAACTCATCAATAGATCTGGCTAAACTATTAATATGATCCACAACACTATAGTCAGGATCCATATCTAGTCCCGCGGACTTATTGGTGCTACCATTCTAAGATAATAAAACACACCATAAATATCATGTAATGACATTAATAAGCAATAAACTATAGATATCCCAACCCTTTCTCTCAAATAGGTTACTAATGTAATTATTAATATTAATCTTATAACAGCCCGATTAAATTAGGAAATATTAAAAAGTAAAAATTTGAACGATTAAGTGTAATATATGTGATTAGTGTGTTAATTGAGAATACTTTCAAAAATGTGATAAAGGTTTTCTTATATAAAAACTCTTTAGGAAACGAGTGTTCTACTCTATTACATTTGCGTATTTGTATGTGTGATTATAAGTGTGTGATTTATTAGTTATCGGAATATGTGTAATGGAGTGTTAAGCACCTTCATTCATTAGTTATGTTTTATTGTTATTAAGATATATATATGGAGAACTAGATATATGAGTGGAAAATAGTTGAGGCAAACTGCTCATATATCTACTTACTATAAAAGATTAGTACTGGAAGAATTTTACAAAATACTTGGACTTAAGTTTGAGTATATAAGAGGATGTAACATCATTTAAGGAAAGTGGTGGACCATGTGGGGTCCTAAAATAACCAATAAGTACGACAATTATATAATTAAGATAGATTAAAACAAGAGGAGAAGATCAGGATTTTGCTAACTGACCACTTGGGATAAAAAGACCAAAATACCCTCATTTAAGAGGTGGAAGTCACGAGATATTATAACCCCATCTTCACTCACAATTAAACACATATGGTACAGAAATTTGAGCCCCAAACTCTTACAAAACTTGCTGCCCAAATTTATTCCCCACCTCTCTCCTCTCTCGCCATATCTCACGGGCAAACAGGAGCTAAGCTCCTCTTCATTTTTCTTCCCTTTTTCCATGAAAACTCTTGCATGCAAGTCTTGATTAATATCATATACATCCAAGAAAATAATGGGCAAGCATTAATTCGAGCATAAGGGCGAAGGAAATAGGAGAAACAATGTCATCTTCTTCTCTAAGGAAAACAGTAGGTTTTGTCAAATGTTTTAGGTTAATTAAGCCACTTCTCTTAGGGGATTCTTACGAAATTTTGTGTGAATATTAATGCATGTTTGAGGATACTAAGGAGCCAAAGAAATAAGCTTTAATATAAGGAATTAATCAAGTTACATGCTTTGGAGTTTAAGGTACACAAATTCACTCCATTTTGGTAACATATGAATTTCGGTTATTATAATGTTTTGGAGAATAATTATGAGCATGGAATTTGAGCTAGATGTGAATTGTATCTACTGTATATTTGGGTCTTTAAACCATTTAAGTGGTTGCGTGTTGAGGAATTAAGTAAAGATACGTTTTTTTAGTGTTTAAGTGCATTTGATATTAGTTAATCGGTTTTTTGAGAAGAAATTTGTGTGTGATTGTGTTCCGACTTTGTGAAATTGTGCTTTGATTATTTTGGCATAAATGGGCAGTAGGTGTACTTGGTTTTATGAGGTTGGATATGTGGTTTAAATAGCCAAAGATTTGTACAAAAATTTCCAAGTGATTTAGCCACAAAAATGTGATAAAACGAAACACATTGTTTTTCATAAGTGGGGGCTTTAAGACTCAAAACTTGTGTACTAATAAATTTTCAAAGTTATGATTTGAAAGTGGCAGTAAGTATATGATACTTAGCAAAAGAAATTTCATGAGTTTGTGTTCTTACGAATTCGCAATGTAAAATCTTCAAAAACCACTTAAACTCTTATTGTCGTGATTACCATTCTTAAATCCTCAAGATGAATTTATGAACATAATTTTTAATTAAAGATGATATTTTTGCAATAGCTCAACTATAAAAATGTCATGAGTTAATGAGGGTGTAAAATATAAACATGTTGTCTTTTCGAAGAAAAATTCGATAAGAACTTAAGAACACCATTTTTTTTAACATTGTTTTCAAATTTCCAAAGCAATAAGTTATGAATCTTATTTCACTTGAACTAATGCCAAATATGATAGTACCTAAGAAGTATTTTGAGTTTAGAACTTGGTTACATCCTTAATCTTAAAGATATTCACCAAATAAGCGGAAAAACCCATGTTTTAGCTCAGGGACTTTTAACTTTGATAAAAGTCTTGGGTGTATAAAGCTTTTATTGAATATTTGCATATTTGAGCCTCATAACCAAAATAACACTGACCCTAACCCACTTATATGCTATTTAAGTTCTCAAATGATTTGATAAACGAAGCTAGATTTCAGAAGTTTGAACTAGCAAATATGTGGTTTAGAGTTGTGTTCTTTTCGGAAACAGTCAGTTTTCCAAACGTGTTACTAAGCGGAGTTTAGATTCAGAATTATGTATTTGAATTTTCTTTTATGGGAAGGAGACTATATGTGAACTGTATGGGGACATGTCCTAGCTTGCAAGAGCTAAAAATCAGGGGTGTAAACTCCGAAATGTGTGGAGGTCAATACCTAGCGTATGCCTCAATGTAAGTTCTCTTTCCGAAATAACTCTATTAAGAAACAGAGTTGTCATATTGAGAAAACATGTGTTGGTTAGCTATCAGATTTTGTTATGACTTTGTGAAATCATGTTTTGAGCTATTTATCATAACCTTATGTGGTTTCCAAAATACGATCTCTCGATCGAAGAAGCTCTTTTTGATAAGTGTGTGTGTGTTAAAATAACCATAAAGGTGATTTACTTTCTCCTTTAAAACACATTCTTTGTTCTCTCTTAACAACCGCCATAGATATATCGATTATCGTTAGCTACTTCTGAAAGAAACATGGAGTATAATTCCTTTATTTTCAGCCACCATACTATTTTCTAGGAATGAATTAAGTATCAGCGTAAGCTAATCTTGTTCTTTGAACCTGTCCTGGTGGGGGCAAACTCTTAATTTATGCAGATTCCATGGTAGACAGTCAAGCAACTGTAGGACTTTAAGATAATATTGCGCTATGGCAAAGACGGGTGCCTCGAAGATAATATTTGTTTTACGATTTCCAAATTGTGATTTTTGATGTTATGGTGTTGTAATGAGTTCCTACATCTTTGTTGTATTTAAACCATGTAGTTTATTTGCTCAGACTCCAACAGGTAACAACCTCCGCTATACTTAGTTCATGTGCTTCCGCTAATTAAATCTAAGTATGATTAGTTCAGTTGTGATAAGTAGCGGGCAGTTACAATTACATTTACTTTTATTTATAATATTATATCATTTTTAAAAGTGACTCGGATACCAAACTATAAGGCCCTGGAATTAATATAATTCTAATAACGAAATATTACATGCCAGTACTAGGATCGAACCAAATATTACATTTTATTTATATATATATAAGATAAGAAAAATTGATAGGAACAGTCCCAACTACGGGCGTTCCACCATTTTCAATCCCAAATAAAGATTATTTCTGAGTGGTCCCAACTATGCATTATTTTTGCCAAATTTGGTCCCAGATGACTCATTACCTGTTTAACAGGTTAAATTTTTTTTTTTAATTTTCTTAAGTCACTTTATTCTTCCTTTTGCTCTCTCCTATCTCATTCCTTCCCGACCACCCCTTCCCCTCTCCCTGCCACCCCCATTCCCAGCCACCCCCAAATCCCACCCCCCTCCACTGCCACCGCCATAACTCGGAATGTTCTCGCCTCTCATTCTCCAGCCTCCATTCTCGCCACCCCCAAAAACCACCCTGACGCTCCTTGCTTGAAGTGAATAATCCTCCCATTTTTGTCGGATTTTATACATTCACTTTCAATTTTACATCTCCGGTAATTTCCAACTTTTGACATTGTTGTTTCACTTCTGCAAAAAAAGCTTCAATTTTTTAATTTTTGAACAAGGGAAATACCCACCTTCTGAATTAAACTGGGGTTTTTTTGTTGTTGCTTATTGTTATATCATATATGGGTCAAAATCTTCAATCTTTTCCGCCACTGCAATCATAGTTTGTGAAAGAGAGTAAGAGAGAGAGAGAGAGAGAGAAAAGAGAGCAAGATTGAAGTGAGTGATTGTGAAGATTTCAAGCTGTGCAAGATTCAGGGGAATCTTCGAAAACTTACATGGGATGTCTTCTGATAACATTAAAGGTTTAATATTGGCTTTATCATCCAATTTTTTCATCTGGACAAGCTTGATTGTTAAGAAAAAAAGGTTAAAGAAAGTTGGAGCTAGTGCTGTTTTTGAGGAGTCCCTGCCACCCCCAAAAGGTTAGTTGGTGTTTTAGGTGGCTTTTGGTGGTGTGCTGATGGTCGGAGTTTGGAGGGTTTATGGCGCCACTGCGGTGGTGCGTAGGTGGCCTACCCAAACAGAGGAGAGACATATAAAAGTGATGCGAAACAGAGGAGGGGGAGGCAGAGGGGTGGTAGGGGACGTAGGAGGGAGGAAAAAATTAAAAAAAAATTAACTTGTTTTCTGTGCCGGAGATTGGGCGGGTTTTCGCCGAAGAATTGTCGGTGTCGACATTTTTTTAGAGGAAAGGGAAGGATGAATAAGGGGTGTGATTGTTGTGTTGTGAATAAAAGAAATTAAAAAAAAAAACGCATTTTACCTACTATAGCAGGTCAATGACCTACTGGGACCAATTTTGGCAAAAATGATGCATAGTTGGGACCGCTCAGAAATAATCCTTAGTTGGGACTGAAAATGGCGGAACGCCCATAGATGGGACCGCTCAGAAATAATCCTTAGTTGGGACTGAAAATGGCGGAACGCCCATAGTTGGGACTGTTCCTATCAATTTTTCGTATAAGATATTATAGAGTCTTCGAGACATTACTGCCGTATTCCTAACAACAGAATACTAGGCGAAGTCAAAAGAAAACATGATACTAATATTATGGAACACGAGATAACAACACATAGTATATTAATCCTAACATTTTATATTCCTCACTCTTGCCCATTCCCATTACTGGTACCAGAAAACAAAACATTTAATAATAGTCAACCCAAAAAGGTCTAGTACATTCCCAATACCATGTAAAAACACTTTGCAGATAATTATATAAAATAATCAATTATGAACTTATGATTATACAAAATCATTTGTTGTAGTTTCTCCCAATAAATTTCGTGTGCACACCCCTACAATGACGTACGTCACTCCAGATAATAATATTTTCAGGCCTTGAACCTCTCCTGACACTTCCGTGTGCACACCCCTATATTGACGTACGTCACTCCGCATATATATAATTTTTTCCTCCAACACTGTTGTATTCCATGTTTTGATGATGTCAAATACTTAGGTTAATTTTATTATATAGTTTTTATTTTGCGAAAAATATAAATTTCAAAAATAATGTAATGTTTTGCATTTGTATATCTTGTGGAGAAAGATTAATTATTTAATCTAAGTCAAGATATTTATTTCATGCACTTTGAATTTTTATTGTATTGTATGTTTAATATTCTAATAACTTAGAATCTTTGAATAAAAGATTCTCAAAGTTATTAGATATTTTTGTTGTTTTGTTTGTGCGTGGAACTCAGTTGGATTTAGCGCAGCGTACAATGAGGAGCTGATTCCTTGAAGCTCTCCAACAAACTTCAACCAACTCGCTAAAGATGCTCCTACTAACTGCTAGTGGAGGTAGTTTATTTCCGTTGCAAAAAGAGTGGAGGAAGTGCACCGAAAATAGGGAAATGATCTCCACACCACTACAAGCTCACCTTATGAAGAACGTGGAGCACAACATTTCCAGATAAAAGAAAATCTACAGCAGCTATGTAAAGAGAAATTACTTGTTGAAAACTTATGACTTTCTTGAGCGAAAATTAATTATCCACTTAGAAAGTTTTCATGTAATTTCCTCTTGTATTCTACATACTTATTGTAATATTCATAGTGTGTTGGTGAGAGAAAATTTAGAGAATATCCTTGTATTCAAGAGAGAGAAAGAAAGTGAGAAAAGAGAAGACTTCGAGTGAAGTCAAGAGTGAGTGTCATCAGTTCAGGGGGAACTGAGTGACTGGGAACAAGTTCCTAGAGGAACTGAGAAGGTCCATTAATGGGTTGCAAAAAAATAGAGTCTTTTGGCCAATTATAGTAAAGAGTGTTTGAGTTAAAATCCCTTGTGGTCAAGGTTTTTCTTCCTATTGGGCCTAGGAAGTTTTCCTAGTAAAAATCTCGTGTGTGTGTCTCTTTCTATTTTCAAGTTTGTTTTAATTCCGCATTACAAATCGAAAATTTTCCCTCAACTACAATTCACCCCCCTCTTGTAGTTGGTCTAGTGTTCATACTTGAATAACAATTGGTATCAAAGCCTAGTGCCTCCAGAATCAGCTAACACTGAGGAGATTGTACCTGGAACAATGAACACGACGGGAGAAAAGCTTGATGAAGGGTATTCAACTCAACGCCCACTTATGTTCAATGGCAAACATTATACATACGGGAAGAATCGTATGGAGATATTTATTAAAGCTGAAAATTACCAAGTATGGAAGGTAATTGAAATCAGTGACTTTGAAGTCACAAAGAAGAACGAGAAAGGGGAGCTGGTTCCAAAACCCCTTGCCGAGTTTGACAAAGAGGATTTCGACAAAATGGAGATGAACAACATGGCCAAGAAGCTACTCCATTGCGGTCTTGGTCCCCATGAACACAATCGAGTCATGGGATGCAAGACTGCAAAACAAATGTGGGAACTCCTTCAAATTACCCATGAAGGAACAAGTGAAGTGAAATGATCAAAGATCGATATGCTCATGCATAAGTATGAATTGTTTCACATGAAACAAAAAGAGCCTATTCAAGATATGCTCACTCGCTTCTCAAACATTATAAACGAACTTGAATCTCTAGGAAAGATAATCTCTCCAGAGGAACAGGTTCGTAAGGTACAAAGGAGTTTACCACAAGATGAAAAATGGATGGCCAAGACAACGGCACTGTTGGAAACTAAGGACTTAACAACGTTCAACATTGTACAACTTGCTGGTTCCTTGATGACCCATGAGTTACACCTCGAAACTCATGAAACTGAATCATCAAAGCCTAAGGCTCTGGCCCTCGGGTCTGAGAAACAAGAAGACTCAGAATCTATGATGAAGAAGCTGCAATGACTGTTAGAAGATTTAAGAAGTTCTTCAACAAGAACTACAAAGGAAAGGTTACCAAGAAACCAACGAAGCTAAGTTGTCACAAGTGTGGAGGCCTTGATCATTTCATCAAGGAATGTCCTCAATGGAAAAACGAGAAAGCTAAAGGAAGATACAAAGGAAGGGCAAGGAACAACAAAGGTCTTTTTCGAAAAATGATATGAAGAGAGCCATATGGCAACATGGGGAGAGTCTGACTCAGAGGAGGAGCAGGAACAAACTGAGGATGAAACTGCCCATCTATGTCTCATGGCAAATATCGAGAACAAAGTGGAAACATCAAACCCCAAGGTAAGTCTTAAAGCCATTGAAGAGGAACTTACAGAATTGAATAAAAGCCAATTAATAAAACTTTTACTAGAAACCTTAGATGACTACAAGGATGTATGTGTAAAAAGAGATCAATTAACTAATGCCTTGAAAATCACTAAGAACCATTTAAATTGGCTTAACTCACTAAAATGTGACACTGAAAAAAGATTCTCGGAACTTTTTGACAAGAGTAGAGCTTATCAAGAGGCATTTGAAAAAGTCAAAAACGAAAATTATCTTTTGAATTTGGAATTGGCGGAATTGAAAGCTGTTTGTTCCTGAAGGAACAGTCTCTTCATCTAATGCCAGAAATATTGCGGAAAATTTAAAAAACGATTATGACAATAATATTTTTCAAGAAAACCTGATATTAAGGAAGAAACTGGAGACCTCAAGGAACAAACTTCCAGACCCAGTCACAGGGATACAAAAGTATCAAAACAAAAGAAGAGATGGTCTAGGTTTCAATTACAAGAAGAAGAACAAAAAGAAAAAATATGTTGATTTGCCAAGTAGTAAAATATGTTCTTACTGTGGAAACAATGGTCACATTGTGTCTAACTGTTCCACCAGAGAAGAACATATTGAGAGGAACACGTACCTAGTGAAACAGGTTTGGAAAATTAAGAAAGGCTCAAGTCCAACAAAGGAACCCAAGCTAGACTGGGTTCCTACCACTAACTAGTTTGCTATGGTACAGGCTGAAGTGAGGGGGAACAACCTGTGGTACCTCGATAGCGGTTGTTCTAAGCACATGACAGGAGATAGATCAAAATTTATCTCACTTTCAGTCTTCAATGGAGGAACTGTGACCTTTGGACACAATCTTACAGGTAACATAGTTGTAGTTGGTAAGAATGGTAAATCTCAGTCACATTCCATAGATAATGTATTTTTAGTCGAGGGTTTAAAGCATAGTTTACTTAGTATATCTCAGTTTTGTGATAAGGGAAATACAGTGAAGTTAACTAATGAGTCTTGTGTAGTCAGCAATGAGAGTACAGGAACAAAGATCCCTGTGGGAACGAGGAAAGGGAACACCTACATGGTTGACCTGAACCTTGTTCCTAGGAATAATCTCACATGCTTAAGTGTGATCGAAGCTGATCCTTTTCTGTGGCACAAACGGTGCGGTCATGCAAGTCTGTCCCTATTGCATAAACTAAGTGTGAAGGACTTGGTGGTTGGTCTACCAACAATTAAGTCACTAAACCACGAAGTTTGTGATTCATGTGTTAAAGGCAAGCAAGTGAGATCCTCATTCAAGTCCAAGAAAATGGTAAGCACACAAAGTCCATTAGAACTTCTTCACATGGACTTATGTGCACCTGTATGCATCCAAAGTCGATTCGGTAAGAAACATGTATTATTTATAGTAGATGATTTTTCGAGATACACATGGGTTATTATAGTAAGGATGAAACGTTTGATGAATTCCTAACCTTTGCTAAAAAGTGTTGAGTCATGTAGTGTTTTGATGATTGTAAACAAATGATGATTATCTAACTAAGAAGTGTGCATGAGATGTGCATATTACGTTACCATAGAACAAGTCATGAAAGGTTAAATATCACATCATGAAGAGTTCCTAGAAGAAATCCAACAAGTGAAGTTCCTGAGGAAGAAATCGAAAGAGAGAAGAAGTTTGATTATACAGATGTGCTGCTAGATTTTATGTAAGTTCCTAAGATGGAACCAAGCATGAAGAGTTCAAGAAAAATGTTATAGAAGCAAGCACAAACAAAGTTCCTAGAAGAGTTCCTAGAAGGAACACAAACAGAGCAGTTCCTAGGTATATCCTAAGAGGAACATTGAATATGTAGTTCCTGAGTGGGAGCAGTTCCTGAGTCAGAGCAGTTCCTGAGTGGGAGCAGTTCCTGAGTGGGAGCAGTTCCTGAAGTTTCATAGTTGAAACAAGCAGTTCCTGAGCAGGAACTATAGGTGCGAAGTTCCTTAAAGGAATTAGCACGTTGAAGTTCCAGAGGTGGAGCTATTACATGCGGTTCCTGAGTTGGAGCAGCATGGTGCATGAAGATAGGAAGTATGAGTTTACTTTCTAGGATTCATGTAAGTATGTTGAAACATGAAAGGTAATGGAACAAAGTCAAAAGGAACTCGTAAGGTCAAAAGGAACTCGTAGAACTTAGAGTCAAAAGTATTTAAGAGTCAATAAGTCTGATGCATATTATTATCTTAATCTATAAGAATTTATTTAGAGTTTGTTTCTTAATAAATCTCTACTTGGTTAATTAGTTATAAATAATATGCATTAGTTGTTTTAGGATAAGATTTAGTTTTTAAATAAAATAGTTTTAAATAAAATCGGTTTTAATTTAGGATTCTGATTTTAATATCTTTTATTTATATTTTATCTTTTCAGTTTTTGGAAAAATAAAAACTAGATTTATATTACGTTCAATGACTTTTTGAGATTACGTACAATGAGTTTTTGTGAGTGCAGGAACTTGTAGACGTGAGTTCTTGTACGAACTGGAACTCATGTATTCAGTCTTAGGAACAACAAAGTAATTCTATAAACTGACCGTGTAGTGTGATAGTTTAAAGAGGAATTCTTTTTTGTTTCTTAGTTAGTTAGACTCAGATCCTATTAAATAGGAAGTTAGTTTTAGGAAAAGATTTTATTTAGATTTTCAGTTTTAGAAAAGATATTGTTTTTTTTTAAGTAAATATTTTATCTTTTATATTTTCGGTCAACTAAAAATAAGGGATTTAATTTGTGAAAAATCTTTTAATAAAATAAAAGATATTTTAGTTTTCAGTTTTAATTAATAAATTGATTTTCAAGTACACGTTCAATAGTTTACTTATTTTCCAAGATTCTATAAACCACGTTTACTGTACACGTTCAAAATGAACGTGGTGCTAGTGGAAGATCATGGAACGTGGTCCTCTAGTTGAGGAACATCATGGGAAAATGGTTTACCCACTAACACATGATTAATCTCACGTTCATTCTAAATGATTGCTATAAATAGACAAGTTCAATTAAGTTCCATAGTGTCTGACTGGTGTCTTTCCATAGTGTCTGACTTATATCATTCCATAAGGTCTGGCTTAAGGAATAAAGTTATAGTAAGAATTATATTTTCTATTCCTTGTTTTGAGTCAGTTCCTGTGAGTTCCAAGTTACTACGAGTGCCATGTTCCTTTACAGTTATTCAGTATCTATATACTAGAGTTAATCCAAATTATCAAGCGTATGTATTTGAGTTTGGGGTTAAAGGGTTTGAGTGAACTCTTGTAATGGGAACTTGGTAAAGGGATTGAGTGAATTCTTGTATCAAGTTAGAGTTAGGAACTTGGGTAAGTTCTTGTTGTTTATGCGTAGACTTGGGGTGAAGTCTATCCAGGGGTAAAGGGTTTGAGTAAACCTGTTGTAAAGAGTTGTGGGAACTCTTAAGGGACTTAGAGTTAAGTCTAGAGAGCTAAAGTTCCTAGTGGAACATGTGAGAGAGTTGGAGTTCTGAGTGGAACTTGCGCATGTAATAGGTTGCAACAGAGGAGGTTCCCTATTATAGTGAAGAGTTTAAATCCTGAGGAGGTCGTGGTTTTTCTTCTTGTATTGAGACAAGAAGTTTCCACGTAAAAATCTCTCTTGCACTTTGAGTTCCTTATTGCTTATGTTTTAAATTCCGCATTATTTGGCAATAAGTTCCACACTACAATTCACCCCCCCTCTTGTAGTTCCTTCCGAGTTAACAATTGGTATCAGAGCTGGAACTCATGATAAGCAGGAAACCCTGCTGAGTTAAGTTCCTGCAAGAAGAAGGAACCCGTACGAGAAAGGAACTCCACCCTACGTCATTCAAAGGAACAATTGAAAGCTGACTTTTTATTATCAATTAAAAGTCACTCAAGGATTATCAACGTCCCCTTTGACGTAAGTATCTCTTCCTTGAAGTATTCTTTATACGCATACATAACATTGGAAATTGTTCCTTATATTATTTCTAGTAAATCATTATATATGGCTTTGATGTTTTGTTTTTGCAATTTTGGACAACTTTAATTAAAACTGTTTTAAAGACAAAATTCAGATTTCCAAATTGTTTTCAAATCAAAGAATCGGTATGCTAGAAATGGTTCAAGGAACAAGTCATATGGAACAATGCATATTGTCACTCTTGGAACTTGGTTTCTCTATGAAAGGGAACTTTATTCTTTAGGCAGTGTAATTTATTGTTATTTCATTTATTTGCCAAAGAATAGTTTTTCCATGCATTTTGAGTATATTGAACATTTATTATATGGATGCATGTTTTTTCTTAGTAGTAGAGATAGTCATACAATCTTTACCGGTTGAAGTATAGATTTTTGCCTTATCTTACTAACAAGAAAGGACCCAATATATACTGGGTACCAAAGATCAAGAAGTTACTGATTTTGCAGGCTATGTGAGAGAAGATAACCAATAAATGATGACAAAATGGTTATTTGTATACTTGGACAAGTATATGAGTTTCTCTATAAAAACCTTTAAAAGAGGTATGTAGAAGGTGATACATTTGTTTAAATAAATGGGTAAGACACCTTTACAACATCTTGCATATCTTGGTCATTTATATAATATGTATATATCTTTCACAAGTTTATTTGCATCTTGATGTTCCTTGTCACTAATGCAAATTTGTGAAAGGTTAGAAAAGAGAAGTTATTTTACAAGTTTATATATATTGTCTTCTCTTAATATGTTGAGCAGTATATTAATGTTTATTTTGTAGGTTTGATAATTGAGGTAACTAATTAAAATATCAAAAGCATAAAAATTAGTTTTGGTCAAGGAACTCAAACTTTAATTAGGAGGAATTAATAGTGTTCCAAGAACCCTAAAATGAATCAACGGGTTAGGAACAACTAAATGTTTTCACAAGGTGAAATGGTCTATACTAGCACGAGTTCTTGTTCCTGTTCCTATATATCCGAGTTCTGAAGAGAAACACACTAGTTGTTGACTACTCTTCTGTCATTGAATGTTGAACCTACTGGACTTAAAGCTAGAACGACATTCTAAAGGGAGTACTCTACTAAGGAACTTTATGTTTATTCCATTTTTATGCTTGAATTATGTTATCTCTTTTGACTAACCTACTAACATTAAGATGCACAAAGTATTTCTTTTTGGGTTTGTTTTACAGAGTATATTTCATAGTTTATGACAACCCAAAATGAAGGAACAAGTTCATGTTCTTCCATCAAAGGAACGAACAGATTGGGAACAAGTTCCTGAAATTATAAAGAGAGCTCCAGAGATTATTTCTTTCAGATGAACAGAAGATTCATATGATTGCCGGCAATGCCTAGGAACTTGATTCCAGTTCCAGATGAGTTTGATGATGTATGCAGGAACAAGGTATTCATTATAGGGTGAATATAATGAATGAAACTTTGGAGGACATGGCAAAATACTATTTGCTAATGTTTTCCAAAGGAACAAGTAAGAAAAAGCAAGCAATATCACTTGCTAAATCATCAACAAAGGAATGATTAGAAGATGATCAACAAGACATCCTATGAGATCTTTAAAGGAGAAACCACTTGTATTTTGTACTTAAACGTTTTATTCTAAGTGTTTTGGTACTTAATAGTAAGCATAATCATTTAAGGAACTTCGAAAATAGAAGCGATGAGGTTGTGTTTAAAACGCACTTCTAATTGTTAGAAACACAGAGTTTATAGCAAAATGATATATAAGGTGTTATTAAGAGTTGACATATTTGTTATGAGACTAACTTGTTTTTTCCCAGTAAACAGGTTAAAGATGTTCTTTTATTTTTTATGTTGAACGCACAAGTTCCTATAGAGCTAGAGTTCCTACATATAATATGTCACTCTCAAAAGCAACAATAGCCAGCTATATGACCTCATGGAGAAGAGCTTAAAAAGTGAAGATTAAGTTCAAGTTCATAAAATAAAAGTTCAACTCAATGAATATGTGGAAGCGAGTTCCTATCAAATTAGCGGGAACAGGACGGTTCCAATAACCGAGTTCCTTGATTCTAACCGGAACATAAGAACTATTCCTACGACTCATTCACAGAGACATCGGCAAAGGAACTCTATACAGGTTAGTTGTTGAGAGGAACAACTAAACAAAGGTATTGACTTTGAGAAATTTTGTATTCATGTAGCTAGGTCATTAAATAACTGTACATTATTTTCTCTTGTTGCTTACATGGGATTTAAGTTGTTCTAAATAGATTTTCAATGCATTCAAAATAAATTTTATTGTTGGAAATCTATGAGGAACAACATCAAGTTTCTTCTTGAAAAATGATTTCAAAATTAACAATAATTTCTGCTTTCAAGAGGAATTGACTTAGTAGTTGTATATGGTTATATGAATAATATTTTTGGTACAACTAACTATTTCATGCAAGGGTTTTTGCTAACCTTATAAGCAAATGTGTACGTGAGCATGATAAGGGAACTCAACTACTCTCTTGGAATATAATGATGCAAGGACAAAAATATGTCAAGGAAATTTTGAAGAAGTTAGGACGAGTATGAGTCGAGTTGGTATGAAAGTTTCCATCAGATGTGAAGACATCAAAATAATGGAACTAGCAGTTCAGAAACTCAAAAATAAGTCATCAAAATCAGTCCAGTACTTGAGGTAATATTATATTCATGGTGAAAAGTTACTTAAGTTATGATGTTCCTATTTACATTGTATCACGATTAATAAATTACATCGTTAAATTATTAATATGAATGCATAGCTTTTATAAGTCTTGCTTTAAATTATGTGAATATATGTTCTTTATAATTTCACCTATTCATGGACTGTTTAGAGGAACAAGACTTAATGAAGTATGACTTGAGTATAAACATGTTCTTTTCCAAAAGTTTTGTCGAATTGGGCTCTTACACATACTAAAATTGAAGTGATTATATGTACACTAGCGTAAATATGTTACACTTAATTTTTGTGTCATAAAGGCATACTCACTTGCCTAAGAGTATTAGAGGTCTCATAATAGAACTGTGGATGCTGTCAAACATGAAAGTTCTAAGTTGCCAAAGGTACAATGAAAGAAACCTTGACGGAACAAGACAGGTAAATTCCCATCAAATATTTCATTTAGAGGGAACAAACCTATTCTTAGCCAACTATCATCAGTTCACACCACATTTCTACAAATACCCTTTGATTGATTAATTCCTCATTCCATTCATATCCTGTCACTTTAAATCTCTTAATTCCCATGTGCTCTAAATTAAAATTCATGACTTTTAATGGTTCAATGATGCATAAAGAGTGATAAATGGTAAATACATTTTGAGGGGGAAGTTATGGAAGAAGTGAGAAGCAAGTATTTTATGATTCATCAATTGATGCTCAGAAGGATATATCATTAGATGGAACTACTCATATAAGTTCCTTTTGATGAAGGAGTGGTAAGGAACTCAGAGGGAATAAGGAAGGAATCAGTATATATGTTTTCATTCTTAATGGTGGATTTCACATATGTGTGAGTAAGCAATTACTTCTTTGTGGTAGGTAAACGTGACATTCTAGGAAAAGTGCAACAACTTGTAATGACACCCTTGTTTTAAAAAAAAAAAGGAAAAAGAAAAAAGTAAACAAGGGTGATCAAATCTTTATTCTTTCCTAGAAGTCAATATTTCATATATATGGTTGTGAAAATGTTTACTCATGGATTAAGAAGAGGAACATAAGCGAAAGATTGGAAGAACTTGATTACAAAGATAAATTCGTTCAAGTTTCTTCGGGTAATGAGTTCCTTATGGTTGGTTGGTTGAGTAAAAGTGAACTTAATTGATACATATCAAGGTGCGTGTGGGGTTTGGCAGAGATTTCAAAAGTGTAAAGTGAAGTAATCAACTCTAATTATTGTTGAGAACCTCTTATTAAAAGTCTAAACCATAGAGCACACAATATCACTCAAGTTCTCTCTACTCAAATTATTCCATAAACTTCTTTCATATTCTTTGAGCCGGACATTACAATGTCCTATCTCTTAATCCATTCTTGACCTTCAAATCTGATTTTTTTCTTGACTTTTATTTAATTATTTGTCAAGTTCCTTCGATGGTTTTGAAGTTGGGTCTTTGGATTGTGAGTTGGAAATTTGTGTAGTACATGTATCCTAAGTTTGAAAATTGAGATTCTTGAGGCTTTTGGGACTAACAAGTGTTTAATCTTTATGATGGTAAGTGTAGCATATAACAATATGTGTATATGATTTACCTAAAACAAAATGTGTATAAGATGATCCTTTTCGATAATGACAAAAGGGGGAAGAATATGTATGATGCTTATAGTCAAGCATAGTTAAGTCTAAATCCTTAAATGGTGAAAGTTCTTTGTATGATGTGTTTATCTTATATTGATTTTCCTTCATATACATGCATGACTTATTTGTTAGGGGGAATTAATGCACATCGTTTATTATTTAATTTGTGATAAGCATCATTTGTTTGTCATCATCAAAAAGGGGGAATATTGTTGAGTCATGTAGTGTTTTGATGATTGTAAACAAATGATGATTATCTAACTAAGAAGTGTGTTTGAGATGTGCATATTACGTTACCATAGAACAAGTCATGAAAGGTTAAATATCACATCATGAAGAGTTCATAGAAGAAATCCAATAAGTGAAGTTCCTGACGAAGAAATCGAAAGAGAGAAGAAGTTTGATTATACAGATATGCTGCTAGATTTTATGTAATTTCCTAAGATGGAATCAAGCATGAAGAGTTCAAGAAAAATGTTATAGAAGCAAGCACAAACAAAGTTCCTAGAAGAGTTCCTAGAAGGAACACAAACAGAGCAGTTCCTAGGTATATCCTAAGAGGAACATTGAATATGCAGTTCCTGAGTCGGAGCAGTTCCTGAGTCGGAGCAGTTCCTGAAGTTTCATAGTTGAAACAAGCAGTTCCTGAGCAGGAACTATAGGTACGAAGTTCCTTAAAGGAACTAGCACGTTGAAGTTCCAGAGTTGGAGCTATTGCATGCGGTTCTTGAGTTGGAGCAGCATGGTGCATGAAGATAGGAAATATGAGTTTACTTTCTAGGATTCATGTAAGTATGTTGAAACATGAAAGGTAATGGAACAAAGTCAAAAGGAACTCGTGGAACTTAGAGTCAAAAGTATTTAAGAGTCAATATGTCTGATGCATATTATTATCTTAATCTATAAGAATTTATTTAGAGTTTGTTTCTTAATAAATCTCTACTTGGTTAATTAGTTATAAATAATATGCATTAGTTGTTTTAGGATAAGATTTAGTTTTTAAATAAAATAGTTTTAAATAAAATCGGTTTTAATTTAGGATTATGATTTTAATATCTTTTATTTGTATTTTATCTTTTCAGTTTTTGGAAAAATAAAAACTAGATTTATATTACGTTCAATGACTTTTTGAGATTACGTACAATGAGTTTTTGTGAGTGCAGGAACTTGTAGACGCGAGAACCTGTACGAACTGGAACTCATGTATTTAGTCTTAGGAATAACAAAGTAATTCTATAAACTGACCGTGTAGTGTGATAGTTTAAAGAGGAATTCTTTTTTGTTTCTTAGTTAGTTAGACTCAGATCCTATTAAATAGGAAGTTAGTTTTAGGAAAAGATTTTATTTAGATTTTCAGTTTTAGAAAAGATATTGTTTTTTTTAAGTAAATATTTTATCTTTTATATTTTCGGTCAACTAAAAATAAGGGATTTAATTTGTGAAAAATCTTTTAATAAAATAAAAGATATTTTAGTTTTCAGTTTTAATTAATAAATTGATTTTCAAGTACACGTTCAATAGTTTACTTATTTTCCAAGATTCTATAAACCACGTTTACTGTACACTTTCAAAATGAACGTGGTGTTAGTGGAAGATCATGGAACGCGGTCCTCTAGTTGAGGAACATCATGGGAAAATGGTTTACCCACTAACACATGATTAATCTCACGTTCATTCTAAATGAATGCTATAAATATACAAGTTCAATTAAGTTCCATAGTGTCTGACTGGTGTCTTTCCATAGTGTCTGACTTATGTCATTCCATAAGGTCGTGCTTAAGGAATAAAGTTACCGTAAGAATTATATTTTCTATTCCTTGTTTTGAGTCAGTTCCTGTGAGTTCCAAGTTACTACGAGTGCCATGATCCTTTACAGTTATTCAGTTTCTATATATTAGAGTTAATCCAAATTATCAAGCGTATGTATTTGAGTTTGGGGTTAAAGGGTTTGAGTGAACTCTTGTAATGGGAACTTGGTAAAGGGTTTGAGTGAATTCTTGTATCAAGTTCGAGTTAGGAACTTGGGTAAGTTCTTGTTGTTTATGCGTAGACTTGGGGTGAAGTCTATCCAGGAGTAAAGGGTTTGAGTAAACCTGTTGTAAAGAGTTGTGGGAACTCTTAAGGGACTTAGAGTTAAGTCTAGAGAGCTAAAGTTCCTAATGGAACTTGTGAGAGAGTTGGAGTTCTGAGCGGAACGTGCGCATGTAATAGGTTGTAACAGAGGAGGTTCCCTATTATAGTGAAGAGATTAAATCCTGAGGAGGTCGTGGTTTTTCTTCTTGTATTGAGACAAGAAGTTTCCACGTAAAAATCTCTCTTGCACTTTGAGTTCCTTATTGCTTATGTTTTAAATTCCGCATTATTTGGCAATAAGTTCCACAGTACAATTCACCCCCCCCTCTTGTAGTTCCTTCCGAGTTAACAAAAAGATTCAAAGGACAAGTGGTTTTAAATTAAATCATTTAAGATCTGACCATGGAAAGGAGTTTGAAAACTCCAAGTTTGATGGATTTTGTAGCAATGAAGGCTTAGATCATAATTATTCAGCTCCAAGAACACCTCAACAGAATGGTGTAGTCGAAAGGAAGAACCGGACCCTTGAGGATATGGCAAGGACGATGATTATTGCAAGCAGTCTTCTGAAATTTTTTTGGGCTGAAGCAGTGAGAACGGCACGCTACATCATCAATCGTGTCATGCTAAGACCAATCACCATGAAGACACCTTATGAGCTCCTTAGAGGAAGAAAACCCAATATTTCTTATTTTCGTGTTTTTGGATGTAAATGTTTTGTACATAACAATGGAAAGGACAACTTAGGAAAGTTTGATGCTAGAAGCGATGAGGCTATTTTTCTAGGGTATGCCTTAAGTAGTAAAGCTTATTGTGTCTAAAATAAGTGAACAATGTGTGTCGAGGAAAGTGTCCATGTTATTTTTGATGAGACTAACTCCCTGTAGGAACAGAGTCACAATGATAACTTTGAAATTGGTTTGACTCGTCCTGATGAGTTTAATCAATATGATGAGGAACTAACCCCTGCAGGTAAAGAAAAGAAGCAAGTTCCTGATCCTGATAACCCTGTGCCTGATCCCCAAGAGGAACAAGCAACAGAAGGAAATCAGGAGGATCAAGGATCTCCTGATCCTGAAGAAAAGCAAGTGAATCAATTACCTCAAGAAACTCAAGATGCAACTAGGAGATTCAATCCAAAGCCTTGGAGACACCAAAATTCTCCTCCCTTAGAATTGATAATAAGTGACATTGAAAAGGGAACTCAAACGAGATCCCAAATGAAGAATTTTTATGCCTTTCATGCTTTCTTATCTATGACAGAACCAAAGGACCATATGGAAGCGCTCAAAGAGGCTGATTGGATCAATGCTATGCAAGAGGAGCTAAATGAGTTCCAGAGGAATAAAGTATGGCACCTGGAGACTAAACCAAAGAACCAGAAAGTTATCGGACTTAAATGGGTCTTCAGGAACAAGCTTGATGAGCATGGAACTGTGGTAAGGAACAAGGCCACACTTATAGCCAAAGGTTATAATCAACAAGAAGGTATTGGTTTGATGAAACCTTTGCTCATGTTGCTAGAATAGAAGCAATTAGAATTTTGATTGCCTTTACGGGATTTAAGTTGTACCAAATGGACGTCAAATGTGCATTCTTAAATGGTTTTTTACTTGAAGACGTCTATGTGGAACAACCTCCCGGATTTGAAAATCCGGAACTTCCAAATCAAGTCTATAAGCTTGATAAAGCTCTTTATGGGTTGAAACAAGCTCCTAGATCTTGGTATGAAAGGTTGTCAAAATTCCTGCTTTCACATGATTTTATAAGAGGTAAAGTTGATAGAACCTTGTTCCTTCGATCAAAAGGAACAGACATATTAGTAGTCCAAATTTATGTTAATGATATAATTTTCGATGCTACTAATGATCTTCTTTGTAAGGAGTTTGCTGATCTTATGAGTAGTGAATTTGAAATAAGTATGATGGGAGAGTTGAACTTCTTTTTGGGATTGCAAATCAAACAAACTGAAAGAGGAACAATGATCTATCAATAAAAATATGTCAAGGAACTACTTAAGAATTATGGACTGGAACATTAAAAAACCAACCACACTCCCATAGGAATAGGAACAAGGTTAGATGAAGATTCAATTGGTAAGTGTGTAAACGAGAAGCAGTATCGAGGTATGATTGGTTCATTACTTTACTTAACAGCAAGTAGACCCGATATTTCTTTTAGTGTTAGTTTATGTGCTCGATTCCAATCAAATCCCAAAGAATCTCACTTAACAGCAGTTAACAGAATTCTAAGGTATTTGAAAGGAAGTGATGACTTATGTTTGTTCTATCCTCGAAGTGATGTTTTTGACCTAGTAAGCTATTCGGGTGCGGATTACGCTGGAGACTTGGTTAACCGCAAGAGCACATCAGGCATTGTCCAGTACCTAGAAACAAGCTTGGTCGCATGGAGCTCAAAGAAGCAAAATATTGTTGCCTTATCCACTGCAGAGGCAGAGTATGTGGCTGCTGCTGCATGCTGTTCTCAGGTCCTTTGGATCAAGCAACAAGTAAAAGACTTTGGCATTAAGTTTAAGTGTGTTCCTATTTATTATGATAATACTAGTGCAATTTGTATTTCTAAGGATCTAGTTCATCATTCAAGGGTCAAGCATATTCACATTAGATATCATTTCCTTAAGGATAATGTAGAAAAAGGTCTTGTTAAGTCGAATTTTGTCCAACTGAAAATCAAATAGCTGACATATTAACTAAACCACTTCCTAGAGAAAAATTTGAGAAAATTCGCTTAGAGATAGGAATGATTAGAGTGTGCTACTTCAAATAAAACCCTTAGTTACAAGATAACACTAAGGGTCTGTTCCGTTCAACTTATTTTGTCTTATCTTATCTTATCTTATCTTATCCTATCTTATCTTATCTTATCTTATCTAATCTTATCTTATCTTATCTTATCTTATCTTATTTTATTCTGAAATGAGTGAAGATAAGTTGAACAGAACATCTTATTTATCTTATCTTATCTTATCTTATCTTATCTTATCTTATCTTATCTTATCTTATATAAGTTAAAATAAGCTGAACCGAACGGACCCTAAGTGGCCAACAACATTTTGTGAATTTAATCACTCATTATAAAGTCATTGTAAAGGATTCACATTAGTCTTCATAATACTCCACTTATTGTCCATGCATATACTTGAGTTAAAATAGAAAGGTTGTGGTACATATAGTTTGAACATGTAACATGCATGAGTTCACACCTTTTATTCTTTTCCTTCTTTCCACGTAAATATAATCTTTATTTTATTTTATTTTTTCTTCTTCTATTTATTATCTTTCTTCATTCATCCCCCACAAATAAGTTTTTTTTAGTGGCAACGCTTCACCAGCGTTCATGTACAAACCTAAAACAAAAATGATTCACCGGATTTAAAGAAGGAAGGGAAAAGCCGCATTTAATTTCTCTTCACAATCCCCCATAAATTCCTCCTCAAATAAAAACCCATCAAATCAAACCAAAATTTACACGGCAATTCATCTCATTGACCCAAAACCATTAACTTTGCAAAACCGCATTCCTCTCTCTCTACAAAAATCTGTCAACTTCATCTTCTTCACCTAAAACCCTAAATGGCTCCCAAAAGAAAATCCTCCGATGATACCAAAAATTTTCCGGCTAAAAAATCCTCACCTTAGTGGATTACAACGAAAGCGAGAATGAATCTTCCAACTCAAATGAAGATTCCCTGGGTTCTCAAGCAAATTCGGCGGAAAATAAAGTGCTCTCTCCAAAGAAAGAAGATGATTTGGATGATGCTGAAACAGAGCAAGAAAAGAAAATCTTGGTACCTACAAAAAGGGGTAAGAAAACAAAATCTTCCAAGTATATCATTGGGTTTTGTGTCGATTTCACCTTGTGCAAGAAAATTAAGTGGAGTCTGTTTTTTGACCTTGTTAAGTTTCAAAAATAGGTCAAAGTGTTGAGTTTTAATGAGGGTCTGTATGAGAGTGAGATGAGCGAATTTATCACTAGTTTTGAAAATAACGAGGATTTATGCATAAGTGTTGTAAATAGGAAACTGGTTAAGTTCACTGAAAAGAACTTAGGCGAATGGTTTGATGTACCTACTGAGGGGTACAAGGAATATGTCAAGGGTAGGGCTAAGTTGAATGTTAATAGGGCTTCAAACTATATTTGGGGGTAAGGAGTCTGACCAATCCCTAGATCAGAAAGATCTCTCTCCTTTTCACAAATTTTTGTTTCACTTAGTTTGGCGCTTTATTTTGCCAAGGACTTCCAAGAGGACTCAAGCGAGCCTCATGGATCTTTCTTTAATGTTCTGCCTTGCTAAGAATATAAAAATCAACTTCCCTGCTTTAATTATTTCACACCTTTCCTACTGCATCACCCACAACACAAAAGTGGGGTATGCCAACCTTATTTGTGTTATCCTCAAGAAGAATCAAATCAAACTCCCTTCTAGTACCTCTTTTGATCTAGAGCCCGATAACTATTTGACCCAAGAGACTTTATCCAAGATGTCTCTAAGGGTACAAGGTGGGAAGTTAGAATTTGAGGTGGCAGAACCTAAGGGGAAGGTAGAGACTAGGATCAAGAGGAAGTTAGAGGAGGAGGTCAATGCTGAAGGACCTAGGTCAGTGCGGAAGAGTCAAAGGATTGCTGAGACCAAGGCTCCCAAGGAATAGGGTCCGAGTGATGTTCATATTGATCTTGAAGAGGATCAAGCTCCTTTAGGATCAAGGACTGTTGATTTTTCCCTTCTCTCCACCACTGATCTTTCTAGTATACTTCACTCAATTCAGGAGTCTCTGTCTCTCCTGCACACAAGAGTCCAGGGTGTTGAAGTCGGGATTGCCCGAGTTGATCTTCAGCAGGAGCATATCCTAGCGAGGATTGACGAGAGGAGAAGGCTGCAGTTCGGGGAGAAGATTGACGATGTGGTCGCTTCTTTCGTTTTTCACCCCAAACCCTCCAAGCCCTAATCCCCTTCCCTTCTATATAATCTGATGAAACAATGATAATTTCTTGGTTGGTTTGTATTAAACAATGGTGACTTGCTGTTACTATCTTTTATCACCCATAACTTTTTGGTGATAAATTGTTTTGGTTTATTTCTTTTATCTTATTTTATCTTTTATTCTCTTACTTCTCTTTTTTCTTTCTTTTCTTTCTCTTCTGTTCATCCTGAACTCAGTTTGTGCATTTCTCATGACTATGTGCATTGATCTCATCTTACTATGCTCATTATAATGTTTGGATGGCTAGTATTATTAGATGATTGTTTGAGCTACTACTCCTTAACATTGTTGTAAATGATGCACTCTTAGAGTACTGTTGGGTACTTAGTTGTTTTTGATGATGACAAAAGGGGGAAGAAGTAGAGTGGCACATAAAAATTCAATTCTAGTCTTCATAGTTTCTAGGTGATGCTTTTTGGATTTTTCTTTGCCTTATATTCAAGATTGATTTATGTTAGTATTAGTTTTTAGTTTTGTTAGTTTTGCTTATTCTTTTTAAAGTCATTAGCTCTTGATTCTTTTGTCTAGTTATTTTTTTTGTTTTGTTTTGTTTATCCATTTTTTGTTTCTTTTATATTTTTATATGCCTTATATTTGCCATTATAAAAAAGGGAGAATATTGTTGTATTCCATGTTTTGATGATGTCAAATACTTAGGTTAATTTTATTATATAGTTTTTATTTTGTGAAAAATATAAAATACCAAAAATAATGTAATGTTTTGCATTTATATATGTTGTGGAGAAAGATTAATTATTTAATCTAAGTCAAGATATTTATTTCATGCACTTTGAATTTTTATTATATGGTATGTTTAATATTCTATTAACTTAGAATCTTTGAATAAAAGATTCTCAAAGTTATTAGATATTTTTGATGTTTTGTTTGTGCGTGGAAATCAGTTGGATGTGGCACAGCGTACAATGAGGAGCTGATTCCTTGAAGCTCTCCAACAAACTCCAACCAACTCGCTAAAGATGCTCCCACTAACGGCTAGTGGAGGTAGTTTATTTCCGTTGCAAAAAGAGTGGAGGAAATGCAACGAAAATAGGGAAATGATCTCCACATTACTACAAGCTCACCTTATGGCGAACGTGGAGCACAACATTTCCAGATAAAATAAAATCTACAGTAGCTATATAAAGAGAAATTACTTGTTGAAAACTTATGACTTTCTTGAGCGAAAATTAATTATCCACTTAAAAAATTTTCATGTAATTTCCTCTTGTATTCTACATACTTATTGTAATATTCATAGTGTGTTGATGAGAGAAAATTTAGAGAATATCCTTGTATTCAAGAGAGAGAAAGAAAGAGAGAAAAGAGAAGACTTCGAGTGAAGTCAAGAGTGAGTGTCATCAGTTCAGGGGGAATTGAGTGACTGGGAACAAGTTCCTAGAGGAACTGAGAAGGTCCATGAATAGGTTGTAAAAGATAGGGTCTTTTGGCCTATTATAGTAAAGAGTATTTGAGTTAAAATCCCTCGTGGTCAAGGTTTTTCTTCCTATTGGGCCTAGGAAGTTTTCCTTGTAAAAATCTTGTGTGTGTGTCTCTTTCTATTTTCAAGTTTGTTTTAATTCCGCATTACAAATCGAAAATTTTCCCTCAACTACAATTCACCCCCCTCTTGTAGTTGGTCTAGTGTTCATACTAGAATAACAAACACAAATCTCCATCTCATTTTATAATAACAGCTTTTCTCCTCCACATACCTCCATTTCATTTTATAATAACATCTTTTTTTCTTTCCACCACAAACCTCCATTTCATTTTATCATAGTAACATCTTTATATAACATCATTGTTACCACATATGATAGCATTTTTAGAATCACCTTGTATATAAATCATAATATAACAATACCATTTGCATTATAGACACATTATTTGCAAATCACGATATAACTTTACTATTAAGGAAAAACTATTTTTAATACTAATAGTTTATCTAAAAAGGTTAATATAATAACACATTGTAGCAAAATAACATTAAGAATAGGTATTCAAGAATGTACCTTAATTAGGGATAAAAGTTGACCAAATCTCGTATATATTTTTTTTGCTTTCGCACTCTCTTACCTTTTTTTTGGTCTTACTCAACTCTTATTATTTTGAAAAATTAATGAACAGCTTCATGCTATATATATATAGGCAACATAGATCCATTTAAGGAGTGATGATAAGAATCAATTACAAAGTCAACCATGTAATGTTTGATACTTGTATTACAGCTTCACATAAGTTATATGGATTTGTATGGTTGATTTTATCACATATAATGCAAGAATCAATTAGCAATGGCCAAGTGTCGTGAATGGTTTAATCCGAAACCCACTAATATTGTATCTTGCATATCGTCTTATAATGGGTAGCGATCGTCCGTCCTTAGATAAAATCATTAGTGACGATTCCAAAAACTAAATTACGTTGGTCCTTAGCTTAACCGTTTATAAGTTAGGAGCATTCTAGGTTTATGCGTTACCCACGAAAAATCTTACTATATATATATATATATATATATTGCTTCCCCCCCTCCCTTTTCCTTTATCATCCATAGGGATGTTTTAGGGTGGCCTCCTGATTAAGCTCATCCTAGTTTTTCTCTCCTGATTAAAAAAAATTCCGGTGTAAAGAGATAGAGGATATGTAAATGAGATGGCCATTAGCTGAGCCTGAAACTTCAACTTCTTAGCCAAAAGTATGGCTAATTTTTATGTAGTAGTAGCAAAATAAGGTTAACCGTACCGATATATTTGTATGCCTGTATACATGCGTAATCTTGGCACATTCCATTTAGATTATGATAAAAATCTTGCCTTGTCTATCAAGTTAAACCCAATTGGAGTATTTGTAGAAATAAAAATATGATTACTTTCCTAAACGACCGTGTAGGAGTAGAACTAGTACATTCTTAGCCATCAAGCTTCCTCTCACTTTTTATATATATATACACACTATCTCTTGCCCTATTCTTTCAGCTTCAAGTTCAAACCACAAAAACTTGTGAAATCTTTTACCTGATAGAAAAACTTGTAGAGAACTTCAACCTAGCAACAAGAAGATGACGAAGATCGACAATCCCTGTCTAGCGTATTGCGATGTAGGAAAAACCTACGGCGACTTCGGTAAAGAAACCATAACCATAACCATCCATGCCTATGATGTACGCAAAGACGCAGACCCTGAGTCGAAGGTGAGGACATTCGTCGATAGCGCTAGAGGGTTCTTTCCCGACATCCGAGAGGGCAAGGAAGAGTACCGGGCGGTGTTTTCACGTACATGGAATAAGATAGAAGGATGGCTAGAAGATATGAAGGTGGATGAAAATTGTCATGGTTATGTTATTGATAACATTCTCAAGTGTTCTTCTTACCAAAAGTCTGATGATTGGTGTCTTTCTTTAGATGTTAACCTCCAAATCTTTGATGGAAGATTGGGAATTCCTAAGCTGTAGTAGTAATATGAAAAGCTTTATTTGGGAGTATTGTTGAGTTGTTACTAGTTTATTTATTTTCTTATTGTTTCTACTTATATAAGTTGTTTAATATATATTCTCAATGCTAAATAATTTTTGGGTTTCTCCTAATTAATATCTAAATTTGTTGTTTGTTCGTTGTTTTACTACTAGTCTTGATCTTGGAATGTAATAATGTACGCATCCAAAATCCAAATAGCTATATGACCTAATTATTTCTCAAGCAGGGAAAGTAAGTGAAGATATTAAGATCAACGTAGATAAAGAAAATATATGTGAAGTTGATGGAAGGGCCTTAATGTAATTATTTTGTACATATTTTGTGTATGGTGTAGTTTTCAATTGTGGAGTTAAAAGGAAATATGAGATAATTTACTTTTCTTTGAAGACTTGGGTGACTAGATATGCTTAGAATTACATTCTGTTCGGAAACGAATTTCCTCGATGAGCATGGTGAATGTTCAATCCTATCATATGTCATTGATGTTTGGCTAAACCTGCTGATACGATTTGTTTGGGCTCATTTAATCAGCAGCCCAATGAAGGAGTACAAAAGCCTACTGAAGCCTGGGACAGGTGGCAGTTGTGGGTCCCACACGAAAGTTGACCTAATCACCAGCATCTGGGGAACCTCCAAAGGGGTGAAGCAATCATTGCCCGAAAAGGTAACATGCCCATTGACACCAAAAAGGCCCATCTGAACAATGTTTCCTGTCTGGGAAATCCCCAACACTATAAAAACCAACTGCCTCATCAATGAACAGGTATCCAATTCTCACCTAACAAAACTAGAGCATCTCTCTCTAGACTTGACTTCTCTCTCTACCTCAATCACATCTGACTTGAGCGTCGGGGGGGGGCGATCCCGGAAACACCCCCGGGTAGTCTAACCTTGTTTTGCAGGATTCCGGCGTACGGATATCGGAGCTCAGGCGATCGATCTTGGGGCCCTCATCACATATCTCAACCAATCACAATCCTCAATTTCTTAGCAGAAACAGTTTGGCGCCGTCTGTGGGGAAGTTACAATCAAAGTCGCTTCGCCACCACTTAGTAAGATCAATTCTGCAATGGCCCCAGCCAAAAGCACTCGCACTCGCCAGCCCTCCGCACAGGCTCAGAGGTCCGAGAGGAGTCCATCCCCATCTCTTCAACGAAGGTCTGAACGGCCCAAAACACCAACCGTTCAAACCCTTGATCATGAAGAAGAAGAGCATTCCATAGAAGACAGGCGGGGACCCCCCCGTCGGCTACGGGCCGCCGACCCCCAACCTATAACCACAGCGGATATAAACATGATAGCCGCTCGGCTTCAGCAGAAACCTTGCAAATGAGCTTGACGGATATGCCGGCCAACTGCAAAGCAAGGACACCCTCTTCAGTCCCTGAAAGACCAAGCCCTGGTCCCTTCCCTTCGGGCGGATAACCATGGTCAGCCTAGCCGGCATCCATCGGGGGCAAGAGAATACAGTCAGCCTGGTCAGCGCCGATCAAAGCAGGGGAAAGGTGACCGACGCGAATCTAAGGGAAGATCAGTTAGAGCTGCTGAAGAGACTCACATATCCAAATCCCCTCGGGGCAACGCGGGTCACAAGCAAAACGATGCCCGACACTTCCTCAACGAGAAGCGCCTCAGCAAGGGTTATGATGCGAGGCACATATTAAACAAAAAGGCCGCTCAGCGCGAGGGCCATGGTGATTCTGCTCAGTCGAACCCCATTCGGATCAACAGCGGGGCACTCAAGTTCATGGTCCCATTCAGCCAGGCCATACTCGAGGCACCCAACCCGGGAAAAGTTAAGACCCCCTCTGTTGAACCATTCACGGGCCTAACCAACCCGGATGACCACATGGCAACATATAAAGCTCAAATGAGCGTTCAGACCGGATGTGAAGCCACTTGGTGCCGCTTCTTTCCAACAACACTCAAAGGTCTGGCCCTAAGTTGGTTCCAGGAGCTTCCGGCAGGGATCATAACCGATTTCTCGATCCTCGAAGACCTATTCATTCACCAGTTTGTTGCCGAAAAAAGACAAAAGAAAACAAGTCCCCACTTGATGGGGGTCAGGCAGGAGAAGAATGAAAGCCTGGCCGACTATATTAAAAGATTCAATGAGGAGTCATTGAAAATTTCGGATCTGCAGGATGCGGTAGCATTCGCTGCCCTAATGTCTGGACTCCAGCCTGGTCGGCTAAGGTGGTCCCTGGCCGAAAACGAAGTCAAAACCTTCTCTGAGGCAATGACTCGGGCTCAAAGATTCATCCAAGCAACCGACATATGCCGTCACTCAGACGATGGGAGCAAAAAGAGGAAGGATGAAGGAAATCCCAGGGATCAGTCGAAGCAGCAGAAGACGGGTGGTCGGTCAGACAGATTCAACGACCATGGCATCGACCCCCGGTTCAGCAAAAACAGGAGAGAGATATACTTGGACATAAAAGACAAAGTCACTCTACCTCGCCCACCTCCCATCAAAACATCAGCTGCTCGAAGAGATAAGAGCCTCTGGTGTGAATATCACAAAGAATGCGGGCACACCACTAAGGATTGTAGGGAACTCAAGAAATCCCTTAACAACCTAGCTGATCAGGGAAAGCTGAACCGATACCTCAAGCATTCTAGTGAAGAGAAGGGCAAGCAAAAGGTCGGTCAGTCCAACAGTGGAGACACGGAGGGATTCATCGGAGTCATAGCAGGTGGCTTTGAGTCGGGAGGCCTAACCGGCCGATCACGCAAAGCCCACCTCCAAAATCTAAAGCATCAGGTACTCGACGTCAACCAACAGCGACCCGACTGCCCCACAATGACATTCGGGGAATCCAGTCGGCCACTACACACGCCCCACGATGATTCCTTAGTCATCGAGCTCAAAGTGGCCAACACCAGAGTCAGACGGGTCCTGGTGGATAGCGGATCCTCAGCTGATATAATCACGCTGGATTGCCTCAGGAAGCTGAAATACACTGAAAGGGATGTAACCCCACTCAATCAGCCACTCATAGGCTTCGGGGGAAACTCGGTACACCCTGTCGGATCTATAAAGTTGCCTACTCGGATTGGGGAGAAGGGCAAAGGAAGAAGCCTACCGATTGACTTCCTAGTGGTAGACATCCCTCTGCCATACAACATCATAATGGGAAGACCAACTTTGAACAAGATCAAAGCCGCAATTTCCATTTATCAGCTTCTTATGCAGTTTGAGACCGACGAAGGTAGAGTCGGAAAGGTCCAAGGGGATCAGCAGGCAGCTAGGGAATGCTATGTAAACAGCTTGAAAAGTAAAAGCGACGTCCAAGAGGACTCGAAGAAAAGAAAGCGAGAAGATGATCAGCCGTCAAATGGTCTCGGGGTTTACGTTACCGAAAACCCCAAGCAATACGAGCGCCCTCAGCCAGCCGAGGAGGACGAAGAAGTCACCATTGATGAGGAGCGTGGTCGGACTCTGAGAGTAGGCAAGGCCATGGACCCTCAGACAAGAAGCGAGATCATTCAAGTTCTGACAGAATACAGAGACGTATTTGCCTACGAAGCCAGTGAAATGCCCGGACTCGACCCTAATGTGATGTGCCACGAGCTTAACATCAAAGAGGGGTTCAGGCCGGTCAAGCAAAATCTGAGGCATCAAGGCCCCAAAAGAAACGCCGCAGCAGCAGCAGAATTCAAGAAATTGCTCGAAGCGGGATTCATTGAAGAATGCCAGTACTCAGAATGGCTGGCCAACGTGGTCCTGGTCAAGAAGCCGAGTGGGGCTTGGAGAATGTGCGTGGATTTCACAGACCTAAATAAGGCATGTCCCAAAGATAACCACCCTCTGCCCAAAATTAATAGGCTGGTCGACTCAACTGCGGGTCACGCCCTTCTAAGCTTCATGGACGCAAACGCAGGGTATCATCAAATCCCGATGGTTGAACAGGACCGAGTCCATACCGCGTTCATCACCAACCAGGGGGTATATTGCTATAAGATGATGCCCTTCGGGCTGAAAAATGCAGGGGCAACATATCAGCGCACCGTCAACAAAATCTTCAAGGACCAACTTGGTCGGAATATAGAGGTATATGTTGACGACATGATTATTAAAAGTAAAGCACACAGCCATCACCCCTCAGATTTAAGAGAAACCCTCGGAACATTGAGGCGCTTCCGCATGATGTTAAATCCGAAGAAGTGTGTCTTCGGAGTAAAAGGGGGAAAGTGCCTCGGATTCCTGGTTGATGAAAGGGGGATCGAAGCCAATCCCGACAAGATCAAAGCTGTAATAGAAATGAAGTCCCCGAGGAATTTGAGAGAAGTACAACGCCTGAACGGCTGCCTGGCCGCCCTCGGTCGCTTCCTATCCCGCTCAGCGGATAAGAGCGTACACTTCTTCAAGACTCTAAAGAGAAAGGAGTTTACTTGGGACGATGAAGCCGAGCAAGCCTTCACCTCTCTAAAAGAACATCTTCTTACCCTCCCTAAACTAATCTCCCCCTTGCCGGGGGAGACATTGTTCATTTATTTGGCTATCTCTGAATACGCGCTCAGCGCCGTTTTGATAGCCGAAAGAGAAGAAAAGCAACACCCAGTCTACTTCATAAGCCACGCCTTTCGAGGAGCGGAGGCCAAGTATAGCGAAGTGGAGAAAATGGTTTTTGCCCTAGTAATGGCTAGTCGGAAGCTGCAGCCCTACTTCCAGGCCCATCCTATTAAGGTCCTCACGAGCCAGCCGCTCAGAAAGCTCATTGAAAACAGGAACCACTCTAGTCGGATGTCCGATTGGGCGGATCAGCTAGCTGATTTTGGGTTAGAATATGAACCCAGGAGGGCGATCAAAGCCCAGGCCTTGGCTGATTTCATAACAGAATGTACATCCAGACCCCCAATCAGCCAGCAAGATAGCTGGGAGCTGCAAGTGGCCGGCTCGTCTACCAAGACAGGTTGTGGAGCAGGGCTGGTCATCAAACCCCTTGTCGGAGAAAAGATGGAATACGCAATCAAATTTGAGTTCTTAAGCTCCAACAATGAAGCGGAATATGAAGCCCTGATCCTCGGATTGGAGTTATGCATCTTGGCCGGGGCAACCGTGATCAATGCTAAATCCGACTCGCGATTGATAGTGGGTCAGGTATCGGGGGAATATGAGGCCAAAGAAGACAACATGAGAATGTATTTGGCCAAGGCCCAGAAAATAATCGGGCAGCTATCTCAGTTCAATATTATCCATATACCCCGGTCGGAAAATCAGCAAGCAGATGCCTTGGCTAGAATGGCCAGTTCGGCAGAAGGGTCTGCTCCCCGAACAATCATGTGGGAAGTCCTTCGGCAGCCCAGCATCAACGCCAAGCAGCAGCTTGTATTGAATCGGACATCCGAATGGATGGACGAGGTAGTCGGATATTTGAGAGACGGGAAACTACCAGAGGATTGCAAGGAGGCTGATCGGATCAAACACAAATCCGGATGGTTCCTATGGCATGAGGATAAACTCTACAAGAAGTCCCTCACCCATCCCCTGCTTAAATGTGTCACCCCTGAAGAAGGAAATTACATCCTCAGGGAAATCCACCAAGGGGCCTGTGGGAGTCACCAAGGAGGAAGAACCATAGCAGGAAAGGCTCTTCGAGCCGGATACTACTGGCCTACTCTGAAAAACGACGCCCAGGAGCTGGTGAAGAAACGTCCGTCCTGCCAGATCCATTCGGACATTCCCCGAGAACCGACCACCCCCCTAACAACAATTCAAGCAGTCTTGCCATTCGACAAGTGGGGTGATAAGTGCATATTCTAACATAATTTAGTTGCATATTAGGTGCATTTTTATGTAGCATTAGAGCATTTACGTTGCATTTGTGCATATTTAGGTCCCTTTTCAGAAGCTACGATACTTTCACGGGTTTTTTGGTCTTTTGATGTAATCTCAGGTATTTTGAACTCCTATTTGAGGATATGACGACTAAGGCACTTGGATTACCTTCAAAACGATATATCATGTGCCCAAAACGGATTGAAAGTGAAGAAGATACACACGACTTTGTGTACTTGTGCGAAATATGATACCTCTACACCATTTCACTCATAACTTTTGACACAAGAATGATAATTAGGTAATTCCAACTGGGTTGGAAACTAGACTTCAAGTGCTTTCCAACGATATATTGCATGTGTGAAACAAAGCTCTGAATCAAAAGTTATAGCTGTTCAAAGTTGAGTTGAAGCCACTGTCTCGCCCGCACGCCCGTGCGGATATGTGCTCGACCGTGCAACCTGCAATCAAAAGTCACGAATGTTTCTGCCTTGCTCGCACGACCGAGCAAGATTTCGCTCGACCGTGCACGACCCTGCACGCCCGTGCACGTAGTTGCTTGCCCGTGCAACCTGCTGTAATGTCGTATCTTCCGCGTGACCTAACTTATGTCAGTTTATATTAATCTTAGCTTATAAAGGACTTTAAACATTATTTTGAGGAGCTTAGATAATATATCATCATTATTAGTTTATAATTATGGTTTTTAGAGAGAGAAATTTGTAGATCTCCATTGTTCTCCAAGACTCCAACTTTCTTCCATTAATTCAAGTATCTCTTTTCTTCTTCTTTTCTCCTTGTTTTATATTATAATGTTTTATTATTCTTCTCTATTTTCTTTATTTATTTCAATTATGCTTTCATAGTTTTGTAATCTATGGTTAAGTTGAACCCTAGTGTGAATTAATTCATGATTATACCTTTAAATTCCCAAATTAATTGCTTAATTGTTCTTGCTTAATTTATTGTGCATATTCCAATACTAGATTAGGGATAACTAGTATTGTTATGATTCCATTGTCTTGATCACAACGGGAGTTGGGTTTTGACGGATTTGAATGTTTCAATTAAGGACATGAAGTTCTCCACGGGAGTAGGTAGAATGGATTGTTAGGAAGTTAGAGTGTCGCGTTTAATGTCTTTAATTTGCATGATTCCACGGGAGTAGGCTTGAGTGCATATTAGAGAAGCCATAGATACTCGGGAGAGATTTATGGTATTTTATAGGGTATACTTTTCCTTGTGAATATTTAATTGACTACTTTGGGGTAGGAATTATCATTGTATTAATTTATGCTAGTGGGGATACTTAACTATAGAGTCTTTTATTTATAGATTGAATAGTATAGTTAATTCGACCATATTTGATATTAACCTCCTTTAGTCTTACCATTACTAACGGCTAATCATAGAACAACTTTCTCTCTGTGGGATCGACCCTGACTTACCCTACTACATACTTAGGAGGATTAGTTAGGTTATTTATTTTTGTTGGGTGCGCGACACGCCTATCAAATTTTGGCGCCGTTGCCGGGGAGATAGTTTGTTTTATTTAGTTTTTATTGTTGGTGAGACTATAGTGTATATAAACTTTTTTTTCCTTTCTTTTAAAATTTTTTTATTTTTTTTTTTCGTATCATGGATTCCTATTATTATTGTGATGGGGATAATTCTTTTGATAGGCACCATAGTCATCATTCTTGTGGTTCTCGTGTTTATAGTTTTGCTGCATCACATCAAAATTCTCCCAATTTTTGCATGAGTTCTCATGAATTACCATACATGTTCCATGAACCCAATATTTTTGCTAGTAATTCTAGAGCAATTTTTTCTTTTCCTCAATATGAGAATGAATTGTTTTGGAAATACTATTATAGACTTGGCGATTTTATTGGTCCTAAACATGGAATTGAAATTTGGGATATGTGCCTAGTAATTTATGAGGGTTTAAATGAAGAAACTAGGGTGGTGTTTGATTCTATGTCTAATGGGAAATTTCTAGCCCAATCACCAGATTATTGTTGGGATTTAATTGAGTGGTTGGCTAAGAATAACTATGAATGGGATATGTCTTTATCTGCTAGACCAACCCCACAACCCTATAGTTGTATTACAACACCTTCTTATTCTTCGAATTGTCACTCTACTTCTCATGCAATTTCTTTGTGTGATGTGACATTAGTGAATGATTTTAATCCCTCACCCCAATATGAATTTGATTATTACACTCAAAATTCTCATCCCCAACCGTATACTTATGATGATGATGATGCCAGTTGTATAGAGAATGAGAGTTATGAGGATGATGATCAAATTATAGGAGAGACCAATGTGATGGATATTTTAAAGGAGGAAGAAACCTTGGCTGAAAAACCTTCCTTGGAGAAGTCTATAGATGAGAGTGATATGATTCATGAGTCTTTGCCGGTTCCCCCTACTGTTTTTGAGTCTCGTGTTCCTTTCTCTCAAAAACTTGACCTCATTCCTTCTTCCCCTATATTATATCCTCCATCATTCCTTATTTCTCCCTCTTTGTATGACTCCTATGATAATGAAATTTATGTACATTAGGTTTTTCCCCAACCTGTTGGGTCATGTAAAAAGACTAATAATTTTTCTTTTTCCTTCTCTTGTGGATATAACTTTTTCTTTGATTTTCCTTTTTGCAGGTCTTGTAGAGTTGTAGTTATAATTTATTTTACATTTTCTTTTGTATATTGTTTGCTTTTTTGTGAGATGCATGCAGATGCATTTGACAAACTACTAAGGGCTTTGATGAGCTATTCTTGGGAGGCAACCCAAGTTTTCTAACTTTTTTTTTTCTTCTTAATTTTAGATCTAGGAAATTCTAATTTTTCTTTTAATTACTAACTTCTGGTTTTTGTGCAATTTGTGATCCAGGGGTTGAGGTCATAATATTATCCATTGAGATTAATTTCATTGGTACTTGATGTTATGATGTGTGAGGAGGTTCAACTCCGGGTTTTCACCCACAACACTTTTGGTATACTCTTTCCTTTGCCCCTCTTCAAGTTTTTGAGAGTCATATCTCTTTTTGCCATTTATTTTGGTTGACTTGATTGCGTGATTGGGGAAGTTGATCCTATCATGTGGTTATGGGTGTTTCCCTCTCTCTTCCCCTCCCTATTGTTCTTTGTCACATTGAGGACAATGTTTTATTTAGTTTGGGGGAGGATTTACTCTTTGGGTCATGACTTGTATATTTTTCCATTTAGGTTAGTCATAGTTTTTTTTTAATTCATATTTGCATATTTTGGCTTTGTGGGTATGCCTTCTGAAAACCTTCACGAGACCTTACTCGTCCACTAGGGCAGCCTAGGGATTTAAAGGGCTTGTTGCACATGCTAAGTGCAATCGTGATTCCTACGAAAGTGAGTTAGGATTTATTGCTTTCTTAGTATTATGAGCATATTAGTTTAGTTTTGCATTTTTGTTGCATTCACACAGGAAATATACGTCTTAATTCATGAGATTGATAACTCATGAGATTTGGGCATATCTTGGATATTGTAATTAAACTTTACAAGATTGAGTTAAACTGCATTTACCGCTTCATGGCACGATTGTTTTGCAACTTGAATGGTTTGTGGTAAGATTGGTTGACATTCCCCAAGAAAGACTTGATTTTACTCGGTAAGCATAAGCCTAGTGAGGATTCTTTCAAGCCTTATAGACTAACAAATCTATATCAGTCTTCTGTTTTTCTTGTGTGATAGTTCGTCATGAAGTATGATTCTTGAACTTGACTTGGCACTCTTTGAGACTTATGTGGCATAGACATGTGTTGATATCATTGAAGCGTTCTTTTCATTGTTTTGAGCCTTCAGACATTTTTCTTTTCATATATATTATTCCCTTTAATTAACCCATGTTGAGCCTTTGATATTCCATTCTCTTGATCAACCTTCATTACAAGCCTCTAGCCTTTTATGATTTCTCTACCAAAGCCTTGCTAAGTGGAGTAACATTAAAGTTCATGTGTTTAAGCTTGTGTTGTGATTTTTTGGTAATTATTGGAAGAAAATTTGTTGAAAAAAATGCTTAAAGTTATAGTGTGAAAGTGCAAAAGGGAAAAGAATGATGAAAAAGTTGTGAAGAATAATTCTGAAAATTTGAAAAAAAAAAAGAAAGAAGTGAAAAAAAAAGATTGAATAAAAGGTGAAATAATGTTTGTTTGAGTTGATAAGGTTGGGTATTATCTTGATTTATTAGCAATGTGTTGTTGAACTTCTAGTAGAAGTTTTTGTGGCGTTTGCATCTAATGGCCATAGATGTTGAAGTGTTATTTTCTCCACTAGTTGGCTTTTAGCACCACATTTCCAAATATTTTTCCTACCCTTACCTTAGCCACGCTACAACCCTTTGTAAGTCCTCATGATCTATATGCATGTTTTCGCCAGTTTTAAGTGGATAATGAGACGATAGTCAAGCTTAAAGAACAAAATACTTCATTCGAGTTGACTTGGTATATGTTTGAGTGAAAATTTCATTACCCATAAACACATGAGAGAATGTGTGCTCGACTAAAGTGAGGTTTGCCGAGTTTAATTGAGTTTAGCTTGGGGGAAAGTTTGTGGTTTGCCAGGGTGAGTCAAGTTGCGATTACATGAATTTATATGAGGTGCGATTTGTGGTCTATCTTAGTCTAATCTTATAATTATAATATCTTTCATATGCCCGAATCTCATGTCTTGGAGATTGAATGGTTGAACGTATAAATCCTGTAAAAAAGTTCATCTTACTCCTCCCTAGTGAATTGGTTTGGTATGCTTGAGGACAAGCAAATGTTTAGCTTGGGGGAGTTTGATAAGTGCATATTCTAACATAATTTAGTTGCATATTAGGTGCATTTTCATGTAGCATTAGAGCATTTACGTTGCATTTGTGCATATTTAGGTCCCTTTTCAGAAGCTACGATACTTTCACGGGTTTTTTGGTCTTTTGATGTAATCTCAGGTATTTTGAACTCCTATTTGAGGATATGACGACTAAGGCACTTGGATTACTTTCAAAACGATATATCATGTGCCCAAAACGGATTGAAAGTGAAGAATATACACACGACTTTGTGTACTTGTGCGAAATATGATACCTCTACACCATTTCACTCATAACTTTTGACACAAGAACGATAATGAGGTAATTCCAACTGGGATGGAAACTAGACTTCAAGAGCTTTCAAACGATATATTACATGTGTGAAACAAAGCTCTGGATCGAAAGTTATAGCTGTTCAAAGTTGAGTTGAAGCCACTGTCTCGCCCGCACGCCCGTGCGGATATGTGCTCGACCGTGCAACCTGCAATCAAAAGTCACGAATGTTTCTGCCTTGCTCGCACGACCGAGCAAGATTTCGCTCGACCGTGCACGACCCTGCACGCCCGTGCACGTAGTTGCTTGCCCGTGCAACCTGCTGTAATGTCGTATCTTCCGCGTGACCTAACTTATGTCGGTTTATATTAATCTTAGCTTATAAAGGACTTTAAACATTATTTTGAGGAGCTTAGATAATATATCATCATTATTAGTTTATAATTATGGTTTTTAGAGAGAGAAGTTAGAGAGAGAAATTTGTAGATCTCCATTGTTCTCCAAGACTCCAACTTTCTTCCATTAATTCAAGTATCTCTTTTCTTCTTCTTTTCTCCTTGTTTTATATTATAATGTTTTATTATTCTTCTCTATTTTCTTTATTTATTTCAATTATGCTTTCATAGTTTTGTAATCTATGGTTAAGTTGAACCCTAGTGTGAATTAATTTATGATTATACCTTTAAATTCCCAAATTAATTGCTTAATTGTTCTTGTTTAATTGATTGTGCATATTCCAATACTAGATTAGGGATAACTAGTATTGTTATGATTACATTGTCTTGATCACAACGGGAGTTGGGTTTTGACAGATTTGAATATTTCAATTAAGGACATGAAGTTCTCCACGGGAGTAGGTAGAATGGATTGTTAGGAAGTTAGAGTGCCGCGTTTAATGTCTTTAATTTGCATGATTCCACGGGAGTAGGCTTGAGTGCATATTAGAGAAGCCATAGATACTCGGGAGAGATTTATGGTATTTTATAGGGTATACTTTTCCTTGTGAATATTTAATTGACTACTTTGGGGTAGGAATTATCATTGTATTAATTTATGCTAGTGGGGATACTTAACTATAGAGTCTTTTATTTATAGATTGAATAGTATAGTTAATTCGACCATATTTGATATTAACCTCCTTTAGTCTTACCATTACTTAACGGCTAATCATAGAACAACTTTCTCTCTGTGGGATTGACCCTGACTTACCCTACTACATACTTATGAGGATTAGTTAGGTTATTTATTTTTGTTGGGTGCGCGACACGCCTATCATGGGGCATGGACCTACTCGGACCGTTTCCCCCAGCTTCAGGACAGAGAAAGTTCCTGATAGTCGTCATTGACTACTTCACCAAATGGACTGAAGCCGAACCACTCTCCTCCATTACGGATAAACAAGTCCAAACGTTCATTTGGCGGAACATCATCACCAGATTCGGGATCCCCAGAGTACTGATCTTCGACAATGGGCGCCAATTCAACAGTGGCCCGACCAGGGATTACTGCGCTAGGTTCGGAATATGTACCAAGTTCTCTGCAGTCTCAAGGCCGCAAACGAACGGGTAAGCTGAGTCGGCCAATAAGGTAATCCTCAAAGGAATCAAGAAGTCTCTGGAGGCCGCCAAAGGTGCATGGGTCGACGACCTACCAGGAGTCCTCTGGTCAGCAAGAACCACTACCAAGGAGGCGACGGGGCACTCACCGTTCAGCCTTGTGTACGGCAGCGAGGCGGTCTTACTAGTAGAGATTGGCATCCCATCTCCACGAATGACGTTCTACGAGTTCGAAAGAAACGAGGAAGAAAAGCCGGTCAGCTTAGACCTGCTGCCAGAAATGAGGGGCAACGCCCTGCTGAGATCCATCCAGTACAAACAAAAAGTCACTCGGATGTTTAATCGCCGAGTGAGAACTCGCCCAATTCAGCTTGGCGACTGGGTCGTTCGAAAAGTCGAGGCCACGGGGCTTGCACACTTGAAAGGAAAGTTGGGACCAAACTGGGATGGCCCATACAAGGTCACAGAGGTCATCAAACCAGGGACATTCCGACTAGAGTCCCCCGAAGGCATTCCCCTTGCCCGACCCTGGAACGGCGACAACCTTAAGAAATATTATGTGTAAAGTTTTGTTGCTTGCAATAGGGGCATACATTATAATAGCTTAGCCGGTCGGCACTTTGTTAACTCAGACTTAACCAGTCAAAATACATTGTAATAGCTTAGCCGGTTGGCACTTTGTTAATTCAGACTTAACCAGTCAAAATACATTGTAATAGCTTAGCCGGTCGGCACTTTGTTAATTCAGACTTAACCAGGCAAAATACATTATAATAGCTTAGCCGGTCGGCAATTTGTTGGTCAAGTAGTGTCGGTCGGCAATTTGAGTAACCAGTCCAATTTATACGTAACCAGTCAAAATAAGTTGGCATTCCGCTTGGAAATTACAAACTGATCGGCGTTTTTACAAAGAAGTCGGACGGAATTAAAAAAGATGGACAATATTGCAATCAACAAATGAAAGAGACAAAATGACCAAGTTTCATTAAATAAGGTCGGGCAATACAGAGGAGGAGCTGTTACAAAAAGCTAAGTACAAAGAGCCCTCTAAGAGCTAGGGAGAGGGGGAGGGTCAGTCACACTCTCGGTATTGGCTTCCGCGTTATCGCCGACTAGCTCCTCCCCAGGTCCGACTTCCTCGGCCACATCAACATCATCGTCAACGTCATCGCCTTCGACAACGTTAACGTCTACACAACCCTCGTCCTCCTCATCTTCATCGGAGCTAGTCCCCTCAGTCAGAATCTTGGCGTTATCAGCATCGACCGACTCCTGATAACCTGACCAGATCTCGGCCCAGACCAAATGAGGATGGGAAGTGGCCAAGACATTCTTCAGTCGGTCAAGGGCTTCGTCCTCCCCCATTTTATGAGCGACACTGCCGACCTAGTTGGCATACGCCTCGGCAGCATCAGTCTTCTCCCACTCGGAGAACCATTGCTCCTCCGTCTTCACTTGGCCCTCAAGCTCAACCAGCTTAGCCTCGAGCTCCGCCACCTTCAGCTCGGCCGTTGCCTGCTTGGCGAGGGCATCATCATGAGCAGTCCGAGCCAAGTCCCGAGCAAGTGTGAGGTCGAACTTCTCCTTCTCCCACTTCGCCCGCTCAGAGGCAAACTCTTCCTAGTCTTTCTTAATGGCGGCCAGCGCATCCTCGAGCTTGGACTCGGCAATCCGCCTGTCCTCCTTAGCCTGATAGACCTCATCAAAGTGCTTCTCGGCCTTTTCTTTGAGCTCTTTGACTTCCTCGGCCAAGCTCACCCGATTTTGAGCAACGTTGGCCATCCGAGCGGAAAACTGAAAAAAAGAGAAAGAAGTTAGGAAGAGCAAGGTAAAGCAAAGAACAAAATAAAAAGGAACACTTACGTCGAGCCAGGCGCGAAAGAGCTCATTGGTTTCGTTCGACCCATGAGTAGCTTCAATATACTCCCGATCGACAGGAGTATAAATATGCTCAATGCCCGAAGTCCAACGCTGGTCCTTCTCCTTCCTACTATGCCCGGTAAAAGGGACGGCCGGCGTCATAGCACCCCTTGAGCTATCCCCAGGCAATTCCTCAAAGGGGGATAGGGGGGTATATTGGGGACTCCTGACGGGTCGGAAATCGGAGGAGTGGAGAGATATATCGCCTCCGTCGGCCTGCTGCGCAGGCCCCTCGGGCTAATGACTTCCACCGACTCGCTCCTTTTGGCATTCTCAAGCTCGGCCTCGGCCCACTCCCGCTTGGCCTTGGCCCTCTCCCGCTCGGCCTTCGCCCGAGCCACCGCCTTCTCTGTCTGAGCCACTTTGTCCGAGGAGCGCTCCTTCCTCTTCTTGGTCTTTGGTTTAGCGGGGTCCTGCGACAAGAAGTACACGTTTAGTCAGCCTCCTGAATGGCCGGTCAGCCAAAAATAGGAGCAACTGGAAAATGGCACTCACCTTTGGAGGAGCGGGGACCTTCATGGATTTAGCAGCGATCTCGGCCTTCAGCCGAGCCTCCCTCATAGCCGCCACGTTCAGCCTATCAGCCATAACTGGATCTACCTCTTCGATATATGCTCGGGCAGGCTCTGTAAATCAAAAACAAAGAGAGGAATTAGAACAGAAAGACTATAAAAATTATAACACCGATCGCCCCAAAGCCTCCTCTTCGACAAAATTACCCTTTGGGAAGGTCGTACTTAAGCCCATGGCCGAGAGAAAGTGTTCATCTCGGAAAAGCTTGCGATCGGGCAGCCATTGCCCAGGCACGAATATTTCGCCCCGTCGACAATCCTCGACTCGGCTCGCATATAACAGGCCGCGGCTCCTCCTCGTCGTCCAACTCACCCACTCGGTAATTCAGGGCCAGGAGGGGTTCGTCCGAGGGTGGAACCAGAGGAATCCCCCAATCTCCGCCGAAGTACACAAAGGCGAACTCCCGACGGAACCCTTTCTGAGAGGTAGGGAGGTTGAGGACGGTTCTGTACCCTGGTCGGACCTGGAAGCTCCACCAACCAGGTCCGTTCTTGGCCGCCATAACTTCGACCAACCTATACAAATGCCTCCATAGTTTGAGGGTTGGTCGGACATCTATCAAGTTGCAGAGGACCTGGAAGGCGTTGATCCCGCCCCAGGAGTTCGGGGAGACTTGGCAGATAGCCAAGTGATATGCGTTCAGCAGCTCTTTGACGAACGGAGTCAAGGGAAATCTGAGCCCCATCTCCATTGACTTATAATAGACCGCAACGCATCCGGGCGGAGGAGAAATGACCGTGTGATGGGCCTCTGGCCGAACCAGATAAAAAGGGTCCTTTATCTGAAACCTGGTCGCCGTCCCCCTGAGATCCTCCGTCAAGGATTTTATCACCCCCGCCTCGGGAAAGAATGATCCAGGCCCCCCTTTAGGATCCAGATCGGGATATTCGAGCTCCCGGCCAGAAGTTGATGCCTCTTCCGCTCCCCTTGGCATGGCTACTCGCACTACATCATGAGACAAATATTTGTCTAAGTAACTCCTCGAGGGGGGGTAGGCTAAAGACACCTCCCAGGGGTACGGGACGAGGCCCTCGGCCTCCTCCTCCACCGAAGAGGACGGGCTCGGGAGAGCCACTGCGTCGGGCACAACCAAGGGGTCGGGACAACTTATTACCGTCGACACCAATGTTATTCCCACTTCCTCGGATAAATTATAGGGAGGTGAGGTCGGGGGTGTCGACGACTCGGACGAATCTCCCATTATTTAAGGACAAGGGAGTCGGCCGAGATTATTAAGAAGGGAAAGAAAGAAAAACTTAAAAGAGCAAAAGCGTACCTGGTCGGACGAATAAACTTGAAGAAGAACTTGGGAAGATTGAGAGAATTTGGAGATTCTTGAGAGAGAGAGAATGAAGAAATGAACAAATGTTCCCCAACTTCTCTCTCTTCTCACGAATATATAGGAGTACCTCGGGGGAGGTGCAACGCAAACCCCCCCGCGTCGCCTAAATGGGCCTCTAATTGAGGCCCAACTGGACCTACTCAGCCCATTTCGTGAAGGGTCCAAGCAACTCGAGCCAAAAACGTTCCGAGCCCAGGGAAGTTGAAGCGTTGAAGGTCCTCTGGGCGCCCCTCCAACTCGGCCAAAACCTAGGGACCCAACATCCCAAGTATCAAGAAGGGCCATGTGGCCTCCCAGGTCGGTTAAAATGGGCGCAGACTCACCATCTGAAATGCGAAACCCACTCGGACCATCTTGGGGCTCATTAGCCCCTCATCCGAGTGGCTCCACACCCTACTCGGCCAACAGGAGCCCTCCTTCTTTGCCGAGTCGCGTCTGTACTTGGTCACGTGTGGCCAAGTACCAGCTAGCGCCCACTCGGACTATCTTGGGGCTCATTAGCCCTCATCCGAATGGTTCTATACCCTACACGGCTAAATGGAGTTTCATACTCACATTCGGCCTAAGTGTCGGCTGGTAGTAATCCCTCGGCCACGACCCATCCAAAGAGGAGATGACCGGGTCGGCATTCTCCCCTCAGCAGGGAGTGATCCGGTCGGCATCCTCCCCTTCAAAGAGGAGATGACCGGGTCGGCACTCCCCCTTCACCAGGGAGTGACCCTGTCGGCACTCTCCCTTCACCAGAGAGTGACCCGGTCGGCACTCTCCCCTCACCCGGGAGTGACCCGGTCGGCAGCCTCCCCTTCAAAGAGGAGATGACCGGGTCGGCACTCTCCCTTCACCAGGGAGTGACCCGGTCGGCATCCTCCCCTTCAAAGAGGAGATGACCGGGTCGGCACTCCCCCTTCACCAGGGAGTGACCCGGTCGGCACTCTCCCTTCACCAGAGAGTGACCCGGTCGGCACTCTCCCCTCACCCGGGAGTGACCCGGTCGGCAGCCTCCCCTTCAAAGAGGAGATGACCGGGTCGGCACTCTCCCTTCACCAGGGAGTGACCCGGTCGGCACTCTCCCTTCACCAGGGAGTGACCCGGTCGGCATTCTCCCCTCACCAGGGAGTGACCCGGTCGGCAGCCTCCCCTTCAAAGAGAGGATGACCGGGTCGGCACTCTCCCTTCACCAGGGAGTGACCCGGTCGGCATTTTCCCCTCACTCCCTGTTCACTAAGAAATGACCGGGTCGGCCTCTATCCTTCCAGCAAGGAGGGGACCCGGTCGGCGTCTTTTCTTCCAGCAGAAGATGAGGGTCTACGTGGACCTCCTCAGCAAGGGTGAACTCAGTCGACGCCATGGTCCATTCCACCTGCCCATTCCGCCACAGACAGGCTCCCCTCCAGTCGGATTTCCGTGATCCCCCGTCTATGGCGTGGGGCTAATTGTTTGGGCTCATTTAATCAGCAGCCCAATGAAAGAGCACAAAAGCCTACTGAAGCCTGGGACAGGTGGCAGCTGTGGGTCCCACACGAAAGTTGACCTAATCACCAGCATCTGAGGAACCTCCAAAGGGTTGAAGCAATCATTGCCCGAAAAGGTAACATGCCCATTGACACCAAAAAGGCCCATCAGAACAATGTTTCCTGTCTGGGAAATCCCCAAAACTATAAAAACCAACTGCCTCATCAATGAACAGGTATCCAATTCTCACCTAACAAAACTAGAGCATCTCTCTCTAGACTTGACTTCTCTCTCTACCTCAATCACATCTGACTTGAGCGTCGGAGGGGCGATCCCGGAAACACCCCCGGGTAGTCTAACCTTGTTTTGCAGGATTCCGGCGTACGAATATCGGAGCTCAGGCGATCGATCTTGGGGCCCTCATCACATATCTCAACCAATCGCAATCCTCAATTTCTTAGCAGAAACACGATTAGATAGTTTTCTCTTGTGAAATTGTATCACTAAACTATTTTCCCAAAACTTCTATATCACTAGCAAATTCTGGTTTCCTACCAATTTGATAATTTGGACCTCACTCAAACACATTAGAAACTGTTCAACTTAGTTTTCAAAGAACTATAATATATAGGGGAACACTAGAAAAATGCTCCTGATGCAAAAATTGTAACCAAGCATCCCCGTTGTTTCTATACCCGATTCGTAACTAGAAAGTTTCTCGGGTCTTTTGCATCACCATAAAAATCTTAGGAACTATTAAGTATATTTCCCCTTCATTTGCTTGGTCCTCTGATATAGGGAACTGCCCTTTTCTGCTCGGCCAACGCGAATATTTCTCTTTAAACATAAAACTATCAATAAATAATGATTACTAAGAAATATTATTTATTTCTAAGTTTAACAGGAATACCCTAAACTAGTCCTGAGCGATAAGAAAAGTGAAAAGAATAAACATTGCTTTGTCCAGTTGGACATACGTTTCGGACCAGCATTTTCCTTCCTGGGATTCTCCTTTCTGGGGCATACTTCTAAGTTTACATAACAAATGATTGGAGTTTCAACAGTTGATGTCCAAAGTTGACTCAGGATCTGAACTTGAATAGCAACACTTCTCCGAGGACTCGTGTAATAGACTGAATACTCTAGTAACTCTACATTTGATACACCTATCAAAAACATCATCTCAAGTTAGGAAAGGGCAACAAGGTAGTTGAAATCGAAGTTTATGACAATAGTTTACAGAACGTCAGTAAATATACCAAGAAGATTAGAACATAGAACACTTCAGAAATCATGGAACCTCCAATTAGGAGGAAAAAACGAGACCAAAATAACAACGCATACAAAAATTATAGGGGATGTTTAGCTGTTTTACTTGGTTTGTCTCACCAGTGGGTTTGTTTTGGCCATTTTATGTTGGTTGTTTGACTACTGACTGAATGTAAATGACTTTGCTAAAATTTGTTGCTGGCGATTGGCTGTTATATGCAAAATGAAAAGAAAAGCCAAAGGCCAATATGAAAATAGCTAGTATAATTATGTTTTTACTTGTGGCTGAAAAAGCTGCCTTTTACACTACCAACATTCATTTACCACAATTATTTTGGTTGTTTAATTTGAACACATAAAAAAAAATCCAAAAGCCAATCAAAAAGCACCTAACAGTCATTTACCCAAACACCTGCATTATCTGAACAATGCAGATAGTCAAAACATTTAAACAATAGCTCTATTACGGATTTGGTATAATTACATACTGTACAAAGCATAGTAAGCAGAGGCTCAATGCTTATCACGTCTGCCACCGTTTTACATTACCATTAGTGTTACCTTTTTCTTTTCTTTGGAGGGCAGCACGGGGAGGGGCGAAGGGATGACCATGAGAGTAAAAAGTCACATATTCTAATTGCTCGACCGAGATGCAGCCGTACAGACGGTCCATTTATACAAGTCCACCTTAGGCCAAACAGGAAGCATAGTCCAATGTTTAGTTTTTCTAAACTTCAACATTCTACAAACCAAGCATTTATCAAAACAGCCATTAATCAGATCCCCTATTTCTCACTATTTGGACTGAACCTCGTTAAACAGTTTCAGCCACAATCACCATCCCAAAGATAAGAGCAAATATTACCATTTATGAAAACAACCATATAAGGGGCCGTTTTGGTTGGCTCCCCTGTGTATAACCGGCGAGGACAAGATGATCTGCCACAAAGCATATGATCCAATCACAATAGCACAAGCTAATTGATCACTATGACACGTGGAACACGAGTACAAGAATGAATTAACCGTACATAATCACAACATAAAATTGAAGTAGATGACTTGTCCCATTAATGCATAATTTGTCAAAAAAGTTGTTTTACAAGAAGTGTGTAGCTAGAAAGACAGAATTGCAACTTACAACATTCACCACCAAGTATTCATCCAGCTAAGACATGGTCTAGGGAGGTTCAGACATTTGGTATTTGAAAATTGAATATATATTTCTTTCCTATGGCATCTGAAAGGTAATAAAGCTTATAACACAACACAGAGCTGTATACGTCTGCAGTACCATAACACTATGTTTGCAGAAGATTGTTGTAACATCTTAGTTGCTTAATCAAGGAACTCAAATCCATTAGCTAGGCATACCAATAATATATCGGGAAAAGCACAACATAAAAAGGAAAATAAAAAATAGCTAATAGATGAGCCTGTCAAAGATTTAAGCATAAATAATAAAATAACTGCAAGATACAGTCGTATCTGCTAAAATTGATCATATAGATTGCCCACCTATTCAAAGAATCAAATCTAGACATCAAGAGTGCTCTCTTTCTGTTTACAAAAACTTAATATCAACCAGACAACAGTGATCAGTAAACAATAAGGCATACTTGCCAATATAGTGACAGTAATGTAAATAACTTTGGTTTCTACTTTCTACAGCATAAACTAAGGAAGCATCAACATCAGTGCGCAAAAGATCCTAAATTACTTTATCGTTAGCTTTAAATTTTAATCGAGAAAATCCACAGGAAATCAAGTTCCTCCTTATCTTTTCCAAGCTCAATTCTGAACCCTATAACAAGCAGCACCTTTCTACACTCCTTCACCACAAACTCACGCAAAATTCACTAAAAAGACATATACCCACAATCCCACATACAGTGCACACTTGGCATCTGTTATTTCAACCCTCACTTAGCACCAATATCTAGTACGAGTAACTGGCTTGGAGGATTTGTCCGAAGAGTAACATAACGCTTCAATAAATTCTAAGCGTAGAGTCCAAAGACTTCAAGTTTGTAATGATGTCAAACACTAAACATTCCACATAACCGTGCTTTGAGGTCAATCACAACAGATATTAGGCCGAATTGCCAAATTGGTACAAAAATGGAAGGTATTTCATGGATTGGTATAAAGAAAGTTATCCGACAACATATTGGTAAATAAAACTGAGGCTCTTTGACACATTGATAAAAAGAAAAAGGAAAAAAAAAACACAACTCCAGAGTCATTGAAACCTAAATTTTTGCCAAATTGAACTTAATGTCACATGTGAATAATTAATGTGCGCCTTTAGATCTTACATCAATCTTGGAACTAGTTTATACAATCCTCGGAAACAACTTCTAGTCGAGTCAAGATTTTACGGGCAATTACAAGAGAATCATACTAGATGGTTTTTGTTGCCATCATCAGCATATAAAGCAATAAGATCAGTTCAGTCAATGTTTATACTCTCTAAAAGCAGTAGTCTAGCTAGAAAACTCACAACCAGAGTTAACCGCAAAGCATTGTACCAAAATAGCTGTCATCATCAGCATATAAAGCAACAAAAATCACTCGAGTCAATGTTCATACTAAAAGTGGCACTCATTTCTAGCTAACAAACTCATCATTAGACTTGACCACATATATTCTACCAAAATTTGGAACAGAAAATCATGAGTATCATTATTCCACTCCTAACAAAAAGGTGCACATAAAAAAGAATTACCAAATAAATTCACAAGAAAGAAAACAGAATAACCTCTTACAAAGAAGAAAACATCTTCTCTAATCATCTAGACTTGGGCTTTTGCAAAAGAGCAGTCAAATAAAGCTCCCCATTCTTGACTCCACTAGCATCCATCTTACTCCCAGTTGCCCACTTCACAATCTTATACCCCAACTTATTAATCAAAGGCTTAAAAACCTTATCCAAATCACCACCTTTACTAAAGAAATGATCAACCCACAAAAACCCACCACCCCTCAACACTCTATCCACATCAAACAACAAAAACTCGAGCATTGCGATCGGGATCCACCGGTTAACACCGTGCCCACATCGAACCAAGTCCACAACCCCATCGAACACCGGCAACCGCTGCTGCAACGGAGCGTGCAACGGCAATACACCCCTAACTGCATTAAACTCACTATAAGGAGCACCCAAATTCATAGTAGTGGTGAGCACAGTTACATTCCTCTCCTTCATCCTGGCCGCAAAAGTTCCCGTTCCACCACCAATATCAACCCCTAAACGAATCACAGATCCCGCCCTCTTAGCTATATCCAAGAGCTGAGGAATGGTGAGATCAACCTCCGACTTATAAGACATAAACATATCCGAATCCGCCTTTACATCAAAACCCAGCTTTGGGTTCAAACACTTAAAACTCTTACAAGTAGCAGAAGGGTAATCATTCCAAATAACATTGGAATCAGGGACAGATAGTCTAGGGTTAACCGGGGTGACTGAGAAGCACCTTCTTCTAGGAAGAGGGTGACAGCCACGAAGAATGAGTGACTCAGCAAGTTGGGAATCTTTAGGACAGACAGCATATGGGGTGTAGTTCATGTACTTGTGAAGAAGGTCAGGGTAATCATGACAAGAGGAAGCAATGGGGGAGAGATTTGAGTAGATTAGGAGATCAGAAGGGGGTGTTTTCGAGGAAGTTAAGGTGCCGGAGTTCGGTATTGAAACCGGGTGGAGGCGCGTGAGATGGTTTATTGTGGCGCGTATGGTGTGGAGTTGCCGGAGGAGGTAAGGTGGAACTGATGTGGATGATGAGGAGGGAGTTTGAGGGAGTTTTGTGCGGAAAAATGAGGTGGTGGAAGAGAGGTGGTAAAGTGATAGGAGGTTGGTTGCAACCATGGCTACTAAGAGGAGGAAATTTAGACCCATCGTGAATGACATTGCCATTGGAAAATATAATTTTTCGTCAGGTTTTTGTTGATTTGGTTTGGCTCAGATTGTGGGGGCAAGAAGCTCTTACTCCCAGTGAAGTAGTAGTTGGGAGAAGAGAGTGAAGTAGTGAGGAAATTAATGAATGAAGGTTTTTTTTTTTTTATTCATTGGTGTTTTTTTTTTTTTTTTTTTTTAGATGGTGAGAATCCTTGATTTGTGTTTTGGAGCTTTTTCTGTGATTAGATTCAGAGTGTGTGTTTTTTTTTTCTTTTTAGCATGGGAAAAAGAGACGGGAAAAAGAGGGTAGATCTTGCTTTAGTTTTCTTTTTAGTAATGGAAATAATAATTTATATACTTCCTCCGTTTCATTTTAAATGAAACACTTACTATTTTAGGCCTTTCAAAATAAATGAAACGTTACCTTATTTGGTATTCACTTCTCTCTATCTCTCTCCTCATCACATGGGTCCCTTCTTTTTTTTTCTCTCTATCTCTCTCTTATTCTAAATCCCCGTGCCAAGGCCCTACGTTTCATTTAAAATAGAACGGAGGAAGTATTAGATATTCTTCGATGAGACGGTCTTGTTGTAAGATAGTCACGTTGTTGTGATCATTTTTAACTCTAGTAATAAGATAAGATGGTCTTTTCATGTAAATCCTTATTATGTATATTTGTCGTTTGTTTGAAGGTAGAAAGTATATCATATTGAAGTAGGAAATTCTAATACCAATGATTTTTTTTTTTATGGGAAGTTTGGATTTGGTTTAATATGAGAAGTTTTATTTACATGAGGGGGTTAGATAAGTTAATTGTTCCAATTTGTTACTCCAAGCATCTCAAAATAGTTTGAATACTTTCATTTTGGCATAGTCTCACTATTATCATATTGATTTTCATACACCCATTAGGCCCATATTCTAAGTCACAATTTTAATCTCAATCCACATACAACTAATTACAATCTCAAACTTCACAAAATAAATATATGTACGTATTCCACTTAATATCTCAATTTACATGAAAAACTAGAAACATCGTTCGAACCAATTGCTAGTGAACTAATTATTAAGGCTGGCATTTTAGGTGAAAAAGTCGAATTCAGGTTTGATTTCGAACCAAATTTCAGGTTGTGATCAAAATATAAATGCAAGGTGTATATGATTAAAAATATGCTAATATAGGTGAAAGGAAAATTGAGTTGCTTCACATCAATCAGGTTTGATTCTAGTTTCTATCTGTATATTAAAGTCGAGTTACCGGGTCGACTAGAATTGTGTGTGTATATTAAAAAAAAAACGTTAGGAGACCCTCCACTCGAGGGGAATTCCTAATGCGTCAGTTACAAGAATGGAGCTAAAGGAGAGTTATTACAAGGAATAAGTTCAAAAGAAGAACTAACAAGATGACCTATGTTAGCGACCCAATCCTGTTTCCCAGGAAATGTATTTTATGGACCAGTTGTTGAACTTCTATAGCAGGATATTAATATCAGCGATGATATTGTCGATTTCCGAAGCTCTATATTATTTTATTATGCCAACTTTTAATCTTGACACTATTCACAAGGGGTTTGTTAAACATCGCCCCAGAATTACTTAAAATCGCCCCGGTCCCACCAAACATTTTCAACTTTACCCTTCCCTTTTTATCTTTTCTTTTCCACAACCACCACCTTCATTCCCACCACCACCATCGAAACCACGCAAACCACCACCGAGGCCACGCACACCACCAACTAAACCACGCACACCACCAACTAAACTAGGCACAACCACCGCAGAAACCAAAAACAAATTTGGGGCGATCCACCCCAGACGATTCCGCGGTGGATCGCCCCAAATTTTTTTTTTGGTTTTTGCGACTTGCTCGTGGTGGTTGCAGGGGTTGGGTGGGGGCTGCTGGTGAGGGTGGAGGGAGGGTGGGGTGAGGGTTTGCTGGTGGGTGATGGAGGGGTGGCTGTAGGGATGGAGGTGTTGGTTTGGGAAAACAAAAGAAAAAAAAGGGAAGGGTAAAGCTGAAAATGTTTGGTGAGACCGGGGCGATTTTAAATAATTTTTGGGTGATGTTTAGCATTTCAGTATTCACAATAAGAGAGAATATTATAGATTCTTCTGAATATATAAAAAAAGTTATAGTCATGTGGGCCCTTGTTTAATTCGTCCTTATGAGTACTTTATTAATATGCAATTGTTACAATTTATACTAATACGTAATAAACTATATTTATCTTCATGAGAAGCCAAAATTCCTATGAATTAGTACTTCGTAGGAATTTAGAAACTATGTGAATGGCAAACTTTTTATAGTTGAACAAGGAATAGAACTTCTCATGTGAAGTCTCATTTATCTATGTTCACACTCACCTAGATTTCCCTAAATAAGCAACTTCGTTTATTTGTAGGAAATAAAAGCTCCCGCAAAGTTCTAAGTCATACACTTTTGGAAATCAATAATTAACAAGTTTCTACGGCAAAACAATAATAAATAGAAAATATATAGCTCTGTCTCGAAGCTTCTTCCCCCTAATTCGCCCCTCTAAAAGTTACAGCACCTAGGTCGCTGGCGGCCAAATCTGCCCTCTGGTCGCCAGCGAGCTCCCAACTACGACGACCTCTAGCGTATAGTGGTGTGCAATAGTCTTTCGTGTTGCTGTTCTCGTCAGTTGCATGTCTCGCCGGAGGGTGAGCGTCGAATTCTCATCGGCGGTAACCGGTCGGTATTTAGTGTCAGGTTAGGAGTCTTTCTACCGTGGTTGGTTTACGTTTATCAGCGTGCCAATCTCAGATGTGCTCTTTCTAGATCTTGTGTTCCTTTTTACAAGTTGTTGGAGTCTCTCTGTTAATTAGGTTTTGATTTTCATGTCTGGTTGAGAAAGGTTTTTAGATATGTTCTCATTAGAAGGTTGTGAGAGGTTGAAGGGAGAGCTCCATGAGCTCCTTAATAAGGATTGTAAATTAAGTTCAGATAATAATGAGTTTCTAAATTATGTTTCTAAATTAGACAGTCCCAAGACTTCATTGGAGCTAATTAAGTCATGGAAGGAAGAAGGAAATTCCCTTTTCAGTCATGGAGTTATTGATGATGCATTAGAATATTATGGTTTTGCTGGAGTGATGCTTAGCTTAATTGTCTTGGAGGAGGAACATATTAGAAGCTTTTGTGAATTATCTTTCTGCATCTTGCTGAATCTAGCTGCATGTTTACTGAAGAAAAATGAATTCGACCAAGTTGGTCTTCTTTGTTCTGTTGTTTTAAGCTTTGACCCAATGTGAAGGCCTTGTTTAGAACAGCTAAAGCATCGGTGGGGATAGGAAGGTGTGATTTAGCTTATTGGGATTTGCTGCAAGCCTCTAAGATTGACCCATTAAACAAAGAAATTGCAAAGAAACTAAATGAAGTTAAGAGTTCATTTGATAAGCAGAAGGATCATCCAATTGGATCAAGGATGGCACCACTGCCACCAAGAAAAAAGCTGAAGGAGCATGTAGACACATAATCGTGTCTGTAACACCCCGTCCTTCTACTACTAAGATACTAAACCTTATCAATTCAAGAAATACTAAAATGACGTTAGCGGAAATAACGTCGGGACGGTTATGCTACTCTAAAACAATAAATAAAGATAATAACTTAAAATTTCATAGCTTAAAAAGGGAATCAATCTCCGAGTAAACATCATAGTTCTAACATAAAAGAAGTATCCCAATTGTATCATACTATCAAATCCAAAATACCATGAGACATGCAAGTCTCCCAAAATAAACTTAAATAAAACTAATATCCTTGAAAGCAATCCAAAAATAAGTCTCCCTATATGACCTATATAAAGTTCATCTACCAAAAACAGAACTAGAAGCTTCTTCTCACAACCAACTCTCACACTGCTAGCCCAAGCAGTCACAAGCCTAGCATTCATTTCCATCTGCAAGATTATATTAAATATATCCACAGTCGGTGGGGAGTAACTAGCAGTTCTCCCAGAACAATAGCAATCAAAGCACTATTCAGAGGTAGATTATTAAGAAAGGAATAACATGCAATTCATTACATCATATCATGCACATAGAACTCATAAAGCTCATAGATAAATCAAGAGATCATTAACAATAAGTAAACATAATATAGTGAGTGACATAATTCCAATATAAATAAATAATAATAATAAATCAAAATACAACAAGCTATTGAGTCAGAAACCGAATGCCAGTGATTCGCAAATCACTTCCTAAGGTTTGTCAGATCGCAATCTCCGGGTCGGTCTATGGGCTTACGTTCCCCACGCTTTGTGTCTAAGAATGGCCAAACTCCCGATGCGAGGGTAGAACACGAGAACTCCACGACCTCTCGGATGACAACAATTAACCCAGGTGTACCCCTAGTTCGCAAATTAGGTGGTTGGCATGTTCTTAACCGGGGACTACATCTATCCCACCGAATATTCTTATCTCAAAATACAATCATGCATACAAACTAAGTATCATTCATCTAAAAATATTCATCAAAAAGGGGATGCCACCCGGCCTTATACCCACAGTTCATCAAACAGTTCTTCATAATTCCTCAAAATAAATCACTTATACAATAATCAACAAATAACTCTCACAATAACACTTGAACATTCCCAAACATCAACAATGACAATATCTTTGGTTTTTACAAAGAACCACACTCAATCACAAATACATCACCAATTAACTCTAAATCATATTCATTAAAAGAGTAATAACAATTAAATCATTTTATTTCATAAATCAAACCTAAACATGTGGTTACCCAAATGATGCATACTGTATACTACTGAAAATCAGCAACCCAGAATATATTAAATTATGAATTATATCTGATTTACAAGACCTCAAACAATTTAAAAGTGTATCCTCAATTTCATCACAAAAACACCATAATAATTATGAAACTAATAAATTCGAGCATTAAAATCCCACAAAAATTATCATATAACTCTAATAGCTCTACTGACATGGTACAATTTTTATTTATAATTTTCGGACTCAGAAAGTATTTTTAACAGTTGATATACAGATTCCTCAAATAAGCCATTATAATAATTAAAAATATAAACAGACTCCCAAAAATTACCAAAATTTCACATAACATGTAAAAACTCACGAAAATACATATTATATACTGACTGAACAGAAATTACAAAAACAGATATATCAATTAATTAAAACAGTAAACAGTAGATAAAAATTATTCTAAGGCATGGAATACATTATACGCATGTAACATGATCTAATAAAAATGATTTAATCAATTTTAACAGTCGTTCAATAATTATTATGAAATTTAGCCAAAAACGCACAAAATACTAATTAAATCAAATAAATATTAAAAATCATGCAAAAATTATTTTTCTCTACACAGTATTCACATAGCATGTGTCACGTATGTTCATGTTAAATTTCATCAAAAATCTCATTCAAAAAGTATTTTAGATAATTCCTAACGTATTAATCTAATACCGAATACTACTCTAATCGCTATGATTCTAAGATAACAACTAGTTACCTGGATCGTCGGAGGCGAGCTGAAAACTTCTGGAAATCCCCACAATAGGCGTGTGTTCCTCTCCTTCTTCAAATTCCAACCACCAAGTATAAGGAAAAAACCACAAAAACAATTCACGAACAATTATCAAAGAGAAGAAATGAAGAAAATTTGAGAGAATGAAAATGGTGATGATGGCCGAAAATATGGAGAATGGCAGCCAAAGGATTCTGATTTTCTAATCAGAATTTGAAGTGAATTAAGAGGTTTAATGAGGTTTTAATTAAAGAAATCATTAAGGGGGGTTATGGGGGTTATAAGGCATCAAAGAATCTTAAGGAAAACAAAAGAGAAAAGAAAAGGAGAAGGCTCCCCTATTACTTCACTTGGCCGGCTGCCCCAAGCCCAAAACCCACACAAAACTTTCGGCCCAAATTCAACAACGATCCATGCTCCGAAAGCCCGATACGCGATAAAACGGTTAATTCCTAAATCGCGCCTAAACTTTGAAAATACTTAATAATAAAAATAATTCTAATAAATTATATTATAAATATAAATGAAATAAACACATTGACAAGCCATAAAAATAAAAATAATAATTCGGCTCCCAAAATTATAAAATAAAAATAATTAATTTAGAGAAAATAATAGTTTTAGAGAAAATTCTTGCGAAAAACTAGGAGCAAAATTATGAGTTGTTACAGTGTCTCCCCATTTAAGGATCCGATGATGAAACATACAGTGGTCTTAATTGGTCCGATCCAAGGGCAGAGCAGTCCGAAGAGCCATTCAAAACCATTTCGAAAAGTGTTAAAATCCTATTTTAAAGCCCAATTAATTGTTCATGATAATTAATTGTATTTGAGCCCAACTCTTTGAAAAGCCCAATTAATTGATAATTAATTGATTTATTTTAATAAATAAATATTTTTAAAAGATATTTTTTTAAGTCAAGATATGATTCAGATTTTATCCCGTAAAATCAGATTTTCGTAATTAAAGGATAAAAGAAATCTTTGTAAACGCGTTCTAAATAAAGCTGACAAAGGCACGACAGGAGCCAGGCTGGTGCGCCTAGCGCACCAACCTGCGCCTGGCGCAGGGCCTTGCGCCTAGCGCACGTCTGTGCGTCAGGCGCAGCTCTATCCCCATGTCAGGTGCACTAATCTGCACTTGACACATGGATTTCTGACTCATTCAGAGTTCTGCGTCAGACGCGACTCTCTACTTGAGACGCGGATTTTCTTTCTTATCTTTTTCAAAGCACGTACCACGTGTATGCTTTTTACTGGTCATGCCGCGTCATGTGCTTGCCACGTCAGCTGCGCCTAATTTCCTATAAATAGGCCTAATTTCCGAACAGATCAAAGGACGCATTTTACACATTAACACACTTCGAACTCGACGAATATATTGCGAATACCTCTCGACAAACTACAAAACTTCCCTACAAAAACTCATACTTTCAAACACAAAACACATTCAATCTACATACTTTCAGACATTCAGATTTCAAGCTTCACGATTGCTCGTCCCGAAGGTTATCAATCTCTCAGACCCAAGCCACGGTATAATCCTAAGGGTCCTTGAATCAATTATTTTTTATATTGAAGTTACTAACTATTTATTTCATGATGTAGATCTTTAATATACAATTGCTCTACTGTATATTCTAAACCTTTCTCTTTCCTTTTTTTATTTTCTTTTCATTACTATTATACTTGCCTGATCATTATATGCATGCTGTTATGATTGTCCTGCTTTAATGCTTTTATCACTCACATATTATTTTTGCTAATCAAAGACCTAAAGAAATGTTCTAACATTAATCAGATTAATTTGGACAACCTGTTAGGTTCCTTGTAATACTGATTGCATAATAATTTGTCACTAAAAATTAGTCTTTTTTATGTGTTTCTTGAACCTATCAGACTAAATATTTTTAGGGTGTTTAAAACGTTATATGATTATTCCTTGGCATAAAACCTGTAATGAATCGATATTTAGTAAAGGCCAACTTTGAGCGAATGTGGTTCATTATGACTATATTCGTACCCTCACCCCCGAACTCAATCTTTGGTTCATTTTGACCATCTATGGAGTCAAGACGGGGAAATCTACATTGGATAATTTGTCCCTATGATTTTCCTATATCCAATTAGGTTTATGATTCTTCCTAAAAAGAATTGTTGGCGACTTCTTTCAAAACAATTTTCAATAAAACCTTAACAATGGGGTAGTCAAATCTAATACGCGCTCACACCGCTTAGGCGAAATATCAAAAACACGCCTAAAATTTGGCGACTCCACTGGGGAGGATTTTAAAAAACTAATTTTTTTTTTAAATGAGTAGGTGAAACTTGAAAAATACGATTCATTCTTATTTTTATGCCTTAGAATAATATACAATTTTGCATATGCATGGCTATTGTTCAGCCACCATAAGGACAATCTACCTTGACTCATTATCACATGTTCTATGTGTGACGTCACCCCCGGGGGGTTTGCGCTTTGTCCTTCCAAAAAGCTTCTTGAGCGATAGTGTTGGATCTTAGTCATAAGCAAACCTACCCAACCATGGCATTGTTCTCTTGATCCTGACTTGAGACTGGAGTGCATCTAACACGTGGCCACCTCTTTAAGCAGGGGTACGAAGCGTGGGATCAATCTCTTAGTCATGGACCCTTTTCGGACTGAACCTAAACCTTGACCAATAGTTTCAAACATAGAACTGGACTTTAGGTTGGAACTTTTTGCATCCATGTTATATAACATTTGCCTGTGATTGCAATTCTTGCCTACTATTATTTCGTCAAACTGTCATTATTATGCGTCCCTAAAATCGCCTCTAAATAAACAAGCAAATTTCGTCAATCGGCAAATTCATCGCCTAAATCCCCGATAAACGTGTCGGGGAGTAGTGCGCCAAGCGCATTAAATTGCGCCTGGCGCACCACCCCGCGCCAGACGCACGGTTGTGCGCCGCGCGCAGCAATGCTGCGCGGCACGCAGTCTGTGCATCGCACGCTTTTCGTCAATTTAGTCGTCGTAATTGTCGATCCTACGTTCAGTCCTATGTGCGTCTGTCTGTCTGCATTCGCGTAATTTGGTCATTTAGGCTTGTCACCTAATTAAAAAAAAAAAATCAGTCTTTTCATGCAAGGTCAAGTTTGTCCTAAAAAAAATGCATCCAAAGGGTCATTGTAGAGTTAGAGTTGTCATGCATGTCTACCTCTTCCCATCTTCTCCCTGCTGTTCAACTAATCTTCCCTATCAATTCTATCCTACCATATTCATCAATTTCAAAAACTTACTTTCAAAATAATAATAAAAAAAAAATCAATCCCGCACCTCCTTCTACTCTACTCTTTTTTCAAAAACATTTACTAATCATCATCATATCACGACATTTCAGAAAAAATATTTTTCAAATCAATCCATCATCTTTTCCTAAAAAAAGATAAAACAAGGGGTTCCTTTCAAAAATGAATTTTGAAAACTCTAAGCCCATTCCAACCACCTCCAATCCAATTCAATCCAATCGACCCAATTCACTTGCATTCATTCTAGGCCCATATGCATTAAAGTCCATCTTGCATTCATATAGGGTCCATCTAATTCGAGTCCATGCATTCATATTAGGCCCGCTAGCATTAGAGTCCATCTTAGGCCCATATAAGTCTAACTCCTGTCAAAATCTAGGCCCATCTGCATCTTTATGTGAAGTCTAGTCCAAATATATCCCTAATCAATTCCAATCTAAGTCTAAGTCTAGTCCAATCCAGATCTTAGGTCCATTTAGGCCCAATTCATTCCCTAGTCAGTCTACGGACTATAAAAGCTCAGTCTTAGGACTGTAAAGTCAGTCTACGGACTATAAAAGCTCAGACTTAGGACTATAAAATTTCCTTAGGTCTCGTTCGCATTATATGTAGACCCTAGTCAGTCTACAGACTATAAAAGTCTGTCTTCGGACTATAAAAGTTCATCCCCTAAGTCTAGCGAAGCTAGCATATGCAATCTTTTAGTCTGTTTGCATAGTCCAGTCCAGTCCACGTTTGCATCTGCATATAGCTAGGCCCATGTCGCCACCATAACCATGATTAGTTTCCCATTTTCATTCCCCATTTCCGTTTTCATTCCTCATATCTCATTTCCCATTTTCTCATCTACATCCATCATTTCGAAAACATTATTTCTTAAAATTTACGAGGTCCATCTGATTTCTGATCAGAACAGGTCGTGAGATTATAACTTGGGAACATCCAACAGAGAGGCAACAAGGTCGACCTACTCCCAGACTCGTCAAGCGCATCCTCACAATTTCAGACGAATCCTCCGACTCTTCTGAATCGTCATCTGAAATGGGGGATACTAGTGAACAACTTAGTGCCATTATGGCTCAACTTACATTGATGAACTCTCGTCTTGAGGAACAAGACAAAGAGATCATGGCACTAAGGGAGAAGCTCACTGAGGAAGACGAGCAAGGCGACACTCCACCACCGATCAAAACCAACACAGAACTGAGGTTCGAAAAACTCGAGCAATTGATCCAGTCAATTCCTGCGCTCGAGAGTCAGGCTCATGGCCATGACATCGTTGATCCTGAACTAAGGGAAAAACTCCTTAAAAAGGTAACACTGGGTGACCTTCCAAAATTCAAGGGGGTCGAAGACCCAGATGATCACTTGAGAGCTTTCTCCATCTCTATGGCTCTCAAGGGCATGAGTAAGGGCCTGTTTGCTTATGTCTTTCCTTTAACCTTGGATGCACATCCATCCAAGTGGTTCAGATCACTGAACAAAGCCAAGCTGAATGACTGGGACTATATTAGAAAAGAGTTCACAAACAATACATATACAATACTCAGCTTCCTATTGGCCTGCTTGAGCTGGAGTTGACTAAACAAAACTCCGACGAAGACTTCGTCACCTTCCTTAATAGATGGAGGGAAAAAGCTGCACAAATGACTAACAGGCCATCTCAAGAGGATCAAGTCCGAATGGTGATCCGTAATATACAGCCTAAGTACTGAGAACATATTAAATTCCAACCTATAGAGTCTTTCACGAAGCTCTATAAGGTAGGCTTGTTGATTGAGGAAGAGGTACAAGCCAACAAGAACAAGGGTTCCAACAACAACAACTCTTTCAAGAAGAGTAGTAACAACCCTTCTAGCTCTAATGTCAATGCCCTAACTACTAAAAAGGGAGGATATCAAAAGCCTCAATGAACATTCACTCCATTGGGCATGACTTTGGAAGAAGCCTTCACTAGACTTCATGCAAAAGGAGCAATACATCCTATCGGCCCCACTCCAGACCCGACACCTGAAAATAGGCACAAGAAGTGGAACCCTAATGCCTATTGTAAGTACCACCGAGGGAATGGACACCCAACATCTGCGTGTTGGGCCTTAAGGAATACTCTGCAAGACATGGTTGAAAGTGGCAGAGTTCCGATCCCGCCGGCAGCAAAAGCCAATAACAACAGCAACCCCTTGGGAATCATCTCAACAGTGCCAGAGGCTTAGTCATTTAACGCTAGTTTTCTAGGTTGAGTCGGAGAGTCCCTCCCCTAGCTCCTTCATTTCCTTTCCAGTCGACTCTATGTCATTTAGGATTTTTTATTTCTAATAAGCCTTGTTTTAGTCATTTTCAATTAATAAAATAATCGCATTTTCTTTTCATTTTCATTGGTCTTCCATCATTTTATTTATGCTTCTAATTCAATGATGAAACTCGAATTACATAATGAACTTGACTAATAATAACAAAAAGAAATCTGAAATAAAAAAGTGATAAAAAAAAGGACATACTTTGTAGTTATCCCCCTCTCCCTTCCATTACCTTTCATAAGCCATCATTCGTAAACCATCATATCAATAAATCAAACAATCCATCCATTAACCAAAGCTCCACAAATATCCTTCGAGCCTTTCAATACCCTAAACCAAACTTGTGTGCAAGCCTTACTACATAAAATTTATCAATGCCAGGCAAAATAAAAAAAAGTGAATAAAAAATTTAAAGTGCGAAAAAAAAAGCAAAAGAAACGCACATGACAAAAAGAAAAAATGCAAAAAAGAAAGAGCCAAAGGCAATATAAAAGACCAAGCTAGGGGATTGCACACAAGTTCTATCCCTCATTTTAACCCATACAATCCAAATCCATGATCCTCCACTAGCCCAACCAATTCAATCTTCATCTAAACCTCAAGCCTTAAACCTTTTAACCTTTCAGCCTTTCATCAATCCTAACTCCTTTTTTCAAGGTATGTCTAAGCCCGCTAGGTTGAAAACTCGAAAGGGCGGCCTAGGCAAAAGTTAGGGCACAAAAAAAAATGATAAACAAAAAAAAAAATCAGATCCAGAACTACTAATGGTCTGATTTCGCAAGGATACGTAGGAATCCTCATCTCGAGGTCCGACCGCTTCAATAAAATAAAATTAGTCATGGTCTAGTGATTTGACTTTCTAGAATTTAGGAGCATACTTTTTCTAGATCCCGATATAGACTCGAGTCTGAACCTACCCTCGTAGAAACCTTTCCCACCTACATTCATTTAAGTCACAAATTTCAACCTTTTTATTTTTCAATCCAAGCTCTCCTTGTCCCTAAAGGACTCTCCGACAATTCCATGGTTTCTGGCAATATTTGACTTTGTTTAATCAACTTCCCAATTAACAATCCCCAGTGACAACTTTCAACGATTCAAGACATAACAACTACACTTCAATATCAGATCAAGTACATTTCAATCAAGGCTCATAATGCCTAATTCAAGGCAAGCTCACCCAAAGTGGGGGCTTCCTACGTGTGGTGGTTCCTCCGATTCAAATCAAACTCCCGAAGAGTTGTAATCCGCGGACCTCGTTTACGAATCCCGATTGTTTATTAAAAATGATTTTCGAAAATCATTCTATTCAATCCTGCTCATTCTATCATTCTACATATCCACATCTTCTAGCCTTGTAAAATCCTGACCTTGCATTGCATTTCATACATTCTAGTCTTGCATAACCCTGACCTTGCATGACGTGTCATCCTTTAGCTTTGAATAACCTTAATCCTTGCATTGCGTCTTATGCATCCTTAGAGAGTCTAAGTTTGCATCGTTTTGCATCATTATGTGCTTTATGTAAGTTGTGTGCACCTATCTGCTAACATCTTCTTCTGCAGATAATCAGATTGCTTGTAGTTATTGTCCTGCATACCAACTTTGTTTTGCAGAGACCGACGGTTGCAAGTCAGTTCTAAACTGCAGAGCGTTTAGAATCGTTCTCCGTCCCGACACCGTATACTTTGACTATCGGTTTCCTGAACATCAGTCAAAGTGGGGGCTTCTGTAGACACATAATCGTGTCTCCCCATTTAAGGATCCGATGATGAAACATACCGTGGTCTTAATTGGTCCGATCCAAGGGCATAGCAGTCCGAAGAGCCATTCAAAACCATTTCGAAAAGTGTTAAAATCCTATTTTAAAGCCCAATTAATTATTCATGATAATTAATTGTATTTGAGCCCAACTCTTTGAAAAGCCTAATTAATTGATAATTCATTGGTTTATTTTAATAAATAAATATTTTCAAAAGATACTTTTTAAGTCAAGATCAGATTTTATCCCGTAAAATCAGATTTACGTAATCAAAGGATAAAAGAAATCTTTTTAAACGCGTTCTAAATAAAGCTGGCAAAGGCACGGCAGGAGCCAAGCTGGTGCACCTAGCGCACCAACCTGCGCCTGGCGCAGGGCCTTGCGCCTAGCGCACGTCTGTGCGTCAGGCGCAGCTCTGTGCACGTGTCAGGTGCACTAATCTGCACTTGACACGTGGATTTCTAACTCTTTCAGAGTCCTGCGTCAGACGCGTTTCTCTGCTTGAGACGCGGATTTTCTTTCTTATCTTTTTCAAAGCGCGTACCACGTCTATGCTTTTTACTAGTCATGCCGTGTCATGTGCTTGCCACGCCAGCTGCGCCTGGCGCAGCAGGCGCGTGCGGCGCAGTGCTGTTTTTCCTATAAATAGGCCTAATTTCCGTACAGATCAAAGGACGGATTTTACACATTAACACACTTCGAACTCGACGAATATATTGCGAATACCTCTCGACAAACTACAAAACTTCCCTACAAAAACTCATACTTTCAAACACAAAACACATTCAATCTACATACTTTCAGACATTCATATTTTCAAGCTTCACGATTGCTCGTCCCGAAGGTTGTCAATCTCTCAGACCCAAGCCACGGTATAATCCTGAGGGTCCTTGAATCCATTATTTTTTTTATTGAAGTTACTAACTATTTCTTTCTTGATGTAGATCTTTAATATAAAATCGCTCTATTGTATATTCTAAACCTTTCTCTTTCCTTTTTTATTTTCTTTTCATTACTATTATACTTGCCTGATCATTATATGCATGCTGTTATGATTGTCCTGCTTTAATGCTTTTATCACTCACATGTTATTTTTGCTAATCAAAGACCTAAAGAAATGTTCTAACATTAATCAAATTAATTTGGACAACCTGTTAGGTTCCTTGTAATATTGATTGCATAATAACTTGTCACTAAAAAATAGTCTTTTATGTGTTTCCTTAACCTACTTAGACTAAATATTTTTAGGGTGTTTAAATCATTATTTGATTATTCTTTGGCATAAAATCTGTAATGAATCGATATTTAATAGAGGCCAACTTTGGCGAATGTAGTTCATTATGACTATATTCGTACCCTCACCCCCCGAACTCAATCTTTGGTTTATTTTGACCATCTATGAAGTCAGGACGGGGAAATCTACATTGGATAATTTGTCCCTATGATTTTCCTATATCCAATTAGGTTTATTATTCTTCCTAAACAGAATTTTTGGCGACTTCTTTCAAAACAATTTTCAATAAAACCTTAACAGTGGCGTAGTCAAATCTAATACGCGCTCACACCGCGTAGGCGAAATAAAAACACCCCTACAGAGCAACATCAGGAAGAAGGAGAATGGTCTACTAAGGTGACAGAATGGGAAAATAAAGAGGACCTAAACTTGCTGCAGGCAAGAGAAGATAAGGGTCAAGATGTATGTGAAGATCAAGATATTAAAATAGAGTGTGTAAAGGAGAGTATGAATGATTCAAAATTTGAAAAACCAAATTAGGCGGAGCCTATATATCGGTTTATTAACCGAAGAAGGTCGGGCACCTCATTACAATTGTCCAATAATATTATTCAATCATTGAAGCAAGGGAAATCAATGCAATTGTATAATCCAACATAAGGGTCATACATGGTAGTTCGAGTTGCTAAATTCTCAAAGGAGAGCACTAAGGGGAAAACCATAATGCAAGGCGGTCCTGTGAGTGAGCATAGTCTCCCTAACAGAGGGGATGAAGTCGCTAATCCCAACTTAGCTCACCAGGAAAGTGAAGATTTTTTTATGGAAAGCAAGGAGGCCAAGTCCACAGGTGATATTGGAAAGGAGATAGCAGCTAATAGGCCCCAACTGGCCCAGATGAGCTCAGTTGTTTCATCCACTCTTCCAACTAGTGGGTGTATTTCATTATCCTCCAGGGAAACTCAAGGGCGGGAAAAGCGTAGCAAAGTCCGACCACTATTAGGGAATTCCAGGAGAACCCTGAAGACTAGTCGTAAGAAAAGGTCCTATTTCCTTCCTAAGTTTGGTGTTATTGGCAGGTTACGTGCAGGAATGAAGAGGAAATCTGGTTTCATTGAAGATCCTTCCAAAGCTCAAGGAAAAAAAACTAGTTTCAAGTTCTTGCGTTGCTAACAATAAGTCAGATTTTCATAATGCGTGAGGTCCTTGTCTGAAGTCAGATGTTCTTAGCAAGTCATGTCAGTAGTGTGTTAAGTCCTAGTCTGATGTCGTCTAGTAGTGGGTTTAAGGATGGTCTTGTTAGTCTATGTATTGCGAGTCCTCAAATAACCAAAGTCCACAACCTAGTCATAGAAGCTAGGCAGATTGGCTCACTTGTAATTTAATGTTTTTATCCACGTATGCTCTTGTCGTCAAAAAAAAAGTTTCTACGGCATCTAAATAACTTCTGAAGTAGAGTCGGCTTAAAGAAACGGAACATGACCAGAGTGTGTTTTATAATCAATAGATTGGATAATTTTTATGACAGTCATAACCATAATTATAGATTTGAAAATATAAGCCCAAAATTATTAAACCGTCAGATTTCCATCATCGTAATTATGAAGTATTGCAAATCACAACAGTTGAAAAACATTACCGACAGCACGTGAACAAGGGCCAACTTGTTTGTATTCTGAATTTATTATTTCATCTTCATGAGATTGCTGCTTGTGTTAGGAGGGGTCGGCAGAGGACTTTAAGCCATGCAGATGATTTCTCACTACGATACAATTATCCCATTTGAAAAAAAGAACACCATATATTACCATAGAGTAATATCTAAAGCAAAACTAGTCTACATCTACATCCGTGCTAATGTCAAGATATATATTTATAATACTAGTTGTTGGTCCGCGCGGCCCCCCAAGAAAGCGAAAATTATTATAAATAGTTCTATGCAAATATCAGTGAAATTAATTTAAGACATTTCAAAGTATATGACAGTGTAGGTAAGATAATAAGACTATTAGATTATATTACATATATGCTTTGTTAGGTCAAACCGTTTGTGGGTTACAAAATTTGCCTAAGGTTTTGTGCCTTCTTTAATTTGCCATATCTATTACAATCATTAAATCGTGCCTAGCAGCAAAAAAGATTAGTTTATATTAGGCAGTGATTAACTTAGGGGACACATTGTTAACAGGGAGCATTAGGTTGCAGAGCGAAATAGCAAGCAGAAGGGCCTCTTGGCTGGGTGATGCAGCACCCTAATTATTTGACTCATCAGCAGCACCGGTGGGTAGGACATGCACATCCTGATGTGCAGCAAGAGAGCAAAATTTAATTAATGAGATTAATAGTTACTATCGTGGCGAAAATATCTTGATAATGTAATCTTGGAGTTGGACTAACCAAAATAGTATAATTACAAGTTAAAAACAGCAAACGAAGAAAATACAGCTAGCTAAGAATAGACAAATGTTCAAGATCCCACCTAAAGCTCACAAGCATTACAAACTTTCTTCAAAACTTTGGAGTTTCCTCATAGAAAAACACTTACAAAAAGTATAATGTCTAGAAACATAGTTTGCAGACATGGAACTACTTCAGGAGATACCTAATTCATCTTACTCTATATGTTGTACACTACAATCACACAATAATCTGAAAACCATTTTGTTTTTCTCAAGGAAAATAGATTCAGGACACTATTCACAAGGATTTCCGAGCAATCTTTGCTTTTAATAGATAAAAGAAAAAAAATTATGATGTTTCTTAATTTTTTATTACCTTTATGTTTACTTTATTTGTAGGGGTTGTGAAGGTCAGCTAGACAAGGTTCTTCCCCAGGCAATTTTTCACAATACGGGTCATTTTAGTATCTATTACAGATTCTCCTCCAAGATTAACAAGATTCATCTCCTAAGCTAAAGGCAGGCTAATCTCACAAGAAAATTTATTGACGTTTCTATGCTATAATGAAACTTTCTCAAAGTTAAAATTTTTTGATGTGCATTGCTTTTAGAATAGAATCATATTTCAATCTACGAATTACCTTCTCCTTCCTTTAGCCTTCTTATCTCTCTCTCTATCTCCTTATCATTAGTCTTTGATGGTCTTATTAATTTCAAAAGTCCTATTCAGTCTTGCTCAAACTCTTCCCCCATTTTTTTTCCTCTTCATCATCTTTTATAGTTTCACTAATTTTAAAGAGATTCTCCTATTTAATCGAGATTTTTGTAGTACCCTAAAGCATTACAATTAAGATATTCATGTAAAATTATTTATGGCTAAGAAATTGAACATGAAGCTATAACAACAAAGATATTGAATGTCTATTTTGTTGCCTCATTGTACTCACCATTTGTACTAAAATATGAATCGAAATAAATTTACAATATAACATTTTTGTTTTAAAATGTAACATTTCTATATATGGTAGTTTTTCAGAAAAAGATGTCACTCACAAATTTGCCAATTATATATATAATCGACTAATAATTCGAATTACATACCAGAAAGAACAACTTCCAAGAAAACTACATAAGAACAATTAATAAACAGGTGACCCAAGTAATTTACACGAGTAATTTACAAAAGAAAAAGACAAACTTGTTAGGTAAGCCATCCATTATGACTCTTGGGCAGTAGTACCACAACTTTTTACGCCTCCCTGAATACACTTTAAATCGAAAAGAAAAATTGTCACATAAACAGAAATTAGAAACAATCGCAATAAAATAAAGTTCAAGTAATCACTAAAAAAGCTTAACCATACAGCCCGTAATCTAATCAAAGAGCTCCTCGACAAAAATATTTCTCTATGATGAAGTATAAATCTATGTCTCTCTTACTATCCTTGTTTCTCGTGCTCAACCATCCATCATCTCCCCCTTTAACTGACCCTCTCCCCCCTCTCTCTTCAACTGTAATTATTCGTTTATTTTTCTATTATTCATATTTCTTTAACAAGATACAAGGCCAAACAACTCTACCCTTCTCTCCCAACTCGACTCTTTCTTTATCATCTTAATATTCTTATTCTCACTAATTCTCCCCTTCCCTCATATTACCATCATTTTTTTCCAAACAGAAACGCAAATGAATAAAATATTCCCCTCCAAGGGCTTACTCCCTCATATTTATTAAGTGAAAATGCTTCCATTTTTTGTGGAAATTGTCTCAAACTCGCTCTCTATCTGCCTCAAAAGAACGGCGGAAGTGTATCATATAATACAATGGATGTAAACATGCTCCTCCAACGCCCTAACTCTCTCTCTCTCTCTATCTCTCTCTCCCTCTCCCCCTCTCCCCCTCTCTACCTCTCCTTCGCTCTTGCTCCCTCTCTCTCTCTCGCTTTCCCGCCCTCTCCCTCTCTCCCTATCCCTCTCCCCTTCCCTCTCTCTCTCTCTTTCCACTTTCGCTCCCTTCCTCCCACTCCATCCCCCTCCCTCCCTCTCGCTCTCCATCTTTCTCTCGCTCTCGCTTTCTCTCTCTCTCTCTCTCCTTCCTTCTCCATCTCCATCTCCATCTCCCTCTCTCTCGCTCTAGCTTTCGCGCTCTCTCTCCCTCCCTCCCTCTCCCTCTCCCTCTCCCTCTCCCTCTCCCTCTCTCCCCCTCTCTCGCTCTTTCTCGCTCTCTCTCTCCATCTATCCCTCCATCTCTCTCACTCTCCCTCTCCCTCTCCCTCTCCCTCTCTATCTCCCTTTCTATCTCTCTCACTCTCTCTCTCCATCCCTCCCTCACTCCCTCTTCCTCTCTCTCCATCTCTCTCTCTTTCTCTCCATCATATCCTAACTTTGTATGTGAAGAGAATAACAACATACTTTTCAAACTTCAATGATTTCTCTTTAAGATATGCTTTTCAACTCGAGAGATTATCATCCCATCCAGTACTTGTTTCGAGAAATATTAAGGGGGGGGGGGAGAAACCTATAATTATATGGTCAATATATGTTTCAACAATTTTTATTACACCTCCTTATCGACCAGAGATATTGCTTTAGTTTAACAACTCCAAGTACAACAAACTATTTCAATTGCAACTCTTATTTCTCAAGATATTTCAATTTTGACAGTTGACTGTTTGTGTTTTTTTGTCATGGTTCAAATCAGTGTAGTTTATATTGGAAAACTATCTATCATATGATCAAACATGAATTTGGATTGAGGTCGTTGCATATCATTGAAAAATATTAATAACATAATCAATTTGCTCTCTTTATTTCTTTTTTGCTTTCAAGGTACTTTCTACTTGTCTCTTCTAACTTTGTAATGACACATCCCACTGTCTACATGAAGGATGTTAGACAAAAAAAAAACATGATGAAAAAGTTTAATATACATATAAAAGTACTATTACACCTCCCCCCCTTATGTACTTTGTGTGTAAATTAATCTATAACACAATCCCATAAGACATACCGTGTAGAACATTCATGTGAAATGTGAGAAAAATCAATGGACATACATTATTAAACTAAGATATAAACCTTCTTTAATTGAAAGTATACTGAGGTAGTAAGGTTTCCCCACAACCTCCAATATGTTATACATAATTATATCACATAGGGTGATAACCTCACACTCTCCTTCCCGTTGTGCTTAGTTTTATATAGTACAGGATTATACTGATATGGGGTATGGGAACAAATATGTAACCACTGCCTTTGGTAAATCTGTTTTGGTTGCTATAATGTTAATGTGTATTAATGTTTTAGAATGATCTTATGTACATCTCAGTTCAGTTCAGTTCAGTTGTTTTATGCCGAAGAGAACATGTCCTTAGTCTAGCAGGATGGTCAAACCTCGTATGAAGTTCTTGTGTCCCTAGAGCTAATGCCGAATAACTCCAAGCCAGTTGCATCACCAGCTTCTTGGTAAATATATACTCGTTCTGGAAATCCATAAATTACAATCAAATGGTAAGAAAATCTAGAAGGTGAGGAAACCTGTGGCATGTGTACAAGGGGATATTTTCCTAAAGAATAATATATCTTCAATGTCAGATAAGCTTTTCAAACAATCTGACTAACCTTAGGCCCATAAATTATCATGTTGTTACTTCTTAATGTATGATCCTCAAAACTGTATTTCTGGTAAATGCAAAAAGGAAAAAAAAGTAAATTTTAAGTAGAACTGTAGAAAGGTCAAAGAAAGTCAAAAGTCGACTACATCAACATACAAATGCTTGCTAGTAGTCTGTAGTAGATGCAAAAGAAAAAGATATTCAATTAATATTGAGAAGCTTAACAAAAGTTGCAATAAATATGAATCCTTGGTATAATGATTTCATGAGTATGGCAGTATTTAAGATATGAACCTTTAAAAAAGCTTCTTCACATAAAGCATGCAATACATACAGGAGATATAATGCTAATTTACATCAGATCTTTCTTATAAAAAAAATAAAATTTACATCAGATCTTCCAGTAGGCTCTACTCTCTAGAACAACATATCACACCATCCCCGCAAGCATGGCTGAAGCGAAAGGCTTGCTGGGCGTTCGAATGGCGAAGGAACGTGGGGCGTCTCATGTTATGGTGGAATGTGATTGTTTAATGGTGGTTCAAGCTCTTCGACGCCAAGCTTCGGGTCCCATAGAAGGAGTAACCATCCCCCTCTTACTGTTGTTGGCCAACACAGCGATAGCAAGTGGAAGACCTGCACTCATGAATCATTATAGACAAGCTTCCTAACAGAGGACACTTCTTTGGGATCTGAGAAACCATTTTTAAATGCTATGTTGAAGGTGAAACAACTGCCAACTTTCTTCCTCTGATAGTGGCTCAACCTTGATGATTTTCTGGTACTGTAGGGTACGATCACTGTTACCTAATTCCCTAATTTCCCCGCAAATTGCAAAAAGCGGATTATGGTCGGGTTTGGTTCATATTTGGCCCATTTTAGGCGGATTTGCAAATTGAAAAGGCAAATTAGATAGTGAATTAGGTAACACTGGGTATGATAAACATCTAGAAATCGAAAAATCAAAATCAGCTTGCACTCATAAGGAATCCCAATATCCTCTCGATGGAAATCACCCCACAAATCATTGAGAAAGAGTATGCACTTGTCGTTCCGTGACAGAATGGCATGTAAATGGATGCTCTTCTGTTCTCATCCTTATCACCTTGAAGATCAAGCCAAAAAGCATCAGTAATTTTTTGCTGCAATTGATACGCTGTGAAATCAAGTTCCACAGATACAGATACCCAAGCAATAGCATGAATACTTGAAGAAGGGATGCCATGGTTGTGAATCCAATTGTGGAGCTGCATTCCAAGTGTGGTCTTACCAATCCCGCCCATTCCATAAATGCCAATGCTGGTAACTTGATCGTCTGCTAACTAACCAATGATTTTATCAACATACTCAGAGTTAACACGCAGGGATGTCTGCACCTTCCTGCGTTTAGTTGGAGGCTGTGAATCAACAGTGTTCATTAGTAGTTCCTTATAAAGGCAAAAATCGTATCGAATATAGACAATTTGAAAGGCATCTTGTTGAAAGTTGAATCTACACAAACAAGAACATATTAATATTTATATTTTTGTGAAATAGCCCCTCTCCCTCACCCAAAAGAGAGAACAAAAAAACAACACCAACAACATACTAAACCAATAGTCTCACAGATTCGAATCCATTAAACCAAGCAATTAAATTGTATATCTACTCCATAAATTAATAAGATACAAGTTATATTAATCTCTGAAAGGTATCAAAAACATACTAAAATCTTCTGAGATTTAATTAGTTGAGTTCTAGGTGTGGGTTGTTTGAGAGCTAAGTGAAGGAGCGGTCTGGAGCATTTCATTTTTTTCCAACTATTGAGGAGTTATGCAGAAAAAGAGGGGTATTTTATGATGGAGTTGGTTGGTTTTGCTACACATTCCAACAGTTGCCTTCCAATCTCACAGACAATATCAATGTGAAATGAACGGTAGTTGATTTTGCGAAGGAAATCATATAAGCTTAATGAAGCTTAATCCAAGCTTCTCAAAAACCTGTGAAGACCATTTGACAATTCAACCATGAATCTTAACCCCAAAGCTTATGTCTCATTGGGAGGAATCCATTCTAAAATAACCATATTGTTTATATACTTACAATACAAATATGGTTATAATATTCAAACCAATTCCTTATTTGCACACAACTGCAAGAAACAAACCACTTTAAACATTGCATTGAAACTTTAAAAACCTCCATGACAATGCCACACAGCAGCAGGCAGCATGGTGTCAAAACAAGGCCGCATCGTATCGTCCGTGTTGTAAAGGTTTACAAATCTACCGAACCGATATTACTTGCATCGTAAAGATGTAAAAAAAAAACCGTAGAGATGCAAGTGCAACAAGGACAAATTACTTACCGACTGATATCGTATGTGTCTTGATCAGATCCAATTCGAACACCAGCATGATTGAGTATAGAACCCTTATCTGATAACTCCTTATCTTTCTGAAGAGAAGATACTGACCTCTTAGTAGCTCCTTTCCATTTATAATCATAATTAAAGGAATCAGTCCTGCAGAAACATTCAACAATTAATGAAAAATCTTTGACAAATATAAGAAAAAGTATAAATGCAGGCATAAATAAGGATAAATACGATGATGTGCTTCTCCAAGCAAGTCTTTTGATCTTTTAAAGATGGACGATTCCAGCAAAGGAAAACCATTCTTCCTGTCAAAAGCATTAACAATGCTTAGCATTGAGATGAAGCTAGAATTTTGATGCGAAGTAAGAACTCATGCACAATAAAATTACATAATAAGATGAATGGACGATGGTAAAGTCACCTAATTTCTCATTACAGTCCCAAAAAATCACTAATATGCATTACCCATCTCCCCCATATCTTTATGCACATCCATCGAACCAAAGATTAGCCATTTCAAAAAAGTTCAGTAGCTAAATCAACAGCTTCCGATTATAAACTTTGGTTTTTTCCCAGATTCTACCACTATTGTTTACAAGGAAGAAGCAGAAAAGCAGCATAACATAATTCAATTCTCATTTGCAAAACATGTTGAGACTAATCTAATAAAATCCTACGTGATCTTTTCTTTTTCTTGGATAAATCACAAACGATAGTCAAAATAAAATAGGTAAATAGTGCCAAAGTATAAAATAGGTAGATTAAAAGAAAACAGAGGCACAACACGTGGCAGACTACTATTCTTTCCCACCCGTTTTGATGATATATATTGATTGATTAATATTGATCTAGATATATTGATTTTACCAACAAAAAGAAAATATTTGAAATAGAAAGTCTCCCGATCTCACGATATTATGAGATGGTTTTGCAGGAGACTCTGCCTAGCTACTAAATCAGATAGAAAACAGTAGTGATCACAGCAATCAAGCTTACAATGGCAAAAAGTTAAATGATGGGACGAGTGTTCACCCAAAAAAAGCAGATTTCATGTTCAATCACAAGAGTCGGAAGACAGTATACATGATATTTTGCACCCTTCCAAGTTCTAAGTTTGTTGTCAGCCTAAACATATTCTAATACCACTGTAAGATTTAAGAGGGGCATGTCGTTACATGGGATAGGAATTTGTCCAACTCTGCTAGGACTTCGTCTTCTGATCTGTACAGCAAATCAATAATGTGCCATATGACCCATAGAAGAATCATAGTATTCAATACAAATCAACAAAAAAATCATAAAAATAGTGAAACTTGGTCCATTTGATCATATAGCAGTCTCAAGGGGTCTGTACACTTCAAAAAATTTAAGAAGAAAATTCAATAAAAATAAGTATAATCACTAAAATTGAATTTAGATGAACAAAAGAAATGGACCAAGTTATAACTATTGTTTGAACAAATGGACCAAGTTATAACTATAAATTTTGAGAACTGAAGCTGCTACTGCAGCTTTGATCAGCATTCTCCAGGTACCCAAAGTGAGAACAATTTAGAAATTGTTCAATAATAAAGAGAGATATCAAAAGGAGCCGGCAATAAAATTTCAATACCTGCAATGTTCCACCTCCAGCAGAGCTTGAACAATCGTCTGAAACACTGACAATAGTCCTCCATTCTTCTTCCTCCTGTTAAGTAGAGCTTGGCAAGGCATAATTATTGATATGACATGTACACACGTAATCCAAGTCTACTGCCAAAAGATCAATCAATAACAGATTAAGAGACCATGAAATAGCTATAAAACCATCATCACATGTTTAGAGGCTCATTCTATGTAGCTTTTGCTAAAAAGCAAGCAATTTCTCAAAGCCATGATTATAATTTTCCATTCCAAAAAGAACATGTAATCCTCAATTCATCCAAGAAAATTTACCAAGGCAGATTAAACTCAATTCTTCGAATACAAAATCAGAAATTACATACAGATAAAACTCGATAATATACAATTTCAATGATCCTAGTCCTTAAGAGCTAAGCTTTTATCAATAAAACATCGACATTTCCAATTCCATTAAAATGCAAACTATAATGGGTTCACTAAAAAGATCGAAATTTCAATAACAAATGAAAGAAAAAACAAAACTAACCAGTTCTTAGAAGTAACCCAGATGAGAGTTGCTTCAAAAACACAACTTGTTTTCACCCGAAAAAAGAGTATTACTCAAAAGAAAAAAGATTCAACAGAAAAAAGTAAAAGTGAGGAAACCTGAGCTTGGTGGGTTTCGGTTTGCGCTTGTTGATCAACGGCTTCTTGATGTCATCGGCTTCGGTCTCCTCCCTCGCGCCAACACAACCACCACCGAGCTCCATTTTCTTCTTCTTCCTAGCCCTAAATCGCAGTGGACTTTGCAGTTTGCTCACTGATTTCATGGCTCCCACCGCTTGAATTGCTTCTTGAACCCGCAAAAGAAGAGATAAAAAATGGTGAGAGAAAAAGAGGAGAGAGACGAAGAAGATTGAGAAAATGAGAATGGAGGGGAGAGTTGGACTGTAGGAGGGGCTGGTCGAAAATGAAGAGAAGAGGAGAGGAGAGAGAAAATAAAGGGGAATTATCTAGGGTAGGGAGGAGGATGAAGAATGAAGATGGAGGGTGCAGTCCGTGCGAGAGGAAAACGGGGAGAAAGGAAGGGCGGGGAAGTAATTGCAGCAAAGCTAGGAGGGCAAATGCATCAAAGCACTGTTCCTAAGAACAGTAACGAAACTTGTGGCTTTTTAATGGGTATAGATATAGATGAAGATCACACTATGTTGCAACTTGCAAATGACATTCACTCAATGGCATATGTATAGTACAATCAAAATACTCCCTTGCTTCTCTTTTGATTTTTGCACTTTCTTTTGTAACTCTCCCATTTTCTCTCACCTTACGCCCAGGATAGGTCTCACTTACCCCTTCTAAATCCATAAACTCAAAATACTCTCAACGTTATCCCTCTTCGAATCACTCTATCTGCCTCACTTAATCCCTATTCACTTCGCCCTCTCCCCCCCCTCCTCTCTCCCCCCCCTCTCAATCTCGGTCCTTCACTATCATCATTGTAAGTTGAGAACCCAATTTGTGGGTTCCACTTCCATCATGTATCTGAGGTTGTCGTATGTTGATTTGAGTGTTTAGCATCTCTCCAACTGCTCTCATTTGCGAGTTGGTTAAAGCTTTGATAACCCGGATTAAAGCATTCCATATGGGCAAATTTTGATCTAAAACATGGCTGAAACCTCAAAATGTGTTGTTTACAGGTGATGCAAGTGAGGAAGGTCCCTTCCCTCACTCTAATCTATAAATTGTCAATTTGCCATTGCCCCTAAGCTAAGAAACCAGATGAGGAAACTGATTATGAGGATCCGTCGGATATGGATCACACGTTTCAAAATCCTGGAGGAGGGTTTAGGGTTACTGTAGCTTATGAATCTTATATCCTAAACCATGAGACATAATGCCCCAGTTGAATCTTATATCCCGAAAATATTGGGGTTCTCATAGTATTTAACTTGTGTCTGGGATGAAGCCTAGCTGACCTGATATGCATTCGTCCTTTGATTGCTTGGATAATCTCAAGATCATAATTGTGAATTTTCCGGGTGTACTTCAGGGAAAATGAGCAACTTTCCAAGTACGGTGACTAATACAGTACTATTGAGTATTGAAAGCTTCTCCAAATTCTTATTGGTACAGTAAATATAAATGAAGATTATATTCTTATAAATGAGAAATTAATTGATATTCATTTAGGCATTTCATCGAACACATGGTGTACAACATCAAATAACTTACTACCTATTTGATTTTAACACTCACATGAACATCATACATCATTTATACAAAGATATTACACATTGTAACTCAATTAAACAATCAAGCTCACAAAATAACATATTTTTAAGCACAAATAAACATATTAATTATTCCATATGCATATATTTAATAATAAAATAAACCAAACCTTGTATAATATAATGGTGGTTGGTTGGACGCTGGGTTGACACGGCGGTGGGTCTTCGATGGGCCGGTAAAGAGGAGCGGTGGCTGGTGGTGTGGTGTATTGACAGTCTTTTGGGGTGCGGCAGAGACAGGGTGGTGGCTGGTGGGCGAGGCAGCAGGGAGTGGTGGTTGGTTGGCGAGGTGGCGACTGGGCAGCGAGAGAGAGAATGAAACCTTTAATTATATCACTACCTGAAATACTGATTATGAGGCTTACTCCTCGCTGGAAATGACGCCGGAGAAACCTGTCCATCAACCGAAGTTTCTAGAAACTTCTTAGACAATGATGTAGTTGAAGATGATGCAGAATTCGCCATTTTTCTTGATTTTAACCCTTGCTTCGCCGCCATTTCCACTATAAACTACTCAAGTTTAACAACAACAAAATCAATTCCACATTTCACTCAAAATTACACAGAATTTCAGCAAATGAAACAAGGAGAGAAAAAAAATCGAAATTAAAAAAAAAAAAAAAACAAAATTACCTGAAGAATGATATTCATCTGCACATTGCGAAATTTAGGGAGTAATTTAAATGGATCTAAAGTGAGAAGAACAATCGTAATCAATGAGAGCAAAGTGCGACCACTTTCTCTCTCCTGTTAATAGCAAAATTGATGGAGCTAGGGTTTGTTTGACTTTTCGAGCTTGGCTTCGAAGCGATTCTCTCCCTATTCTCTTTGCCTGTCTCTGATGAAAAAGGGAAGTTTTTCCCCAAATAAGCTTGAATTGTTTTTGAACCAAGGCCTAAAACGAAAAAGAAGAGAGAAAAAATGGTGAAGAAGATTGAGAAAGTGAGAATGGAGGGGAGAGTAGGAGGAGGAAGATGAAGAGGCAGATGAAAGATAAAAATGAAGATGACGATGGAGGGCTCAGAGGAAAAACGGGAGGAAAAGAAAGCACGTGACAAAGGAAGGGCATGGGAGGGGGTTCTGTGAAGTGTGAAGGGCAAAATCGTCCTGTACTATTCCTAAGAATAGTAACCAGGTTTGTGGCTTTTTAATGGGTATAGATTAGAAACTTACAAAAACAAAGAAAAATAAATTTGAAAAAAGAGGTACAGGTAGTAATTGAAAGATGAACAAAAACGTAATTTACCCCTATAAATAATAAATCTGAAAGGAGTTACTATAGCAATCATTTCTTTTGAGTATAACCTTCACCCCTTGTGCAAGGCCGGTCCTGACATTTTATGGGTCCTAGGCAAAGTTAGAGAGGAGGGCCCCTTAAAAAAATATACTTCCTCCGTTCCATTTTAAATGAAACACTTACTATTTTAGGCCTTTCAAAATAAGTGAAACGTTACCTTATTTGGTATTCACTTCTCTCTATCTCTCTCCTCATCACATGGGTCCCTTCTTTTTTTTCTCTCTATCTCTCTCCTATTCTAAATCCCCGTGCCAAGGCCCTACGTTTCATTTAAAATGGAACGGAGGAAGTACTTAAAATCCTTAATATATAGTGAAAGAAAGAGTAATGAATTATACTTCCTTCGTATCAAATAAAACGCAACAATCCAATGGACCCGGACTCCTAGGTAAAATTTCTTAGGGAGAGATTAATGGAAAGTGTTAGCATGTGGGTATGTTAATAAGGAGAGAAAAAGTGGGGCCAACAAAATTAAAAAGGAGGGAAAAGGGGCGGCAATTTGGGGGGGAGTGTGGGGACCATGCAAAAATTATGGGAGTCCTTTTTGGCTCCAAACAAATTTGCTCCAAAATTTCAGATTTTTGGAGCCAAAACTTTACCATTTAAATAGCCAATTGTTCACAAAATAAGGATCATAAACTACCATTTACAACCAGAGAAGATCTTTGTCTCTCCTCTTCTTCTCCTACCTTAAATTGTTCCATTGTTTAACAAAAAAAAAAACCACCATTTACACACGGCACTTGCACACACAACACCAAATTAGTTTCAGATTTCCACATCAGTTTTGTACATCAAAAAATAACACCAAATTAGTTTGATGTTAGTTTAAGTTATAAACACCTCAAACATCATATATATAGTTAGTTTAATGTATTTATAAGTTGTTTTGATTGAAAATACACAATATAGGCAAGTTAGAACCAAATATAGGCCTTTTGAGGCCATTTTAGGCCATTTACTTGAAAATGAATGAATATGAGTAGTTTGATGTTAGTTTAAGTTATAAACACCTCAAACATCATATATATAGTTAGTTTAATGTATTTATAAGTTGTTTTAATTGAAAATACATTTATAAGTTGTTTTAATTGAAAATACACAATATAGGCAAGTTAGAATCAAATATAGGCCTTTTGAGGCCATTTTAGGCCATTTACTTGAAAATGAATGAATTGAGTAGTTTGATGTTAGTTTAAGTTATAAACACCTCAAACATCATATATATAGTTATTTTAATGTATTTATAAGTTGTTTTGATTGAAAATACACAATATAGGCAAGTTAGAACCAAATATAGGCTTTTTGAGGCCATTTTAGGCCATTTACTTGAAAATGAATGAATATGAGTAGTTTGATGTTAGTTTAAGCTATAAACACCTCAAACATCATATATATAGTTAGTTTAATGTATTTATAAGTTGTTTTGATTGAAAATACACAATATAAGCAAGTTAGAACCAAATATAGGCCTTTTGAGGGCATTTTAGGCCATTTAACTTGAAAACGAATGAATATGAGTAGTTTGAAGTTAGTTTAAGTTATAAACACCTCAAACATAATATATATAGTTAGTTTCATGTATTTATTAGTAGTTTTCATATAAAATACAAAATATAGCCATGTTAGAACTAAATATACGCCATTTTGGCCACTTTATATTACTTGAATATGAGTATATTTAACCAAATGCAGGAGACATACAATAAGAAGCTGGATCATTGTACCACTCAGGGGTCACAGCCGAACTCTGATCTGTTGTATTGGGAGACAGTTGGGGGGAGGAACAGAGGAAAAGTTCAGGGGTTGGGTCAGGGAGATCATTTGTACTACAACTCTTCATCAGGGCGAGGAGATGGCGGCTCTTCACAACCATATGAGCCATCCATTTTTTCTCAGCTTGAGGCGCAGGTGGAGGCAAAGGTCGCTGCATGGATGGAAGAGGTGGAGGCAAGGGTCGCAGCACGGGTGGAAGAGTCAAGCCAGGCCCTCGTAGAGGAAATGATGAGGAACATGTCTAGTTTCGGCCACATGTTCTCAGGTTGCAACCCATGCCCCCCTCCACAACGCAGACCAGAAGATGACCCAGGGTTTGGTGGTGGCGGTAGTGCTACAGAGACACCCTTGACAGTGTAGTTTTTTTGGTTTTGGCAACTAGGTAACTAACTTATAGTTTCCATATATTTAGTCTAACTATATGCATTTAGTGTCTATATTTATCGGCATCTCGCTTTGTTTCTAGATGTGTCGGGTTATTTTTTTGGAACCCGACTTCTACTTTATTTCCCGACACCGGAATCTATTTTGCGTACATATATTTAATCTAGGTAGTTTGTCTAACTATAGACATTTAGTGTCTATATTTATCGGCATCTAGCTTATTAGTTTCTAGATTTGTCGACATATATTTTTGTAAACACCGACTTCTACTTTATTTCCGGACACCGGGATCTATTTTGTGTACATAATTGTAATCTATTTCATGTAATTATACAAGTATCTACGCAAATTGTAATATATATCAAAATTGCATATTTTTGTAATTGAAAAAATTGAATGCGATGGAGGAACAGCTTTAGTGTGGTATATTTAGGTGCAGCTGTGCAAGTACAGGTTTAATTATAATTAAGAACAATAATATTTAAAATAACGTTATTTTAAAAAAAACAACGACGGCTAAACATTAAATCAACGACGGCTAGGCAGTCGCTGTAAGATAATGTATGCTGCCATGGACTTGAATTTCAACGACTGCTATAAAATAATAGCGACGGTTATTAACAGACGTTGAATCAACGAAATCAACGACAGTTGTGAACAGTCGGTAAGACAACAACGGTTAGTAACAGTCGGTGAAACACCGACGGTTAAAAACAGTCGGTGAAACAACGACCGTTAAACACAGTCGCTGACTCACCGTCTGTTTACAGCAGTCGTTGACATTGAGTCAACGTCGGTTTTTGTTGACGGTCGCTGATTTTCAGGAAACCGTCGTTGATAATTTCACCGACGGCCTTACGGTCGGTGATTCCAATATCAGCGACCACCGTTACAACGTCAGCCGTTTAACGACTGCTGGTCGTCGTTGATTATTTAGCGACGATTTTTCTTTAATCAACGACGGCTTTTAGCCGTCGTTGATTACCACTTTTCTTGTAGTGCTAATTGTAGATAACCTACTTTCAAATGAGAATGATGGAGTAATGAAATGGGAGTTTCAAAGCAAACTTGCAAGGGAAGTAGGTGTGCATAAGAGCACTATAAATAGAATCTACAAAAATGCAATGAAACAAAGATCAGAAGGTCATGCAATAGATGTTATGCACAAGAGATATGGTAGATGTGGGAGGAAACCTAAGCACTATGGTGATGACTTTTTACAATCTGTGCCCGTGCATCTTAGAACCACAATTAGGAGTTTTGTAGGAGCACCGAAAATACCTCATCTGACCTTGTTTACGAGGTTGTTGAAAAAGGGTAAATTAAGGTCTCACACATCAAGTACCCACCCAAGTGTCACATAAGCACACAAGTTGACAAGAATGAAGTGGGTTTTAGGCCATATTTATCCTCCTACACCAACAACAAATCCAATCTTCATGGACATGCAAAATGTGATACATATTGATGAGAAATGGTTCTACTTAAACCCTGAAATGAGGAGATTTTATCTCTTACCTTTTGAGGATGACCCATATAGGTGTTGTCAATCAAAGAGGTTTAGGATTAAAATCATGTTCATGGGTGTTATTGGGAGGCCAATTTATGACTCACATGGAATTGAAATTCATGATGGCAAGTATGGAATCTACCCTTTTGTTCATTATGTCAGAGCGAAGAAAAGAAGTTGCAACAGGGAAGCAGGGACTATTGAAACAAAGCCAGTTGAGTCAGTCACAAAAGAAGTCATCAGAAGAATGCTTATTGACAATGTCATACCAAGCATTATGCAAAATTGGCCTGCCTATTTACCAAGAAACATTCAATTGCAGCAAGATAATGCTAGACCACACATATCAGATGATGATATGGAATTCAAAGCAGCTGCAACACAAAATGGGTTCAACATACAACTGGTAAATCAAACACCTCAATCCCCTGATCTCAACTTGTTAGATTTATGTTTATCTAGGGCTCTTCAATCACTTCAAAATCAATCATTTTCACAGAATGTAGACGAGCTAATAACAAGAGTTCAAGATGCTTATGACTTCTATGACACACAAAAGATTAAGTTTGCATGGTTACAGTTACAATATGTTATGACTGAGATTTTGAAAGACAAAGGGGGTAACAATTACAAGAATTCTCATCATGGAAAAGCACATTTACAGAGAATTGGGAAATTGCCAGAGAATGTTGAGGTGGAACAATCACTACTTGATGAGGCAATTAACTACCTTAATGAAAAGGAGGTTCCAATATTTTCTAATGTGCACTATTTGAATGAGGGGGAGGAAGTGGATGCAGATTAGGTAACTTGAACATTGATGCAAGTAATGATGACTGTTACACCTAATCAGAGACTAAGTATAAGGAGGAACATGATGATATTTTTTGTGTATTGATAATTTTTTGTGTATAAGGGACATGAAGAAGTTCTGGTTATGTGTCTTTTGTCTAAATATGTAAGTGATGAGGCAGTCATGTAATGTAATGCATCTTTTGAAGTTAATGGTCATTAAGTTTCCCTATCATGTGTAGTTAAATTTTATTTTCCACTGAGATCAGGGTAATGGAAACTCTCCATACCAGTTGTATATGGCAGACAAAACATTTAAATGTGCTGTCAACATCATTTGACTTCTTTAATGCATTAGGGATTAACATAATCATCATGACATGACCCATGCTTGATACCTCAACAAGTTGAAGCACAAAGTGCATTCAAACTTGGAGCCTAGAGCATGCGTAATGTGATATGTTGAGTCCCTTCATAATTTGCATTAGTTTGTGACAATTATCTCTCACATATGTTCATTGAGATGTTAAAGGGACTCATTTTAATCTACCAAGCAACCAAGCAACAAAAGGACAATTTTGGCCAAGCAATAAACCAACCAACCAACAAAAATGCCAACTTCTTCCAACATAAACCAAAGGCTAAAACCAATTTGAAGGAACCAACCAACTAACCAACCAACCCACATTCCAAGTACACAAAGGGACAGTTTTGACCAAGCAATCAATGAACCAACCAATCAACAAAAATGCCAACTTCTTTCAACATAAACCAAAGGCTAAAACCAATTTCAAAGAACCAACTGACCCACATTCCAAGTACACAAAGGGACAGTTTTGGCCAAGCAATCAATGAACCAACCAATCAACAAAAATGCCAACTTCTTCCAACATAAACCAAAGGCAAAAACCAATTTCAAAGAACCAACCAACTAACCAAGCAACCAACCAACCTACATTCCAATTACACAAAGCCTAACAGTTAATCAAGAGTCTAAATTCCAATTAAGAGGCATCAACACAATTTCTTTATGCAACATCTCAGGAGACTAATTTCAACATCATAATCACAATAATTTCACTAAGCATCATAACAGGGGACTGATACCAGAGGTGGCCATCTTCAATCACCACAATGTAATGTTCACAAAATACACAACATACATTACAAAAACACCAACACATCATAATCAGAAATCATCACAACAGATTGCTACATCATAATCACAATTCATCACAAGGCACCCAAAATGCATGATCACGGAGTAAATTAAAAGCGAATAGAGAAGATAACAAAACCTCAGGAACTCTTTTGAGTTCCTTTGCGCAACAATAGGAAAGCATGCTCTGATGGATCCAAATCCTCCCCTTCATGATAGGGACTCATGGGGATTTCAGGACCTTCATCATCGAGGAGCTCATCATAGTGCTCATAAACTTTGAACAGACGCATGGTCCCATCATCTTCCTTCATGAACATATCATGGTAAGTCCCCCCTCTGCATTTTCACTTTTCCAGCCACACATCACCTCCTCATAAGGACTCCCCTGTTTTTCTTCCTCTTTACTGTCAACCTCCATCTTGACCTCATGCATCTTCTTTTTCCCCTTTCTTTGGGGTGCAAAATTTTCCTTACAACTCACCGCCATTAATGCGCACACTATCAGAGGTCTGTTAATGGGGTTTGCCCTAATTTTTTCTCTCTCCTCCTCAGAATTAGGTTCACAGATTTTCACCCCCTTTCCCTGAGATCTTCTTGTAGAAACCCTAGATCTAGGTTTAGGGATATGGGACTTACCAGTGGGGGTCTCAAAGAACAACTTCTTCTGCGCCAATTTGGTTTCCTCCTTTTTCTCTGCAATTTTCATGACTTTCTCTAATGCTTTTAGTGATTTTTTGCTTAGAAAAGTCGAAGCTTCGCCGGAGTAAAAAAGTTTCCATGCATAAGGAGATCCGTCGAAAATTGAATTTGCAAGATCTCTGCAAATTATCATTTCCTCTTGCGTTTTCGCAGCAAAAGCTGCATCATTTAGTGGTTGCGTGTTCACCATTGACGAATTTTGGTGAGAAGATGATGAGAGAGAAAGAATGTAAGAGAGAGAGAGAAGAAGATCTAGAGGTAGAGAGAAGAGGAGGAGTGAGAAGAGGAAGAGTGAGAATCGGTTGAGGAGAGAGAGAAAATTAGGGGTCTGGGTTGGGGGGTTTTGATGAACATTTATGATCAGTTTCAATTTGATCATAAATGTTGGTTGGTAGTTGAATATTGAGGAGTGAGAAAGGAAATTTGGTGGGAATCATTAATCAAGGCAAAGGTTTTAATCTGATTTTAAGTCCATATTAGTTGAACATAAACTAGTTAATCTAATATGTTATTGTCTAGTTAGATAATATGTTATTGTCTAAATAAACCATTCCAAAGCACACACTAAAGAAACAATTGCAAAGCATACTTAATCTAGCAAAACAATTACCCAACATGCCAAGTTGCCAACACTACAATATGATCCTGGAGTCCTGCTATATAGCATAAAGTGTGTTACACATTTAGTATTATTATAATTTAATAAGAAAAAGGATAGAAAAGTGAGAAACACCTGAGAAATTCATAAAGAAGAGATGTGAGAAAGCTTAGCCACCGTGAAACTGAAGTCGGCGCAACCCACCGACGATGAAAATTCAGATGAAATAGTACCCAGGTTTTTAGAAGAGAGAAACTCTTCAATTGATTTCCTTTGAGGGGTTCTTCAATTGATAGATTATACTTGACTTTAGTTTTCAATTACTTTGATGATCAATTATGGTAAAATGGTATTTTCCTTCCATTGCGTTGTTATTTTTTTTTTTGTCGGCATAATAAATTGATATTGAAAATTAAAACTTGGAAATTGTGTTTTGGGGAAGGAAGAAGCATACTTGAATGCTACTTTATTGCCATATGTGATCCTCAATTACGGATGATTAAGGAGGTGAATGGCTGAAATGTAATATCTTTCTTATTAATTTGCCTAACTATTAATCTATACACGGTGGTCTTGGGCCCCTTTCCGGCCTTGGGCCCTAGGTGGCCGCACTCCTCGCCTAGGCTCAGGACCGGGACTGCCCTTGTGGTGCAACCAATGGCCAAAGCCTGAACTAGAAGGTACAATAGCATCCTCACAAATATAAGGTCAGACGACAACTAACAAGAAACAATATAATCATTGATTTCTCTCTTTGCTTAGACTTTAGACACATCAAACTTATCACCGATATATTCTAAAGCCATTCAGCAGATCATCGCTAGCAAGCAGAACAATTTATTGTTGACTAACTAACAAAAAATTTAGTTCCCGCCCCAAATGTCAAGATAGTACAGAATCACCGGAGTTAAGATAATGTTGAGCATGAAATAACCAAAGATCGGTGTATTGCACTATCATAAAAATAGCAGCATATATTAAATATCGGAATCTGATATCTTCTCTTTAGGAGATGCATATTGCCTGCTAAGCTTTGATTTTGTCCAAGGATCCAAGGATGCCCTCTGTGGCGGCTGAGGAGTTGGAGGCTTTGACTGCCTAAGCTCGTTTTCTCTGTCAATAAACCTGTACAGAATAACATACCCGGAACCAATGTCAGATATACAGTGAGAGGGAAAAAGAATCATAACTTGAACAGCAGTAGGATGCAGCACATAACTACACTACAGCCCATATCAGGCAGTATATATGTCAGTAAAAACTGAAGAAGTTAGAGCAAAAAAACCGGCGAATCTCATGGCAACTGGAGATTGATTTCAAAATCAACTTAGTATAAAATCAAGCAATTTGCAAAACCCTGCAAAGACAGAAGATGATGTAGAACGAATTACCAGTTAACAAAAAACAACTTACTGAACAACAGTCTGCAAGCAGTAGAGTATCTTTTTTGTAAAAATAAAAGGGAAAAGGTCAAACCGTCAAAGTCTTACTCGATATAGGCCAATGGGGCAGCATCACCAACTCGAATACGTGTCCTCAGCAATCTTGTGTACCCACCAGCTCGGCCTCTGCAAGATAATTCAAATATTACCCAGCAATACAATAACAAACAGGTCTCTTTAGGTTCTATCCAGCAGCCACGAAACCAGAAATTTAAGCAGGCCAGATTTGAGATTCACTTGTATCGATATGCCAACTCGGTAAAAAGCTTGTGGATAACATCATCACCCCTCACAAAAGCAGCAGCACGTCTAGCGGCACAAAGTGAGCCCTGAAGTAGCATATCAAGATAATTCAGTCATTGAATAGTGAGCCCTGATAAGATAACACTATGCCATATCTAGACTCTAACGAGTTTTAATATGATCCTCCGACCCATTAGCAATCTAAATTCTATAGCACACCAGTTAGATAACTGAGAGTTCAGAAAGCATATTGTTGCCAACTCTCGACATAACACATAGAATAGCTTAAACCAAATATAACAGCTATTAACAAGAGGATGACAAAGTAATAAACATCTACATATATGCGACTATGCATGCATGGTGTTGCAAGGACATCAAGTAAGACAGTGAAGCAACAAGAAACATGAATGATTAGCCTTCCTCCATAGTAGAGCCGATAGCATGGTGATGATAAAGACTACTGCAAGACTGTAATATTAACGAGCATTGTCTTGCATGTGCAATAACAAATCAGGAGATAAAGGAACATGAAAATCCAAATTCCAGCAGTACATACTGGAATTAAGACAAATCTCAAGCCTCACACACTAATCCGACTCCCCAGCAGCCTGCCCATATTTAGGTCTGCTTTAGTAGCTCCTACCCAGGGTGTCTTCCTGTTGTCCAACTTTATTTGTGATTTTCTTGGGGTGGTGCATGCTTGAAGGCAAATGGGAACCATGTTCGAATTCATTTTATTCTATGATTTCACTATGGTCTGCCCACCTAGCAAGGAAACGGAAACAGATAATAATCTAGAAAAGGATACGGAAACTGCGTAAACAACAGAACAAGTATCTTCAAGAAAAAGCAGGGATTAGCAAAGTGTTATCAACTCTTCTTGACTTTCAAACTTGGCAACGTACAACTTTAATCATTTATATGTTCTATTATCTATTAGTAAAAATCATAGAAAATTGATAATTTGTGAATAAAATTAGACATCATGCATACTAAAATTTGTTTCACATAGTCAAAGTCGGAACAGTGCAAAAGTCAAAGCTTTCAACTAATAAAAAAACAGAAGTAGCTTTTCATAGATTTTGCTGAAACAAAAAAAAAGGCTAAGATTTTTTGAGCTCAAAGTAACTTGCGCCACTCGAAGTATTCACAAAGAGAAAGAAAGACACAAGAAGCAAAAGCATAAAAAAGTGGAAATATTGAATTCCAATTTGCAGGAGAAACTTCAGCTCACTGGGAATTGAAGCAAAGTTGCCAAAGAAGATATATAAAAGTTGAACATGATCTCAAGCTGAAATAGAATGTCAGCAAGATCCTCCAGTATCACATTTAGGCTTCCAAGTTCCAATCAAGCTCCCATTATGCATCTAAAGGACTAAAGAGCTCAGCAAGAATTTATGTATCAAATTGAGCTTTGAAGATTTTTGGAGTATTTAAACTCAATCCATATTTTATTTTTTTGGCAATTCAATGCACAGTTGATTTTTTCAGGGAAAACAGCCTGAAACAGTGCTCTTCTTAGAGAGACATTTTCAGTGCTACATTTAGAAGAGACAACCTAACCTAAAGTTTCTACAGTACATCTAATGCATAGCCACCACCATGCAGCAAAGGAAAAAGATGAGTTCTTAATTACAATTGCCACGGGCATATAGTATATCTTCTGATGCATAGCTTCTGAATCACTAGAGTTCATCTTGGTCATTGACAATTGAACACGTATGGTGACGGAAGAAAAGTAAGTTCCGGGATAGGTAAAATGTAGTGCACAGGACAGGCATACAGCTCATAAAAGCACCCTCCCCCCAACATCCCAACCCACCCAAAAAAAAATACCTACAAGAAGGCGAACCGCCGCAGCATGAACCTAGACTTGATATTTTGGAAACTGATAATAATCCCAGTAATAGTGTCACATTAGTAGGTTGGATAAATTTCTAAAATCTAAATCCATGATCCTAGTCAGGTAAGTGGCAGATAAATTACTAGACTCATAATCTACCCTCAAGTATTCATGTCTGATAGTATACATCCTGACATAGATATGTAGTACTTCCTCCGTATCAAATTAAATGCAACAATTGAGGTTGCACGGTCTCCTAGGCAAAATTTCTTAAGGGTTAATTAACAAAAGTTAGGGCAAGTGTTTAGTGTAATTAACCACCACCAAGTACCACCACCACCTAATGTTGCCACCACATACTGCCGCCGCCACCACCAACACCACCGAAACACCACTTCCATCAAAACACCTTCCTGCTGCCCCCGAAATTCGAATCCAAAATCAACCAAAAACCACCTTCCTGCTGGCCCCGAAATTCGAAACCCAAATCAACCAAAAAACCACCTTCCTACTGCCCCCACCGTCAAAACCCATTCCACCTCCACAGCACCACCGAAACGAGAGAAAGAGATCGAAGAGAAAGAGATGCAGGAGAGAGAACGAAGGAAGATGGAGGTGAGAGAACGACGAGATCGAAGGTGGTAGGGTGGTTGTGTGGTGAGAGAAACGAGATCGATGGAGGATGTCGGTGAGAGAAAGGAGATCGAATCTGGAGGATGTCGGTGGTTTTGGGCTGGTGGGGGAGGAGATCGAAGGTGGAGTATGTCGGTGGTGGGTGGTGGGTGGCGGAGGACGTATGAATGTCGCCGGCGAGAATGGTGATGATGATGGTGGTGGTGGAGGACAGAAAATGGTGATGGAGGATGCTGATGGAGGATGCTGATGATGATGGTGGTGGTGGAGGACAGAAAATGGTGATGGATGGAGAAAATGATGATGGGAGGATGGAGGAGAGAGAAATGGTGGTGAGTTGTGGGTAGTGGGTAGATTAATTTAGATAGATTAATTTTGATTAGGTTTGTAATTAATTTGATTCGGGTAGTATAATATGTGTTTTAGTTTTTTAATAAGGACATTTTGGTAATTTCAGGGGTAAAAATCATACCAAAAATAGAAAGAAGGAAAGTGTTGTATTTAATTTGAAACATCCATTTTTAGAAACTGTTGCATTTAATTTGATACGGAGGAAGTATAAAAAGTTTTTAACTTTAGACTAAATGATGAATAGTATTTGTCATGAAAAACAAGCTAAATCCCATGCTTGGACACATTCCCATATCGAACACCACGAATGCCAGCCTCGCCATTTAAGCCCCAATATCAATGAACCAACCAATAACAAAGTATAAGGAATAAAAGTCATAGTCCACCAAAATAAGATGCATCCTAAAACTCGTTGCAAAATTTAAATAAGCTAATTAAGAATAAATTTGAAAAAACGACAATGTCAAAGAGTAATTATATTTGAGGTATAATTCATTGGAAAAATTGACAACAAATGTCTCAACTTTGGGTGATAATTTATAAAAGGTCTGAACTATTGATTAACCTGTGTAGGTCCCAACTTTAGGGTCTTGACTTTTAGCAGGTCTCGGTAACTTAAAACTGACGATTTTTTTAAAAATCTCACCTAGTTCCTACATCCCTCCCTCAATTAACCCTTCTGATGTGACCCAAGCTTTACAAGTGATGACCTATTAAGCCAGTTTCAAGTCACTAAGGCCCGCTAAAAGTTAGGACCCCCTAAAGTTGGAACCTACACAGGTTAATCAATAGTTCAGACTTTTAAAAATTATCACCCAAAGTTGAGACATCTATTGTCTATTTTTCCTAATTCATATACTTACATCTTTTCCCAATTGAACCATATTATCAGCTAATCTTCGAATTTCTTTCGCCTACAAATACAAATTCAACAGAAAATGTACTTCAAAGTAGAAAATCAACATTAATTTAATTGAGAGACGCTAAAACCTCTGCATCATAAACCCTAAAAGTTTTTTTTTTTTGAAAAAATGAGAAGAGTGAAGAAGGAGAAAATATACCTTTGCAACAGTAGTTTCAATACGCTCGTGTTTCACCAACTGGGACACCATTGTTCTACACTCAAGAAAATTTGATATTTCATAAACCAATTAAGTAAAAATAAAAAATCACATTATTTAGAAAAATAAATAAAATAAAAGAACCTGAGCATAGACATACGGTGACCCGTAGGTCGATTGAGTTTCCTGAACTTGGTCATCGTAATCAATGGAGATAGAAAACAGGGTAGACGAAGAGTAAGAACTAAGAACAGTGAGGACTGAGGAGTGAAAGAGACGAAGCACAGGAGTTTTACAAGATCTCTTCTGTTGGGCTCCCCTAGGCCCCAAGCCTAATTATTAGCTCAATATACCACCAAAAATAACTGGATTGCTAAATGACGCCCTGAAATTTCCAATTTACGCCCTAAATACGTGTATAAAAATACGGCTTTGGTATATTTCCATCTCTTTTCTCATTTCACCCCTTCCTTCTTCACTTCCCCTCCCTATCATCTTCAACATCACCATCGCCTCCGACACACCACCACCGGCGCAGGCATACCACCACCACACCCACGCGCAGGCATACCACCACGGCCCGCAAGGCACACCACCACGGCCCGCCGGCACACCACCATCAATTACTCCGGCGACAAAGTTGGGCCTCTCTCCGGCCAACATAACTCCAGCAACAAAAACTCCGACAACACCTCGGCTAATAACGAACTCCGCGCAAGGTTAGTGTACAAATTCTAAAAATATATGCGGGCGCCTAATTTAGGTGCTCGCACCATTGGTGGGCGCCTAAATTAATGGTGCAGACGCCTAATTTAGGCGCCCCACCAGTGGTGCGGCGCCTAATTTAGGCGCCCCCACCATCGGTGCGCCTAATTTGGGCGCCCGCCCCGCTTTGCCTTTTAAAAAAAAAAAAAAGAGGAGAGAAGGGGTGGTGGTGATGATTTGTCGGTGTACGGTGGTGGTGGTGTGTCGGTGTACGGTGGTGGTGGTGGTGGTGGTGGTGGTGCCGTCGAGAAGAAGATGGTGATGGTGGTGGTGGTGGTTGTGGAGGAGGAGGGGTTAGGGAAGTGAGTCAAGGGGAGGAGAGAGAAAAAATTGGATGTATATAAATACAGTATAAAAATACTGTATTTATGGCGTTAATAGGAAATTTTAGGGCGTTGTTTAGCAAAACCCAAAAATAAACACCACGTGTCTTGGTTGCAACTTGCGAAGGGCCACCCGGTACATCATCGACATGGGCATATTTGCCAATCAAATGATATAGTCGGTCTTTATAGTGCTTCCTTGTTTGAGCAAAATAGATGATAAATATTAAAAAAATTGTGATTGGAAGCATATAGTTCTACATACTTTTTAATCTTTTTTTTTAAGCCCCCTTTTGGGAACTCCTTGGTAAGAAGAATTTCCTCAAAACTGTCCTCGCACAAGGTCACTCACCTAGAGGTCCAACAAGCCCCAACCTCTCCACAAACAACATTGAAATTTGCTTCCACCAAAATCTGAACCTTGGTCTCCCATGTGGGAGATAGGAAGCTATACTATTGGACTCAAGAGTCCTTGGTACATACTTCTGCCTCTTGGCTTGCTCAATTTTCAACCAAAAATATATATAATTTATAAGGACGTATGTTGTCATGGCACGAATATGACCATTACCGGCACGTACAGGTGAAAGTTATTTGGATAAAAACCAAAATCCAATTCAATTCAAACTGAATTAGTAATTCGGATTGGACTCAAATTATGTTTGGATTGGATTCGGATTGAGTTTTTTAAAAATTTAGGTTTTCAGATTAGTTTGGATTGAGGGTGATTCGATCCAAAAATCCAAAATAACCGAATAGCAAATAAGCCTTGTACTGAATATATGTATATTTGGCTTGGATTTAAGTATTTTCGGTAAAGTTTTTGGGATTTTATGTATTATTAGTTGTCATTGAATTTTTATGGGTTTGTATGAATTAATTTTATTATCCAATACTTTATTTTAATGTCCGTGCCTAAATTATTTCATCAAAAGAAGAGAGTTTAAAATTTTGGATATTTCGGATTGGATCCAATCTAGTGTTTGAAAATTCAGATTATTGGTTTGGACTCAAAAGTTCATTGGTTTGGATTTGGATTCGAAAATTGAATCCAATTTTTGTTCAAATTGGATTGGACTAGGCCTAAATCCAAACTATACACCGAACTTTCACCCTTAGAGACACGTGGGCCACTTTTTTTGAAGTTTTGGCATGACCTTGGCCCCTTCGGATTTTTCTTGGGTTGTTCTAACTTCTTGGTCTGATTTGATGAAACACGAGGCCTACTAGCTAGCCCGATACATGGACCTGCGTGACCAGGCACCGGGCACGTACACAACTATACACTGAATCATGGGTATCCGACAGCCCTCCATCTCGTATTCCAATGGGTTTCGATTCCTCCTACTTCTAGTTCATTATTAATTTTCCATATCCTTGCCCTTACAGAAGCAAGAAGTCTCCTTACTATAACAATTTATTAATGGAAAGTGGTTTTTGCCCATGCGGCCATGCTCCCTCCAATTCCAAATCAAAGTTCAAGATTCAATTTGTAATGTCTGCTCAGGCCTACTCCTTCACAAAATTAGATCCTCCAAAATTCTCAAAATTAAGGCACTATCTTCAGTTTCCAAGGTTTTTCCCTCTGAAGTTTCAAAACATAGATCCTCCATGTTCCTTTATTGAACCTCTCAAAGTCGATAAGAGGAAGGGTTCCAAGCCCAAATCTTCTGTCTTCATCGAAAATGATTGAGTTGCCGAACACCCTCGTCATATGAGTATATCGCACAATTTTATGTTAATCTAACATATATATAAGCTTAATTATCCTAATATGATTAGAAAATTAAGTCAAAAGATACATGAAATCGGAATTTTTTCCATAGATATTGTTAAAGGAACTTTTAATTCTCTCTATGCACCAATATTGAAATTAATTCCCTGCATACTGTCCACGTAGGACGCAAGTAGAAAATATAATTTTTTATTTAGTTGAAGTAAAACCGCTGCTTAAATTAGCGGTTATACTAGATAAACCGTTAACCTGAATAGCGACTTGTCATTAACTAAACCCCAAATCATATTTGGGGCCCATGAAGATAACCGCTACTGTGAGTAGCGGCTTGCACAAATTACAAATTTACAATTTACATTCTCTTCATGGGCTTGTATAACCTTTTCTCTCTCCTCTGTTTCTCCCCACTCTACCACCATCCTACGCTGCCACTCCTCAATTACAATCCTAATTATTCCCCTAAACCATTATCGTCCAAATCTAAGCTCATTTCTCGCTCCAATTCTCCCCTTGTTGTTAAGATGACTGTTTCTGTTGATGAAAAGAAGAAAACTTTCACCCTTCAAAAATCTGAAGAAGCTTTCACTAAAGCTAAGGCAACCCACCTTTTCTCTTTCTCTAATTTACTTTTGTTCTTTGTTGAGATCGATGAATTGGGATTTTTGTGCTTCATTCTGGGTGTTTTTCTTTGGAATCTTTTGTTCGGGTTACTTGTTTTGTTGATTATAGGTGTTTGTTGTATGAAGGGGGATGCTTGGTGGACGCGACGCATGTGATGGTGGTGCTGGATTCGGCAGGTTCCGGTATTATCATGGTGAAGAGTACCAGTGGTTTAATCTACCAGACCGCTATTCTAAACAGCGGTTTTCCTTATCTGATAAAACGCGACTTCCAGTAGCGGTTTTGTATGAAGAAAATAAAAAAAAATAATTATCTGCAACCATGCTGACGTGGACAGTATGTATGGAATTAATTTTAACTTTGGTGCATAGAAGGAATTAAAACTCACTTTGGCAATATCTAGGGAAAAAATGAAATCGAGCTAAATATTAATTGGATGGATTTAGTAATCCGCACGTATACATAATATATTACAGCAAAACATCGTAAACTTTCGAAAGCCATATATTTTAATTTAGAAGTCTCCTTCGGTGTGTCATTTGTTGTTGCAAATATCTTCATGTCTAGTTTCGAAATTCATTGGAAACTTTCAATTATCTTAATTAAGCATATTAAAAGTTACGGTCAAAAGAGTGTACATAACTCCTTTTCGCATTGCATCTGGTGATACTTCCTCTCACTTTGGCTCAAGCTCATACTTAAAAATATCCATGTCGATTCTTATGCAATATAATGTAGCTTCCTTCAAAATGCTTCTATTGACCAAGATTGGATAATCATACTTCAAATATGTTCTTGATACCTGAAATTCATCAAAAACACACAAAACATATTGTAGGCATATTTTATTGTCCAAGTGGTATGAGCATGTATATGACTACCTCATTGATGGGTTTTATTAAAAAAAAAACTTTTTTTATGTCGCCAACAAGTCTTTAAAGGAAGACTCATAACCTAATTGGATATTAGAAGATCTTAGGGACAACTTAGGGACTTATCCAACGTATGTTTCCCCGTCATAACTTTATGATTGGTCATTGAACCAAAAATTGAGTTCAGGGGTAAGGCTACGAACATGATCAGGAATCACGCTCGCCCATTGTTGGCATCTACTTAATACAATTCATAGACAAGTTTCATGTAATTAGACAATCAAGCATTAAATTTCAATACCCTAAAAAGATTAGTTTAGGTCGGTTCATTAACCACACAAAAGACTGATTTTTAGTGACATACACCAATTGTTCAAATTATCTTATTAGACGTTAAAAAATTTATTTAGGCCTTATAATTAGCAATAATAAGTATGTGAGGTGATAAAAGCAATAAACATGAAAGCATGAAATAATGGAAACAAGGAAATATGTACAAGAATAATAACGAAAGAGATTTAGAGAGAAGAATATATAAGGAACTTGAATTATTTATAGATCTACATCATGAATAATTCATTAATAACTTCAAAGAATTAAATATGAATTGAATAAATAAAAGGACCCTCAGGAATATACCTTAACCGCCTTGGTCTTGGAATAACAATCTTCAGAAGAATAGTCCTTGGAACTTGAAAACAAAATTCAATGGAGGGTTTGAATGTGTTTATGGATTTTTGGTTGAGTGTTTGTAGAGAGAGTATGTGAGTATTATGTGGAAAAGTGGGGAAAAAGTCTTAAAATCGAGTTAAAACACCAAAGTATTTATAGGCAAAATCACGAGGAGAGCAACGACAAAGGCGTGTGCACCGCACAGTCAGCGTTCGCCTGGCGCACGCCTCTTGGTTTTGGCGCAGCAATCATACATGGTGTGCAGGCTGCTGCATCAGAGTGCATGCTCTGGTTGCGTTTATGCGTTTCGCAAACTGCCTCTGTGTTGCACGTGGGCATCCTAGTGCGCGGGATGCAACGCAAATCTGAGCGTTTTTTTTATATTTAATACAAAATTAAAAGATTCCTTTTATCCTATATTAAATATTATCATTTGAATTATTTGGAAATCATTTACCTAGAAGATAAACACGGATTTTTATAAAATTATTTAATAAAGAATATTCATTTGAAAAATTCAATTAATTTTCATGGATAATTAATTGGGCACTTTCAAAATTGGGCTTAAAAATACAATTAGTTATCAAGTATAATTAATTGGGCTTTTAGGGATTGACTAAAAATATATTTAATCATCAAGATCAGAATAATAATTGGGTTTTAAAGCGATTGGACTTTAGCTCTTTGGATTGATTGGACCGATTAGCACGATGGTGTGTATCATCATAGGGTAATTAAATGGGGAGACATATTTAAGTGTCTACAGAAGCTCCCACATTGACTGAGGTTTGGAAAACTGATAGTCAAAGTATACGTTGTCGGGACATAGAACGTTTTTAGATTTTCTGCAATCTAAGATTGTTATTTATAACATCGGTACCTAGCTGGATAATAAACACAAGCAATTCGATTAGCTTGCAAGGAGAAATGTTAGAAATATATGGTGCAAGAAAAAATTTAAGAAATTCGTTTATCTTAAAGATGGAAACTAAAGAAATTCGTTTTTCCAAGGAAAGTGATTTTAGGAAATTCGTTTTATCCTATGAAATAGTTTTAGGAAATGTGATTATCCTGTAGAAAATGACTTTCGAAAATTCGTTATATATCAAATCGTTTTAGGAAATTCGTTTATCCTATGGAAATGAATTTAGGAAATGCGCGTTTATCTTACAGAAAATAATTTTAGGAAATTCGTTTATCCTACGAAATATGATTTTAGGAAATTCGTTTATTCTACAAAATATGATGTTAGGAAATTCATTTGTCCTATAAAATAACTTAAACAATTCATTAATGCAAGAAATTTGTTTATCCTGTTGTTGTCCGGAATGCGCGCTCGACCCTTCTGATAGTTGTTTCGTATAGAGTTGTTTAACGCTGGATTTGGCGTTGATGATGTCTCTATACATGTAGAATGTAAAGAATACAAACATGCAAATTAAAATATTACTGGGACAAGCATATTCCCCATGAGGTGAGTGCTTTTGAAAGGGGTAATTTATGAGAAATTCATTCGCTCAACAACGGGAAAGGAAGGAGTAACTTATGAAAAGTTTATTCACATGAAGGGTAGGTAAAAATGATTTTTATTTAAAAGGAGTAACTTGCGGAAAGTTCATTCGCTTAAAAGCAAGAGAAAAGAATAAATGACCAAAAGTTTATTTGCTTGAAAGGGATAATTCAAGATAGATTGATTTGGTTAAAAGTTATTGGAATAGGAATAACTTACTAAAAGTTCACTCGCTCAAAGCGAGAGAGAAAGGAATTACTTACAAAAAGTTTATTTGCTCGAAGGCGAGAAAAAAATAACTTACGAAAAGTTCACTCACTCGAAAGCAAGAAGGAAATAACTTACTAAAAGTTCATACGCTAAAAATCAAGAAAATAGTATAACTTACGAAAAGTTCATTCGCTCAAAAGCGAGAAGGAACAACTTACAAAAAGTTCATTCGCTCGAAAGCAAGAACGAATAATTTACTAGAAGTTCATTCGCTAAAGCCACGAGAAAAGAGTATATCTTACGGAAAGTTCATTCGCTCGAAAGCGAGAAGGAATAAGGCATACTGATGATCTAAAACTATGAGGATATAATGTAACTATGACACTAGAATTAAAAATCTTTGTGTGCGCATGTACATATGAGACTAGACTCGATGACTAATGCAAGAAGTCTATGACTAATGAGATGATATACAAGCTAGATGTGATGCTACTTGTTCCTCTAGAAGCTCAAGATTTTTCTTCTAGAAAACAGTTTTATAAAAGAGAAATATGAAGCCCCCAAGGATGATCCATTCAGTTGAAAGATTATGTCAGATTTGAAATGTGTTACAGAACCAGTCTTTGTAATGCTTCGAGCTTGGTATGCTACAGGCCTAAATGAGCCCATAAATGATTTTTGATCTTGCATTATTTTGTCGTGTGGGCCTGGAGCCCATGATAATATGTATAGGCTCCTAGTGAAGTTCTTAGCGAAGTAGGCCTAGAGCCCATGATTTTCTGTGTGAACTTGTGATGAAGCCCCCAACAAGATTGAGTTAATGAAGTATCTAACTTGATTGCTTAATTTTCGAATATATCTCATCACACTAAGTGAAAGTTTCGACCAAAGATTCCATATAGGGTCCTAATATGAAAAAGAGAAGAGGCTAAAGCCAAAGAAAGGAACGCTCAAAGGATGAAGTGCGGTTATAGCGCTCAGCATCGAAAGGTTATGTTATGGTTGACTTAGAAGGTTAAATGTGGTTGATAAAATGGAAGGGAAGAAAAAGAAAAAGGTGGAGCTATAATGAATTGACCCATGCAGTAAGGTAGGCCAATGATGTAGGTTCAAACCCAGTCTAATTCTGAGGGTAGGGATGAACATTGGAAATTCATGATTTAGGCGATCGCCTTTTTTTCATGGGCCTAAATGAGCCCTATTGTTAAGTTTTGAATCGAAATGGTCAGGCCTCGAAAGAGGTTGCCTATGTATCCATGAAGGAATCAGGCCAATCATAGCTAGCATTTTAGTTAGTGGTCGGACATTTTGCTTGGAGCCACTTGCAATAATTTTGGGCATGTTTTGATTTAGAAAGAGGTATTGGAAAGGATAAATAATGATGTGGGGTTGATTTGTTTCGAAGCGATCGGACCTCAAGGTGAGGTTTCTTGCGTATCTTTAGCAGAATCAGACAATTCGAAGTTCAGGCTAATGAATGGGAAGATGATGCCCTGACTTTTGTCTAAGTCTCCATTTTGGGTTTTTAACCTAGCGGGCTTCGACTTGTCTTTTATTGTTTATGGGAATGCGATATAGTTGTGAATTATATATGAAGGTAATAATGAATGGTTTTGGTCATGGAAGGTCTTTGGTCAAATTGGAGGTTTAGAAGGTTTATGGATAAAAGTTTTGGAAAGAATTACATTTGACAAAGCATTGGTTGGCTTATTTGCAACACTTTTTTTTTTCTTCCTTTTTATGCTTTTTTTTTTCATTTTTCCATTTTTTTGCTTTTGCTTTTTTTTAAAAAATTTGATTTCTTGTTGCTATTTCTTTTTTCGCTTACCCTGAATATTGATGTCAAGGTTAAAGGGAGAGGAAGATTATTTGTTTTGGTGATAAGAGTTGGAAAATGGCCTTGGTGAAGGAAGGATCGCCTCTTTTATACCAGTTATGTTCATTGCCTTTATTTAGAAAAGTCGTGAGAATTAATTTTTTTTTAGGCGACAACCACGATTTCCATTATATGCTCATTAATGTAAGAGTAAAGGAAAAATAAATACTCATTTATTGATTGGAAATGATGAACATGCAATAAAGGGAAACCTATACTAGACTAGGCAGATAAAATAAAAAGACAGAGAATATGAAAATCCTAAATCCGGACTCCCGCATTGCACGTGATAAGCGACCTCGAATCTGGGGCATTTTTGTCGTAAGAGAAATTAGAAGTCTTCTATCATCGATCATGTCTTGTGTGAGATTCTTTAGGATCCAACATTCAGATGTTAGATGTCCTTTACCTTGATGGTACTTGCAATATGAGGTTTGATTCCAATTTTTGGACCTATTTTTAAGAGGTGGTTCTGGAGTAGGCCTTAGGCCCTTATAGGAGAAATCGCGCCTTTGGCGTGAAGATGGTCAAAAGCAATCTCATAACTCATTTCTAGTGAGGTATACTTTCTTCAAGGATTCTTTCGAGGCCTGATGGTATTCAATGTAGGTCCATGCAAGACAGTGACATGAAGGTATTCCGATTGGAGTAAAAGTTTCCTTATTTTATTGGGCATTTGAAGGTTAGGTGAATCATTAATAACCCTTTTGTCCCTGCTAGAAAGAAGCATACTTTCTTGTAAAGGAGATTATTCTTTGATGTCGGACTTGATTGAATGTCTCAAAAGTGACCTACGTGGTATGATATCCTATGGCTCATTGATCCTTTGTTGGTTAACTACCATTGTATCAAAATGGTCTAATGCTTTGATATTTTGACCATGGCTCTCTAAAAGAATGTCTTGATTTTTCTCAAGCCTAATCATTCGGGCCACAAGATATGTTAGCATGTTCTTAATCTCGTCTATTTCTTCTTGAAAGGTGCTCGACATTTTTCAATCAGATTGCGTACTCTCAAAAATGGATCATCACATGGGAGATTTGAGATCAAGAATAGAAGGGAGAAAAGAGGGAATGTGAATTTATAAAGTTTGAGCTCCTAAAGGAAGAAAACCTATTCCTATATGAATGTATAAGTTTTTTTTGGATGCAATAAATGACTAAACTAATCCTAGGATGCATGTATGAAATTTTTTTTCCTGATTTTATTTTATTTTTTATAGATGAATAAACTAGACTTTATGCATGACTCTATCTGTGCGTTCGAACCTGTAAAGGTTGCCTACATATCCTAAATAGGGAATCAAATGGCTTATATTTCTGGAATACAAAATGAGGAGTTTAGATGCAACGAGACTCCTAAATGTTTAAGAATTCTAGTTATGCAAGAAGTGAATGAGTGATGGATTATGCAATGCCGAGGGACTCTAATATGAATAAAGTTCTAGCGGACACAGAATCGCGTGGACTTTGGAATCCTAGATATGACAGACTTCTAATATTTAGAATTTTATACTTTAAGGATGTTGGACTCCTAACATGCATAAGACTCTAGTGGACCTAGACTTGCAAGATGGGCGGAATTCCAATTGACTTAGACTCATATTCTGTATAGACTTCTATGAATTTTAGACTCCTAAGATGAGAGTAATTCTAGTGACTCTAGGCTTATTAGTTGTATGGACTTAGGAAGGGTTCAGACCTCTAACATGGATGAAGTTAGATGAGTACAAGGACTCTAGATGAAGTGAAACTGGATGAACCTAGACATTTCAATTAGATGGACTTCTAATGGAGTTAGGATTTCTAAGTGGATGAGATTTTTACGGTAAGATGGACACTAAAAAGCAATCCTGATAATATCGAAAGTAGACAGAATATGAGGAAAGGGTAGTGATACAATTTTCGAAAGGGTTAAGAGATATTTTCAAAAGAGATGGAAGATGGTGAATTTTTTTTTTGAATGAGATAGGAAATAGCAAAAAGATGATGATAAGTTTTTGAAAAAGATAAGGGATAAGTTTTTGAACTAAATTGAGATTTTCGAGAAAAGTGAAAATTTTGAAAAGTCTAAATGAATGCAAGATACAAAATGCCTAATTGGCCATCATAAAGCATAGATTGACAATAGCATGAGACACATATGATGCGCGCCATACAACAATGTTGCGCGTGCGCATGCCCTCTGTGTCTGGCGTAAGAGCGGTGTGCCAGGAGCATCAAGATGTGTTTGGCGCACTGCTCCTTAGCATGCAATTTCTTAATTGGGGCAAAGTTTTGGTCGATTTGACAGTTTTTTCTTGGTATGTTTTCGAAATAGATGCAATGCTAGTCAAGCACATCAAGTTAGCAAGCAAGATAATATGCACAGGTAGGCAAATTAAATTGGCACGTAATAAGCATGCAAAGTTCTCAACCTAAAGTCAAGTTGTACGTTTGAAACTATGGTCAGTTTTAGGTTTAGGCTTAAAAGGGTGCACGACTAAGAGATTGATCCCGTGCTTCATATCTTTGCTTAAAAAGACGACCACGTGTAGGACGCACTCCAGTATCTGATCAGGAAGAAGAGAGCAATGCCATGGTTGGGTAGGTTTGCTTATGACTAAGATTCAACACTATTACACACGAAGCCTTTTGGAAAGACAAAGCGCAAGCCCCCTAGGGGTGGCCTCATGCATAAAAAATGCACTAATGAGGGACGGACAATATTCTTATATTGACTCTGAAAAATAGGAATGCATATGCAAAACAATATGTCATTTAAAAACATTAAAAGAGAATGAATTGTATTTTTCAAGTTTCACCCACTCATCAAAATTTAATTTGAATCCTCCCCAGTGAAGTCGCCAAATGGTAGACATATTTTTATTGCCTATGCGGTGTGAGGCGTGTATTTGGCTACCTCTTGATGGGTTTTACTAAAAAGCGTTTTTTTGATGTCGCCAACAAATCTTTACAGGAAGACTATGAAAACCTAATTGGATATGGGGAAATCTTAGGGACTTATCCAATGTAGATTTTCCCGTCATAACATTCATGATTGGTTATTGAACCAAAAATTGAGTTCGAGGGTGAGGCTACAAACGTGATCCAGAATCACGCTCGCGCATTGTTGGCCTCCACTTAATACGATTCACAGACAAGTTTCGTGCAATTAAACAACCAAGCATTAAATTTCAACACCCAAAAAATATATGACTAGGTCGGTTCATTAAATATACAAAAGACTAATTTTTAGTGACATGTTATTAAGCAATCATATTACTGGGGATCTTGAACCAATTGTCCAAATTATATTCTTAGACGTTAGAACATTTATTTAGGTCTTGTAATCAGCAATAATAAGCATGTGAGGTTATGAAAGTAATAAACATGAAAGCATGAAAATATAAAAACATAGAAATATGTACAAGAATAACAAAGAAAAGAGATTTAGAGAGAATAATATACAAGGAACTTGAATTATGTGTAAATCTACATCATGAATAATTTGTTAGTAACTTCAAAGAATTAAATGTGAATTTAATAAATGAAAGGACCCTCAGGAATGTACCTTAATCACCTTGGTCTAGGAATAACAACCTTCGGAAGAACAATCTTTGGAGCTCGAAAACAAAAATCAATGGAGTGTTTGCATGTGTTTATGTATTTTTGGTTGAGTGATCGGAGATAGAATATGTGAGTATTATGTGGACAAGTGGGGAAAAGGTCTTCTTAAAATCGTGTCAAAATACCAAAGTATTTATAGGCAAACAAATCCAAAAATCACGAGGATAACAGCGAAAAAGGCATGCGCATAGTGCAGCAAGCCTACGTGGCGCGCAGGTTGCTGCGTTAGTGTAGGCTCTGGTTGCATTTCTGCATTTTGCAAACTTCCTCTCTGTTGCTCGTGGGAATCTTGGTGCACTGGCCGCAACGGAAATTTGAGCGGTTTTTGTATTTATTCCGAAATTAAAAGATTCCATTAATCCTTTATTAAATATTATCATTTGAATTCGAAAATCACTTATCTAGAAGATAAAAACTTATTTTTAATAAATTATTTAATAAAAATATTTATTTGAAAAATTCAATCAATTATCATGAATAATTAATTGAGGTCTTTTAAAATTGGGCTTAAGAATACAATTAATTATCAAGAATAATTAATTGGGCTTTTAAAATTGGATTTGACTAAAAATACAATTAATTATCAAGAATAGTTAATTGGAGTTTTAAAGTGTTTTTGGACTTGAGCTCTTTGGATTACTCCCCTTCGGTCAGATCGATTTGGACGATGGTGTATCATCATTGGGTACTCAAATGGAGAGATAGATTTATGTGTCTACACAAACCAAATAGCAGTAGAAAAACATAACTTCAGTATATAATAAAATAATGAACCTACTGGTGGACTTAAATGCTTTAAAATTCAACCTATTCACCTAAAATTATAATTTCTCCGCTCCTAAAGTAAGTGTTATGCTGAGTAAATTGATACTCTATTTATCAACTAACTTTGACTCTATTTTATTGTTACTATATAAGGAAAAACATGAACAAATGGGATCTTGTTAGATTTGTCTCAATGTATACTTTCAAAATATCAACTTTTTATAATTTTACTTGTGTGTAATTAAATATATTAATGATCAAAGAAACACATTGTGTTACGTAATTAAGTGAATGTAACACTTATATAAAAACAGAGGAAGTATATAAAATAATATGTGCATATCACTATATATTCTAAAATACCCTACTATTCCTTGAAACCTCCAAAATATTCATTATTTCTCTCGAAAAAAGTTAAGCGTAATTAAGAAAGTGAGAAGGATATAATTTTTGTATGAAATTCTTGCTTTTGTAGAATATAGTTGTGGACCATTTTGTGAGTAAAAACACAGTACATCGTATGATGTATTACTTCTATGTTAAAAATACTTCCTCCATTTTCAGATATTTGACACGTTTTGACTTTTACACTATTCACACACTTTTCTTAACCGTGTTTTGTGATTTTTACGTAAGGAAAATATAGTCATATAAGATCTTGTTAGATTTTTCTCGACATATATACTTTTAAAGTATCAACTTTTTATAATTTTTACTTATAAAGAATCATATATACTAATAAAAGGAGAAAAAATTAGCCTACGTGGCATACTCCTATGAATCCAGCCTTCACAGTGCACAACAGATTTATAGAGCAAGGAGGGTACACACCATGTATCATGGTTTATTAAAATGCAATGTTTGATGCTCTTTTTATTTGTTTCTAAATTTGCTTGCATAAATCATTCAATCGCCCATCTTATAAGGAAATGAATCATTTACTTCCAAAAGAAATTCCATAATTTAACCACATACAATTTGGAAACCGGTCATTTTAGGATGCAGTATTCACAGAATTATTATTGCAAAATGAAACAAAATCGCTCCTAATTGATCATTCCATTGTGATTTTCGCATAATTGATCATTCCATAACTCCATTGTACTATAAATAAATAATCTAATATATAAGGACTGTTAATGCTCTCAAATTTTCACATTAGAAAAAAATGTCCAGTCTAAGAGGAAAAAAGGTTGCTACCCATTGTTGTGAAATTGTCAACCTCTCAAAAAAAATCATCCACCTCTCAAAAAAAATTGTCCAGCATTGAGGAAAATCACCAACATTGATAAAATAATACCCAATTCCTCTGTAATATATAAGAATCCACACTGATCTTGGATTGCTTTCAATAAATAATGCACTCTAAATTCAACAGCATCCACTTCAAGTTAAGTAAAAAAAAAATTCAAGATACCGGTGTTGCATGTCTATAAATAGATATATTAACGCCGGAAAAATCTTGCATCAAATAATGGATTACCAATTAATATTCAATCCAAAAAAATTCCATTGAAATTACAAGAGTACTAAAGTATTACCTTTAAATTATAGAGGACATGCAAGTAAGTTCTAATCGCATTTGGAGAAGAACAAAACAGATCGATTTAAAGCCCATAGCTTATGGCTTCCTTATGCATGTCGTGAGCACTAAATCTTTGCCGTAAAGTTGCTTTGGCCATTAAAGGTACGTAATAGCATTGAATCTTCGCCGAAAAGAAGGCAATGAAGAAAAGGATTGTATTGGGGTTTTTTTGGGCATTATTTCTACAGTTTTAGTAGTATGTAATTTGATTCTTTTGAAGAAACATGCCAATGTGTAGCGAGAGTGCAAAGTTCTATTCACATGACATTAGTTTTTGAGGGAATTGGATAGAATGGATTTGTGGTGGTTGATGGATCGAAACTCAAAGATAATGTAAGGTGAAAGAGTTATAGTAACAGGTTGAAGAAGTAATGAAATGGGCTATTTTTAATTTAAGTGAATGAGAAACATTATGAATGGGTCTAGAAGATTTAAGAGCAGCTCCAGCTAGGGATGTTAGTGGGTAATGGACCTTACCTAGATCCGTGGATCCAGATCCGTTTTTAGTGGATATGGATCCTCAAATTTTGGACCCTACGGATCCGGGTAGGATATGGATCCTGGTTTTTGAAAACAGATCTAGACCGGGTCCTATATTATTACCCGGATCCGGATCCATTACCCTTTTTTGAAAGTTATTTTAAAATATATAATTAAAAGGGTAAAAATTAATGTTAAACTCTTAATGTTATTTATGCACGGATTTGTTATATTATGGTTGAATGCTTGCTTACTTCAACATCGACAAATGAAGATGTTAAATGGCGTTGTTTTGTTCTTTAAAATCTCTAATTATTGTGAAAATTAGGGTCGTTTGAAGAAAATAGGTTAGGATCCGTTTAGGACCCGGATTTGTAGGATCCATTGGATCCGGATTTGTAGGATCCATTGGATCTGGATTTGGATCCTCAATTTTATTACCCACAGATCCGGGCAGGATATGGATCCTTGCTTAAAAAAGGATATGGATCTGGATCCTTGCCTAAAAAAGGATATGGATCTAGATCCTAGATGACCCTGTCCAGATCTTGCCCATTGCCATCTCTAGCTCCAGCGGACCAAAATAGGTTACAGCTTGCAAATATTAAAAAGATGGAGCTAGTAGCTTGGTTGTTGGAGTGAAAAGAAAGTTGTTGCTTGGGGAAGCCAAGTAGCTCCACAAAGCTACTTGCTTTGTTCTACTTTTTGTGGGTCTCACTGTCCACTTTTTGTTGCTTGGTTGTAGTTTTCCATTGGGAGATGTTGTAGTTTTCCATTGGGAGAGGTTGTAGTTTTGGAATGTTGTAGTTTGGAAATCTGATGTGGCACACAAAGCTACAAGTGGTTGTAGCTTACCATCGTAGTTGCTCTTAATAGAAGAACCAACAAGATTACATGTTTGCCAATTAAAATTTTTTCATACCATATTTTGATTAGTATAGATAAGCACATATAAATTTAGGATAATTAAGTTCATATAAGCAAAAATAAGTTGAATTCATAATGTTCAAGAAAATATTTAGCTTTGGCAATTAATTATTACATAAGGCCATAATATCTTCAATTGTGGAATTAATGAGAATAATCTAAATCAAACATATTGTTATTCTCCATAGCTCCACTATATCTTATGATATACTCCCTCCGGTCCATAATATCCTTCCCATTTATTAATTCTCCATAAACCAAGGAATATTATAAAGTATTGGAAGTGGGGTTGTAGGATTAGTTATTGGGGAGGATAGAAAATGTCATATGCAAATATTAAATTATAAACTTCGGGGAGAGAGTGTCATATTGTGAACAACTTGTGGGACATATGCAAATATTTAATTATTATTATAAACATACCAAATATGAAATAAAGTAGACATGAGAAGAACTTTATTTAACACCATTAAATGGAAAGTGAGAAGAACTCTATGGAACAGAGGGAATAGATATTTTTGGGCATAATTTATAATAAGATATCTAGCACAATTTTTAATAAAACATCAAATATTACTGGGCCGACATGACACGACATGTCTTACTAAATGGATTAGGTTAAAATTGAGGTTTCCAACATGAAGATGACACGCTTGAACCCGTTTTAACATAATTGCTACATTAAATAGGATATTGATAAGAAAATTGGTTTATAGTTATCAAAAGTAGCTTAACATGACAACGACAAGAACCAGACACGAAAAAAGTGGGTTAGTATTGACATGTCTCAACACATTTAATGACAAGGGTCAACACAAAACGTCTATTAAATGGGTTGGGTAAATGTCAGGGTTTTCCAGCCCGTTTATATATGACACGAGTACAACCTTTTGATAGCTCTACATATTAGCATAAAAACGCAAATGGCAGACTTACATGGTTCTATTTCTCAGTTTTTCGATTGACAAGCACGTACTATAATCAATGATACTTCGTCTGTCATTCAACAAGTGGTTTCACCTAAGCAAAAACATACTGACGACACAAAATAATTGCACCTCTATTGATGCTATTCAATATGTGACTCCATTGTAAAAGAAAAAATAACAAATTTTTTGGGGGTAAGATGATTAGTAATGATGTTGCATTATCTTTGTCTATCTTATCAAAAGTTTTATTGCAAAACTCATTTACGAAAGTTAAATCAAATAAATAAAAGGAAAAATTGACATTAACAATCTGAACTATGGACAGTTTGCTTTAAAATGTCTCAATTTTTAATTATCTTATAGCAGTCTCTTAATTTAAGGAACTAAAATCATAAATATTAAAAGGAGCAATCCTTTAATTGTCAAGCTTATATGTCAAAAGAGGGATTTATAAGTATTCAATTTTAGTTGGTTTATAAGAGATTGAAACTGTTGTGAAAGATCAGATAAAGTTATTGAATTGGAAAAGTTGTTAATTTGCCTATGCACTTTGTTTTGACAGCTTCTTTTGTCTTTGATGTAAAAGATAACATTGAAATGTAAATCATATAGAGAACCTATAAACCACACATATATTTTACAAGTACTACTTATTTATATTTGTTTACTATACAACATTATTATTTTCTAAATTAGTCTTAATGAATATCAAAAAATTTGTTGGATCCATTTATATTCTTCTGCCAGTTGGATTAATGGGTCGTCCGGTTGGAAATGATAACAAATTCATAGGTTGTTAGAAGAAGCTCTAAAATAGATATACATATGGTATACTATTAAATAACCTTATTACCTTTATGAGGAAATAAATATTCTAAAATTGTTTGTAGGAAGAAATTAATGAGTAAGGGTTAATGGTGGACCATAGGAGTCACTCTGGGTAATATTTGGGATGTGAAAAGTAAAGTGGAAAATATATAATACTCATTTCGTCAGACGGAACGGGGAATAAGGTATGATACAATATATCATCGAAATTGTGGTCATTTCAGGTAGCAACGGGGAACAAGGTATTTAGGCGAAAAGTAAAGTGGAAATGAGTAACCTATTTATCTTATTATCTTCTATAAGAGCAACATTACAATTTGTAAATCATACATCATATGAATATTAGACTCGAAAGAGAGATATCTAATGAGCATTGTGACACTAATTGAGAAAGGTGAATCAATAAAATGAGTTAATTGTCAAGCTTATATGTCAAAAGAGGGATTTATAAGTATTCAATTTTATTTGGTTTATAAGAGAGTAAAACTGTTGTGAAAAGATCTGATAAAGTTCTTGAATTGGAAAAGTTGTTAATTTGTCTATGCATTTTGTCTTGACAGCTTCTTTTTTCTTTGATGTAAAAGATAACATTGAAATGTAAATTATATAGGAAACCTATAAAATACACATACATTATATAAGTATTGCGTATTTATATTTATTTACTATACAACATTATCATTTTCTAAATTAGTCTTAATGAATATTAAAACTTTTGTTGGCTTAATATATTCTAAAATTGTTTGTAGGAAGAAATTAATGAGTAAAAGGTTAATGGTGGGTCATTGGAGTCACTTGGGGTAGTCTTTGGGAGGCGAAAAGTAAAGTGGGAAACCTTTATAATACTCATTCCGATCCGTCAGATGGAATGGGGAATAAGGTATGATACAATATATCATCGAAATTGTGGTCATTTCATGTAGCAACCGGGAATAAGGTATTTAGGCGAAAAGTAAAGCGGGAAACCCCGTATGATATCGTCAGATGGAACGGGGAATAAGGTATGATATAATATCATCGAAATTGTGGTCATTTCAGGTAGCAATGGGGAATAAGGTATTTATACCCCATATGGTATTCATTCTGTCAAATGGAACAAAATTTCATATGAGGTCTCGAAAAAGGCATTTTTTTGTTGGCCGTGTGTTAAAAGTCAAGGACAATCCTTATCGCATAGTAGATTTGTATCTCCCGAGACCAATTGTCAGTCATGGCCAATTTAATGTAGCCATTTCTCAGTCACGAGTAAAAATTGCTTAATAGTACTAATTTATAAGAAAGAACATGGGAGGTCTAATACTTTAAGGCCATTTCGAGGAAAAAATGAAGACTGTAATGTGGAGAGGGATTCTGAGACAATTGACCCCCTCACTGGTTACTGGGATGAAGACAAAGTTCGTGTAAATTTTCTCTATTTTGTGGCGGTTGAGATCCTTAATTTACCTCAGCCATCTCAACCTTAAATGATGGCTTTGTGTGGGGCTACACCAAAATTGGTAAATATTTTATTAAATCGTTAGGCCATCACTTTATTAATTTTTTTAAGAATTCCCATACAAATGTTGTTGGCCGTTCTATTTTATCGGAAGTGTGGAAGAAAATCTGGAATTCCAATGTTCCTCCAAAGGTGTTGTTGGCTTTTGCTTATGATGATGTAGTTGCTTCTGACTATGTTATACTTCCTCCGTTCTTTTTCTACTGCAACAATTAAGTTTCACGCTTGTCAATGCACACTTTAACTATTAATGTCTTTATTTACTTTTTAGTAAAAATTACACAAATTTTGAAACACTTGAAAGTATATATCAAGACGAATCTAACAAGATCTCACATGACTATTTTTTCCTTTCATTAAAAACCACAATAGATAGTAAAAGGGTGGTGAATAATAGTGTAAAAATCTCATTGTTGCAATAGAAAAAGAACGGAGGAAGTAGCTTCTTAATAAATTATGTTTTGCCCTAAAAAAAGTCTTCCAAAACATATGAGTATTATGTATCTACTAAACAACTTTATAATTAATATAAAGGTGTATTTCTCTTAAACGCAAAGTTTTTTATCAAGTAGACGTAAAGAATCGTTTATACGTTTTCAATGTAGCTGATATATAAACATTCTTATTATATTAAAAAGTTCTCGTGCATTATACACGGGTCCAAAACCTAGTTAGAGATATTAATAGTTAAAAATATGCATTAGCAGGTGTATCAAGAGAAGTGTATAAAGTATTTTACAACAGAGGAAGTTTTAGTTGTCTAATTTCCATTTATCGCATCCCAATTTTTATCCTTGTTCTGAATTATATGATAGGCGATTGATACATGAGATATTTTATAACATAACTCAAATGAAATAATAGTAATTATGATGACCCAAAAGATGTTTAAGAATTCTAGAGAGAGAAAGAGAAAAGCTAAGAGAAAAAAGAAAAAATGGAAACTAAAGCCTGTTCAGCGTTCAGATCTCCCTCCCAAGAATCAAACTTTCTATGCATTCCTTCAAAAACCGAGTCTCACTCACTCTAATCTCTTTTTCCTTCTCGGAAAGCGAAGTTTTTTAGCTATAAAAGATGGCGACCATGTTTTGCTCCTCTGCGAGCGGAGACACTTCGTTAGGGGTGAAAGTTATTCGGATAAAATCCAAAATCCAATCCAATCCAATCCGAATTAGTAATTCGGATCGAATTCAAACGTTGTTCGGATTGGATTCGGACTGGGATTTTTTGAAAAATTGGATTTTTGGATCGTATTGGATTGAGGGTAATTGGATCCAAAAATCCAATATAACCAAATAGTAATATGCCTTGTATTATGTATATGGATTGGGATTAAGTGCTTAACTGAACTTTTTTTAAAAAAATGCCTAGTCCATAGCCCAATAGGCGTAGCACTTCAACCCTTCCCCTAAAACCCTAACAGCACTGAATTCCTCATTTCCTAAATCTGCTAGGCTGCTGTTGTGCTTAATTTATTTCATCGAAAAACTAGAGTTTTAAAAAATCGGATTTTCGGATCGGATCCAATCTAGAGTATGAAAATTCGGATTGGATTGGATCGGATTCAAACTCTAATTGGTTTGGATTCGGATTGGAAAATTAAAATTCAAATTTTGTTCGGATCGGATTGGATTAGGCCGTAATCCAAACCGTACACCGAACTTTCACTCCTACACTTCGTCACGGTTTTCAGCCGGAAAGGAGACCCGTCGGTAAGTCCGACATCGAAAGGCCGTCCCTGCCAAAGTCCGCACTCTGAAGATCGTACCCGCTCCCAGGTAAGTTTTCTTCTCCTTTCTTGGATTTCTAATTGCTTATGGTTGGTCTGTAATACCATATGCATTGTTGGATTGAGTTTAAACTCTATGGCTTATATGAATTTTGCTCTGTATGTGCTGTTGTGCTGGGTTGAGATGCCTTCAATCATATGCTTGACTTCGTTGATGGGTAATATATGCCTAAATCCGGCTGTTATGGAATCTCTTCTTTGGAGCTTGATTAGTTTTTGTGCTCAATTTCTAGCGATTATGTTCAGTTTGTTTCTAGCTAATTTGATCTTCTCCGATACTATGTTTTTCTTTTCAAAGATTAATAATTTAATTATAAAGTTTATCTTCCATTTCGCATTCGCTTGTGTTTTATTCTGCTTTCGCAGTCTTTCTTGTGATTTCAACTTTTATCGCTCCCACTATGGTTTTAAATTGGTCATATCTAATGGTACTGGAGTTTTATCTCCGCACTGCTCACTTGTATACTTGTGGTATTACCTTGTTTTGTACTGTAATATATCCTTTGTAATTGAAACTCACTATGGTTTAAACCTCCTTTTGATTCCTGCCTCTATGAAATTGATTGTTGTTTTTTGTCAGTGCTTTTCTTATAATTTGATCTTCCATGGGGGCTGCTTCTCTCTAAGTCCTACCCAGAAAAGGTTTATAACCTATGAAAGATTATTACTTTGCTTCGTTTTTAACAGAGTCATTGGACCTACAACCTCTCATTGGGTATTTCTCCATAGTTTCATTGGGTTTCTCACCATCAATATTGTATCATGTGCTCTAGTTTTTCGGTGGAATTGGATTCTAACATGGTACATCTATCCTAGGAAATGTCTTCGACTTTATAAAGTTGCAGGTGTTGATTTTACTATAAGTAAGAGAACTTTGACACAACGCCACCACATTGCAATTGCTTGGAATTGTTTGATTCATTTCGATGGCCAAGCTTATGTAACTAAAATTGCAATTGAGATGTATTTTATTTACTTTGCTCACTATGTTCCCTGGTGTAGTTTTATTTTCTTGCCACTACTTTGTTTTTGTATCGAAACTAACACTGTTATATGGGTTAACAACCTCTGGAATCGAGCGTTTCACACTCGCTATGGAACCAAGTGCTTGACACTTGCTATGAATTCTATCGTGATTACGTCACACAAAATTTTTTTTCAACCCCCAAAGAATCGGATGTTAACCATCCCGTATGGCAACTTAGTGCTTTTTGTACCCCTTTTTGACAAATTGGTTATCATATGAAGATACTTAGTTGGAATATTCAAGGCGGCAAGAAACCTGAAGCCCTTGCCGAACTTGTGTTTCTAAGAAATAAATATAAACCGGATATCATGTTTGTTCTTGAAACGATGACTTCGCATCAAAATAGCCTCAAAATTTTAAAAGCACTACATTTTGATAACAAATTAATCATTGACCCCATTAATCATTGTGGTGGTCTTTGGATAGTTTGGAATAATAATAATATAATGTTTCTAGCTACACCACAACGAATAGATGCACGCATTTGAATGTCTCTTTCAAACCAACGAATCAGGACTTCATTATTACCGGTCTCTATGGACCAGCTCAAGAGCAGGACAAGCATTATTTTGGCAATATTTAGAAACTTTTATTCAATCATGTACTTTACCTTGGCTTGTTCTTGGTGCTTTAACGAAATGCTTTCCTACGATGATAAATTGGGTGGATGCCCTCTATCCCCCAACCAACTAATAAGACTACCGCATCTTCTCTTTACTTCTAATGCTCAAGACATTCCTTCTGTGCAAAATTCATTTTCTTGGAAAAAAGTGCTCTACAATCATTCGATATATGAAAGGCTGGACCGTGCAATAGTCGGCTTATCTTTTATTAATGCCTTTCCGCACTGTCAAACGGCTTATTGTGCTTTCACAGTGTCAGATCATGCTCCTCTTATCTTTGATTCCAACTACAATGCTGTTGTCAAGGCCCCCGGCTTTCGTTTCCAAAATTCTTGGACAATTGATCAACAATCGCATCATATTGTAAAAAAAATTGGGCTCACTCCATCCGAGGATCAAGATTTTTTAGAATCCAGCACAAACTTTCTCAAATAAAGACCCAACTTAAAACTTGGGCTAAACAACGTTTTGGGCACACGACCAATAAGCTAACTGAAAACAATGAGAAAATTGTTGCTTTAGAACAAAGGCTATGGGTTCAACCCTTCAACCCTTTTTTAGTACAACGTATTAATCGCCTCATACGACAAAGAGAGAAACTGCTTCTTTTTGGCCAATCTAATTGGGGCAAATTTAGTCGCAAACAATGGCTAACTCAAGGAGATTGTAATTCGCAATTTTTCCATAACAAGATGAAACAAAGAACTGTTAACACCACCATATTCCGCCAAAGAAATGATCTTAACCAATGGATCGATTCGCCAACCGCCATTAACTCTCTTCTAACTATTTCTTTCAAAGAAAGATTCACTTCAGCTACCTCTACTTCTCGGATAATAAATCTCAATTTTGTCAAACCTTTTGTCACCGAGTCTGATGCTACTAATCTATTAGCACCATTTTCTGATGATGATATAAAATTTGTCTTCTTCGATATGAACCCCCATAAAGCGCCAGGATCTGATGGCTTTGGAGCCAAATTTTTTCAAGCTTATTGGCCTATTGTGGGTCCTCAAATTTGTCTTGCTATACATGGTTTCTTTCACCACGGACGTCTGCCCCCCTCTTTAAATCATACGATCATCACTCTTATCCCAAAAAATTCAACTCCAGAAACGCCTAATCATTTTAGGCCAATAAGCTTAATTAATTCAATTTACAAAGCTATCTCCAAACTCCTCGTACAAAGATTATGCCCAATTCTCAAAGCTAAGATTAGCCCACTTCAAAACGCTTTCACCCCTGACAGATGTATTCATGATAATATACTTATTGTACAAGAGATTCTTAACTCCTTCCAAAAATCCAGTAGTACAATAGGGTGGTGTCCTTTAAAACTCGATATGGAAAAAGCTTATGATCGCATTGAATGGGAATTCTTATGGCAAACATTAATCAAATTGGGATTCCCGCCCAAATGGATTGAATGGGTAAAGCAATGTGTTACCATAGTAAGACTCTTAAAATTAATGGTAGTACCACGGAATGGTTTAAACCTTCAAGAGGGCTTCGTCAGGGAGATCCTCTTTCCCCGTATCTTTTTATCATTTGTATGGATGTTCTCATCCAAAAGCTCACTTTCGAGAGCGCTAAACCTAAGTCCGATCTGGGGTTTAAGATTTGTCCGAGGGGTTCCCAAATTCCCTGTTTAATGTTCACAGATGATAGTCTTGTATTCTGCAAAGCAACATCTACAGCTTGCAACAATTTTAAACATGTCCTTGATGAATTTTGTCTTATGTTTGGTCAACTTGTCAACTTTCATAAATCAGCGCTGGTCCTTTCAAAGAAAATTCCAAATGCTAGAAAATCTTCATTAGCTAGTCAATTCAATATGACTCCCAGGTCATGTCTTGGTAGATATTTAGGAGTTTTTTTTCAGCTCTTATTATCCTACAAAACGTGATTATAGCCATATTTTGGCTAAGTCCCTTCAGCGAATTCAACATTGGGAATCCGGCTTTCTCTCCAAAGCGGGTCGACATACTCTCATTCAGTCTAATCTTGAAGCTCTTCCAGCTTACACCTGCTCCTCAGCTCTAATGCCCATTGATATATGCAAAACTATTGACACGATGCATCGTCAATTTTATTGGCGGCAAGCTAAAGATAAAAATAGCACCCCGCTTCTAGCTTGGCATACCGTTTGTTCTCCTAAGTCTCACGGTGGCCTAGGACTTAGACGAACTTTGCCACTCAATAAAGCTTTTTTAGCCAAACTTGGTTGGAGTTTGCTCTCTCAATCTCCAAGTTTTTGGACTACCCTAATTATGGAAAAATATCTCTCTAACAAGTCATTCTTTGAATATAAACCAAAAACCAAGGACTCTCATATTTGGAAGAAAAATTTGGCTCAGCGTGAGCTTCTTAGGAAAGGCATTCGATGGAAAGTAGGAAATAGTCAAGTAATTCTCTTCTGGCTTGACAACTGGTTATGTCAGGATAATTTATGTGATATGCTCAAAATGGATCGAAGCAATATAGATCTTGATCTTAAACTAGCCCACTTCATTACGCCAGAGCATACTTGGGATATAAAAAAGCTAATGCAATTTCTGCCCCAACACCTTCTTGTTAAAGTCAAAGGAATTCCCCTTCATGTCAATGACATCTCTGATGTTCCCATCTGGGTACCTACTCCGAGTGGTAATTTCTCAGTAAAATCTGCTACTTGGTTAGCTCATGACCTTCCTAATTTCCTCCCTGGCCTTTTAGATGGATTTGGAAGTTGAATATTCCACCCAAATTACAAATTTTCGTATGGCAAATTTGTCATGATAGTCTCGGTGTCAAAGCTACGCTGTTTAATAGAAGAATCCTAACCACAAACCTTTGTCCTCGCTGTAATTCACAACCTGAAACTATTGACCACCTTCGCTTCAATTGCACTCAATCCCAAAATCTTTGGCGCCTTACGGAGGTAGCTACATGGTGCGCTCCGCCAACGTCCTTCCCCTCCGTTCTACAATTTTTACAGGATTACAAGGCTAAAACTTCCTTGCCTAAATGTATCTTTCTCTTCTGGAGCATATGGAAAGAAAGGAATTCCATCATTTTCAATAACGAACAGTGGTGCGCCCATCGTATCACTCACCGAGCTAGATTCGCTCATGAGGAATGGAAGCTCCGCTTACAAGTGGATGTTTGTCATGCTATTGGATCTCCTCTTAGGGGAGCACCACCCCCTTCCCATTCCCCAGTTCCCTCAGATACTCTTGTAGCCTGGGAACCTCCCCCTCCTACCTTCTTCAAATTAAACTTCGATGGTTCGGTCTGTGGTTCGCTTGCAGCTGCTGGAGTCCCCATCCGTAATCATGAAGGTCAACTGGTTCAAGCCAAAGCCTTTAATCTAGGTCAAACTTCGGTCCTTATTGCCGAGGCTACAGCGTTTCAACAAGGTCTCAATCTTGCTATTCACTTGGGCATCAACAACATCATAATAGAAGGCGACGACCTCATTGTTATCAATGCCATCAACGATCATTGGTCTGTTCCGTGGAAAATTGCAAATATTCTTGCAGATTGTAAATTAATGCTCAATCACTTTGCCTCTTGCAAAATCAGACTTGTGTTCAGAGAAGCCAATCGAGCTGCTGATTGGATAGCCAACGTAGGACACCTAGTTACTTCTAGTTTTGATGTTACTCCTTGTAATAATTCTTCTCTTACTTCTATCCTTGTATCCGACGCATTAGGTATTCCCCTAAAGAGGAGGGTATCCTAATGTTTTTATCTTACCTTAAAAAAAAAAACTCAAATGAAATAGTAGTACTCCTAAAGAAATATTACAATGAAGTATTGGAGAATATTTCCATGTCTAACAAAATCAAACATTGGACACCCCAAAGCACCTCATGATTTTTTATTCTTGTCTGTATCAAAAATATGTATGAATGTTAGACTACCAACAATAATCAATAACTTAGTCTTCATTCACTTTATTGAAAACGTAACACTTAACTATTCATTTAATAGTATACACCACATAAAAAAAAAAAGAAAAAAACTAATAGTATACAACTAAACCGTGATGTGTTCGATCAATATCTGCTTGTACTACTCCCCTTACATTGCCGCCCCCACATCTTCCGGTCGATGACTGAAACAAGGCTTTCCTTGTAAGCAGAAATATTTGCACATTTACCATAATAATTCTTCGGGTTAGTATACGTAAGATATCTTGTTTCTTGGGTCTGCACGTCATACAGAATTAGTCGACTATCCTCCCAAAACAAAATCTTATGATCCTTCCAATGACCAAGGGGTAGACAATATAATACAGAACCGATGTTTATAGTGCATTTCTTATTCCATTGCCCTTCATTGAAAGACCACATCACAAAGCAATTCTTTTCATTGTAACTAAGGAGTAAAGCAATTGAGTCACAACATACCGCAAGCGCAGGGCATTCAATAGCTGGCTTTTCATAACTTGGTGCTTTCAACTCTTGATACTTCTCGGTAGCTAAATTGAAAGCGATGATCACATCAAAATCACGAAAACTATATGATTCAGTCGACCCTAGCCAATAAACATTGTCGTTCACAAAAACATAACATTTATTGTGTTCCAAAAAATAATACTTCAACAAATCTCCCCAATATATCCAGCGGTCATCCCTTAATGAGTAAATGAAGATCGATAAAGGGTGATCATAATCAAAAGGAGGTTCTTTTGATGTATCCCTACAACCTTTGGTAACAATAACTTTGTAATCTTTAGTTAGAGGATCGTATCCAAATCCGTAAGTTTCAAAGTTCTCAAGAACTATATGGGATGGAAGACCCGGTTTCATAATTATTGGAGGCAAAACTTTGAACTCATTAAGTGCAGGGTTCCACAGAAAACGTCCATTATCACACCAACACCATACATAATATATTCCATCACATGGACCACAAATGTAAGTGTTATATTTAGGTGTTCGTATTCTTTCACATGCTAAAACTCTTTGGGTTTCATCGTCTATCAATAACTCATGTACATCAAGTTCTCCCGCTTGAGTTATTTGATATTGAGCAATGAGACTACCACGACAATCATCGTTATTGCTATAGTAATTTTGCATATGCTTGGAAATAAAATAAGGGTCCTTGGTGATAGAATACCATAATTTGCAAACAGCTCTGAACTTCAATAGACTATTCACAGGCAACCAAGACAAAATTTCTATTATCAAATGTTGTGGAAGAGAGCCTCCAATATTTTTCAACAAAACTCTAGGTGCTCTTTTTCGCTCTCTTTGCATTCTGCATTAAAATTAATAATAATATGGTTAATATAAATATAATATTCTATGACGAGTCTAGTTATCATAGGTATTGTAATTACAATCATAGATATTCTTATTACTCTTGTTCTAACCCGTATATTGGACAGGCACAAAGACTAGTTTAAGATAATTTTGTATACTCTTATTAGTTATTACTATTGGTCAGGCTACTTGGTTTGTGGGTGGATCTGTGGATATGATAGGAGTAAAAGTCAACTGTTACAACTTAGCAGTTTGCATTATGTGGTCAAACCTGAGCCAAGTCTATTAATTGTTTGTTGCATTCCATATACTCCCTCTGTTTTTTTTGTGATTTTTTATAAGAGGAAATTTGTCAAAAGTATAAAAGACTTTTTGAAGCGGGGTATATTGTGGATGCATGGATCATGTACCGTGTCAATGGTCAGCATACCCTATTTTATGTTTGTTTATTGCATTAATTGTTTTCATTATATTATTTATCTGCTTGTTTTATAGACCAATACCGCAAAATTATGACTTGGGTGCACGAGCACCACAAACATTTCACAGTTTATTAGCCTTTTTGAGTGTAAAGCATATCATCAATGATGCCGAAGGTCAATGTTTTAGCCGGAGATTCCACCTCCAGTATCATTAATGATACGCTTTAAACCTAGTGCACCAAAGTTATAAATTGTGGCATTGCGGCTAATTTTGCCTAAAACTTGTTAATTCTTTTGTTGTTGATAAATAAAACTTATTGATAAGTGCGCCTCAAAGCTTCTAAATTCAACCAATTCTCTAACTATTTTAAAGCAATACGGAGTAACCACTAACATTATCTTATGTACAATACTTTACGCAATTTTTTCCATCTAAACTTCTTTAATTTAGTTTTTTAAGTTTTTACGCAAAATTTTCTTTTCCATATTGATTTTTCCATTAATGGAGTAAAAAATAAGGATTAACAAATAAGATCTTGCTATTATCTTCAGTTGCATCTTATATTTTCTTTACTTATTTAAAGTGACTAAATTATACTCCGTATTTAAAGCCGATCTCTATTTTATATAATTTAAATTTTGTTACGTTCCAAATTTTTGTTTGCAATGTGATTTAATTATGAATGCTTTGAAAATAATATCTTACTCCATCATTAAGAAATATTGTCTAGCTTTTTTCATCAAAAGTGTGACCAGAGATTCTTAATACAGTCCATACTATTACAATATATCAAAAACGGAAAACAAAAATATGTACAGAAAACATAGCAAATCGCGAATTATGGTGCAAATTGTAATTTGTAAGTAAACTACTCTCTTTGTTTTGTACTCCTTATCTAGAATCTTGCTATTTTAAAGATTTAAGGGAACCTTCTACTTTTTCCTAATATATAAGAAAAACAATATCTATTACTGGTTTTTTCTTTCTTTTTTGAGAGGAATCTATTACTGGTCTTGTTTGTTAGTATCAATGAGTACTTTTAAAGCATCACATTTGCATCACTTTCATTAGTATGCAGCCAATTCTCAAAAAAAAAAAAGGAGAAACTAATACGTAATAAAGATGTTTAATTAATAGTAAATTAATGTATATCGGAGTTCGTGAAACTGAACATGAAAAGTAAATTCAGACATGGAGGGATACTTCACTAGGTCTAGGTGCACAAGGGATGATAAACATCTAACAGGTCGATGTGTTATATACAAGTTTTCGTGTAACAAATATTGTTTTTGTATATAACAAATAGGAAAATTTGCCAAAAAAAACCTTTTACGATTTCACTTTTGCGAAAAAAAACCTTATAAAGCATTTTTTGCGAAAACAAACCAAAATCAAAATTATTTTGCGAAATGAAACCTAAGACCATTTTCCGGCGTTGACCATCTCAATTCCGGCGTTGACCACCACTACCACCACCTGTCGCTAGCACCCACCCACCCCCCGCAGCCCCCACTTCACCCCCCACCCCCCCCACCACCCGCATCCCACCCCCACCCCCACCAGCCAGCCCCAACCCCTCCCTCCACTCCCTCGGGCGACGGCCCCACCCCCCCTCGCCCTACCCTCTCTCCTTTCCCTTCTTCCCTTCCTCACCCGGCCCCATCTCCTCTCCCTTCGTCCATTCCCCCCCTCCGCAACCCCCTCCCCACGCATCTCCCCCCTCCCACCCACCCAAGGTTTTTCCGGCGTCCTAAAGCATAAAGATAGGAGAGAGAGAGAGCAAGAGATAACGAAAATGGGGTTGGGGGTTGCGGGGAAGGGGGGTTGCGGAGGGGGTTCCGGGTGGCGCGACGATTGGGGGGGATGGACGACGGGAGAGGAGAGGGGGGGGTTGCCGCCCTGAGGGGGTGGAGGGAGGGGGTTTCGGGTGGGCGCAACGGTTGGGGTGGGGATGGACGAAGGGGAGAGGAGAGGGGGGAGGGGGGGAGGGGGAGGGAGGGAAGAATGGAGAGGAGATAGGGGTAGGGGCGAAGGGGGGGCGGGGGTGCCGCCTAAGGGGGTGGAGGGAGGGTTGGGGGCTGCTGGTAGTGGTGGCTAGGTTTCATCTTGCAAAAATAATTTTGATTTTGGTTTGTTTTCGCAAAATAATTTTGATTTTGGTTTGTTTTCGCAAAAAATGCTTTATAAGGTTTTTTTTTTGCAAAAATAAACTCGTAAAAGGTTTTTTTTGGCAAATTTTCCTAACAAATATTATTTGTGTATGTAAAAATATTGTTTGTGTTGTTTTTCCCTTATTTGTTATACGAAACACAAATAATATTTTTACATACACAAATAATATATGTTATATACACAAACAATATTTATTACACGAAAACTTATTTTAGATACATCTAACTATTAGATATTTATAAAACCTCCTAGGTGCACAATGTTATTGAGTTTGATATAGGCGAAATGGAAATAACTCTCTTAAACAAACAAAAAAAACACACCTTTTCTCTAAAATAGTTGTTACTTCGCCTTTAGATGTACCCATTCTATAACGTTGTAGCGAGAGAGCCATTTCTACAACAGATACGCACGGTTAACATAATTTCACCAAAAAAAGCCATAAAAAGAAAATTTAACAAAATTGCTTATTTATCCTTCATAAATTTAAAAGCTAAGTAACAAATATACTCCATATAAATTAGAAAATTGATATTATAAATAACTATATAGGAATTTCGAGCTCCACCTAAATTATTCTGTTAAATGTTGTATCTCATCAAATTTTTTTTTTTGTGACTTATGACTTCTACCTTCAATTATTTTAGTGGTTCAACCTATTATTTTGTGTTTTTAAAAACATTTACTATAAACAATTGTGACTAATATACATATTACGGTTTTTTCACCAAATACCCCTGACAAATCACAAAATTCACCATATACCCTCAGTGTTTCAAATATTCACCATATACCCCTGAGTTTTCGAAAACGTTCACCAAATAACCTTTTTCTAACGGACGTTAACTTGTCGTTTACATTATTTACCTCTTTGCCATTATTATCCTAATTGACCCACCCCTAACCCTAATGCCCTAATTAAGCTAACCCCCTAACCCTAGTGCCCTAACCCTACCCACCACCACCATCTCCCCGTGCCCCACCCACATCACCTGCCTCACCACCCCCACCTTTCCCCCACCCCCGCAAGTCGCAGTCCCACCCCACTCCACCCAGATTTGTGGAACGCCATTAAGTTGCTTGAGATGCTGATCAAAATCAATTTTCTTCCATCCTTCATGATAAAAATTTCAATGCATCGTGCAGTTGCATATGGAAGAGAGAGATCCGAGTGTGATTTTGCTTTGATTTAAGTTATATTTGATCAAATATTGCCCAGAAAATCGACTATCGAAAAGTGAGATTGCTTTGAATTTTGCGACGGTTTTTCATATCACTGATTTTAGCAACAAAAATAGGAAGTTGAGTAGATGGAGTTTCAGCAAGTATAGAAGTTCTTGAAGGTTTTCGGAAGAGATTAAAGAGAGAATTGGTGGATTGTTATGGTTGCTGCTGCTGAAGCGCATTTGTTTGGACTTTCAAATGTTGGTTTCTATATGGTGGCGAATTGAATGAGGAAAGAGAAGAGCGGAAACAAGATTGGAACCAACATTTGTTTCTTTTTAAAACAATGGCGAGTATGATAAAGCGTCGTTAATTTCAGGAAAAGAGAGCGAAATCAGAGCAATTCTCTCTCCTCAGAAGTCGTCATCAACATCATCATCATCATCTTCATCATCTGTTTCACCATCTCCAGTTTCGTCTTTGTCGCCGTCGACAGCCGCAGATCTCTCTCCTACTAAATGAGATAGTCAAAAACTCGTCAACCGGAAACCACTGGTGCCGGTTATTTGCCGATATTCGCGGGGGAGGGGGTGGGGGCGGGGGTGAGCTGGGGTGGAGGGATAGGTGGGTTAGTATTTGGGTTAGGGTTTAGGGGGTTAGGTGTTAGGGTTAGTGGTTAATAATGGCAAAATTGTAATTAAAGCAAACTTCAACTTAACGTCCGTTAAAAAAAGGGCATTTGGTGAACGTTTTCGGAAACTCAGGGGTGTATGGTGAATTTCTGAAACATCGGTATATAGTGAACTTCGTGATTTGTTAGGGGTATTTGGTGAAAAAACCTTACATATTAAGTAGTAAAATACAAACCATGTAAGATCATACTATTATATTCATTTAGTTATATTTAGACCTAGAGGTGATCAACATGGGCCCGATCTGCGGGCCAGTGTTGAGCACTATTTTTTGGCCGCGGTCGGGCCCGACCCGACCCGATTTTTTGGGCAAAAATTTCGGGCCACGGGCGACTTGAATATGAAAATTTAGCCTAATTTTTGGCCCGGCCCGAATTAACGAGTTTTGGTGCGGAAATTTCGTCCTGAGTTTTGTCTCGGCCCGGCTCGACCTAAGGCTTTGGCCTGAAACGGACCACTTTTTTTTACAAAGCCCGACCCAACCCATGATCACTTCTATCTAGGCCACAAAATTGTACGACTACACCACTTGAATAACTAAACCTTGGATCTGTTTAACTACAGATCTAGGGATTATTAAACAATATGCACTTTTATTTACTATTGTACTGTTTTATGGTTATTATCAATTTTAGGATTTTTTTTTTGTCAAAAAAGCAACTTTAAAAACACCAATTTTGTAAGACCTTTTGTAAAAAAAAGTTTTTTTGAAAAAGTATCTTAGAAATGCATTTGCTTTATAAAGTTAACTTTCCAGGCCGAAAAAGTCAGTATTATAGGAAAATCTAGAAGATGAGAAGGTTTTTTTTTTTTAAATTGTAAGGAAAAGGACCTTGTTTAAATCTCAACTCGTACAGTGTTTTAATCTAGCACTTGCAGGTCATACACTTGAAAGTAGGGGGACAAAGGTAAGGGGCATTCCTACTCCCAAGTACAACATTTGGGGAGGATTCGACCTTGTAACTTTAAGATCACAAGGTAAATCCCCAACTAGCTATACCAAGTAAGTTTGGTAGAAGATAAGAAGATGATAGAACGAATAATTCGATAAAAAAAAAAAAGATAGGAGGAATAACATCCCAAGAAGATTAAAGAAATTGTTCGAATAGGAGTATAGGACAGATGTGCTGAAAGGGAAGACAAAAGGCACAAATTTGAGGTCAAACTCCCAAAAGTTTACTTTTTTGGCTTCAATTCGGCATTAATATAGTAGATGTCACTTTTGAAACAAAAAATTATAAGTTACTTTTTCGAAGAAGAAAAAAATATAAAAGGTCTTATAAAAAGAAAATTTTAAAAGTACTTCCCATCCAAAAAATCCCCATTTCTAATCAAATGATGTCGATCAGTAGATGTAGTTAGATGAAATAAATAGTTCTTTAATGGCAGCAAAGTTTAGACACTTTAGAATTCGAAAAAGTACTTTTCAAGACTAATTTGAAGAATTGGAGTAATTTTCATAAGGCAAAATTGACCTCAACACCCTGAACTATAGTGCGAGGAACCAAACATCCCCGATTACGACTTATAGCCTGAACACTCCAAAGTACGAACCTGGGTGCAGTCCGTATCATAAATGAGGTCTATGATCGGAATTCTCACCGGCTATAAGTTGAGCGCTAGATATTGGGCAGCCATAGAAGAGTTTTCCTTTATTGTGGTTGAACTTCCAATTAGTTTGGACTACTGTAGGCAATCGATGTCGACAGTAAATCCTACCATTACCTAAACTAGTATTTGAATTCTTCTTGAAACTTGAAGATGAAGCTGAGCTTATTGTTGTTATGCGGATTTCACTCTTTCAGAATTTAGGGTTCATTTGAGAAGAAAGAAGGAATTTGGGGAAGAGGGAATTTGGGGAAGTAAGAGGGAATTTGGGGAAGAAAGTCTTTTTGTTCAGTTAAGGAAGGAGAAAATGAAGGCATGCGCCTGTTTTTGTTTAAGTAAAAAAATTAGGGTTAAAAAAGAAGAAAATAAGAAAAGGGAGAAAATCCGGTGAGAATTCTGGGCACCGACCTCATTTATGGTACGAACTGCACCCAGGTCCGTACTTTGGGGTGTTCTGGCTATAAGCCGTACTTAGGGCTGTTTGGTGCACTTGCGCTATAGTTTAGGCTGTTGATGCCAATTTTGCCCTTCTCATAATGATACCATAACATAACATAAACTATTAAATTAAATAAAAGGTTTTTCCTGCATATAAATGATTAAAAATGTGCATACCTTATAAATAAAACGGAGTATCTTATTAATGTATGATCTGCTTCTCGAAGAACAATAAATTTTCAATTAACGACTCAAAGAACCACCACCCCCAACCCACTCAAAAAAAGGCCGCAAATCCACTCAACTACTCAAGAATGATCTCTTTCTCTTTCTTTTTGTTAGTTGATGCAGTAGTTAAAACACTCTTGATATGCTATGTATACACAAGTATATCGAACGTCCCTAGCTACTGCCCTGTTTAATGGGAGGTTATTTCGTTGAAAAAGCCAACTACGAGTAATTAATTAAGATGTTTACAAGTAATACTTGTACTTTTTGTCAATAAAACTAATACTTGTATTTGTTACATGTATGATATATACTTGGGGCTAGACTTGTTATTGGACAGGGTAGCCCAATGGCTAAAGGGTTAGGGTCAATTTTACAGGGCTTTTATTGGACAGGGCTTTATTGGACATGGTCATCATTGGACAGGGACATTATAGGGCCAACAAAGAAACCCAATAATTTTGAAAAATAAAATAGATTTTGTAAAAACAATTACATATTCGGATTTACATTCATTTATACTCACTTTTGGCTCGTTTTGTTCCTTGTTTTTCTTGCTCGTTTATCGACCCGCTACCCATTTGGCCCGACCCAATACTGACCCTTTATGAGGCGACCCTCTTATGACCTGACCCGCTTCCGACCTGCACTAACCCTGATCCACCCCGCCCAATAACCAGGTCTACTTGGGGCACAAGGAAGTGAGGAACAATGCCTGACTTCAAGGATTTGGTCAAGATGACTAGATGAGTACCCAAAATAAAAAAAAGGATTTGGTGAAGATATCTCATATCTGCCAACTAGAGACAGAAGACTAAGGCTATGTTCTTTTCAACTTATTTAAGCACTCTAGTGCTTATTTCATTTGACTGATCGGATCGGATCAAATCAAATCGAATCGATCGAAAGAAAATGAGGATCGAAAAAATCGAGGATCGAAAAGTTCGGATCGGATCGTAAAAGAAATAACATATTGCACGAGTTGGGTAAATCAGAAAAGTTCGGATCGGATCGAAAAGTATCGTCATCGAGAAAAAGTTCGGATCGGATCGATCGATCGAGATCGAAAAATTCAGACGATCAGCATTGAAAAGAACATAGCCTAAGACTTCACATCTCAATCATATGCACTAATGATAAATTAGAAAAACTTCGAGTATGTATGTATGAGTACATATGAAGCTTCAAATTCTTAGTGCGATAATGACAGATCCGTGTAGTAAAATAGTAGAAATTAATTAAGAACAAACTTATCTCAAACAAAGTCATGGCGTGATGATCGCTGTCTATAGGCGTGATTTATTATTTTTATGCCTATCGTGGTGTGAGTGCGTTTATTTGACTACTCCATTGTTAAAGTTTTATTGGAAATTCGTTTTTTGAAGTCGCCAACAATTCTTTAAATGAAGAATCATAAACCTAATTGGATATTGAAACGGTAAGGACATCTTAGGTACTTATCCAATTAATGTAGATTTCCCCGTCTAGTTCGGGGGCGAGTGTATAAATATGGTCATAATGCACCATGTTTGTCCATTGCTGGCCTTTACTAAATATCGATTCACAACAAATTTTATGCCAAAGAATAATCATATAAAATTTTAAACACCCTAAAAATTTTAGTCGAAATTGGTTCAGGAAACACATAAAAGACTAATTTTTAATGACATGTTATTAAGCAATCAGATTACAAGGTTACTAATAGGTTGTCCAATTTATCTGAATGAGTTAGAATAATTCTTTAGGTCTTGTTTAGCAATAATAAGATGTGGGTGATAAAAAGCATGCAGGACAATCATAAAAAATAATATTCACGAAAAAAAAATCATGAAAATAAATAAAAAAATAAGAAAAGAAAGTATTGCAGGGAGTTAGTATAATATATACAATACTTACAGTCGCAGGGATGAGTTAACAATCTAAATCATGAATATGAATAGAAGGTTAGTAACTTCAAGAAAATAATAAAAATAAATAAAAAAGTAAATAAAGATCGTTAATTTATTTGACCTTCAGAAATTATACCAGCCACCATCCCGGGTTGAACCACGTTGAGTTTTGCGTGACAACAACAATATCAAACACAATTGTTTAGTTTGTGAAATAATATGAGGCGTTGACTTGGGTTTTAAATGTTGCTGCTGTTTGATTTTCTTGTTGTGAGGAGTATTAGTATTAGGCGCAAAGTGATGATGATTGGCGTAAGCAATCAGATGGTGTATTTAATTATTAATATTGTTGGTGTGTGGAGATGACGATAACTACTGACGATGATCAGGGGTAGTTGTAGTTAGAGGGCGTGAGTGAGAAAATTAGGCGGTGAAGATTGGTTTAGGCGTGTGAATTGTGTATGGAGGTGATGAATATGTTTGATGAGATGATGATGAATTATATATGGCGATGAGTATTAGTGCTGTAGGATGGACTTTAGGCGTGAGATGATGAGAGATGGCGAGGATAGAGAGTTAAGGTGTCGAGGGGATTGGTGAGTAAGCCGTGTAACATTTGTTTGTATGCCGTGAGTTTTTTAGATGGAGGAGATTGGGTAATATTTAGGTTTAGGTAATTGGGAAGTAATAGGTTTTCGAAAACAATTAGGTTTCTAAAAAGATTATTTAGAAAATAGTTAGACAAAGATAATTGAAAACACTTTGAAGAAAGATGGTTTTTATAAAAGTTATTTTTGTTAATAAAACTAATTAACATAATTAATTAATTCTATTAATTAAATTGGGCTAGAAAAGGGGTTTTAAAAATTGGGCTTTCATAAAAAACTATTTTTTAAAAGGTTTTCGAAGATGAACTATTTTAAAAGTTATTTTAAAACGTTTTAGAAAATGGGCTTTTATAAAATTATTTATAAAAAGGGTTTTCGAAAATGGATTAATAAAACAAGTTAGAAAATGAATTTGGGCTTAAAATATTTTTTTTAGACTCGTTTTTTATTCTTTCCTTGATCCGGACCAATTAGAGCGGGTTATTAGTCATCATAGAGTACTAAATAGGAAGACACGATTATGTGTTTACAGACCTAAAAGACGATTTTACCGTGCGCAGCCGTATTTGTACACACAAGCACCTTATAACAATACCTAATTAAAATTAGCTAGAATATAATTCCTAATTCCTAATGTTACATGTCTAATGGTTATACAAATCCAAGTTAGTATTTTCCAACTTTTACTAACTGTTTATACTTTAGAATTTTCAAAGTTAATAAAAGTTAGTCGATCAATTTTTACCAAGTTAACATTAAGCAGTTGTCAAATTATGAGGACCTTATATTTTTTATCATCTACTACAAAACGCTCGTTATTAACATTAGTTCGAGTAATACTATTTAAAAACTTTTTATTACATAGAGTTACAACACATTAATAATACACACACAATGCAGATATACAATAAGAAATTTTGTTTCACAACGTATTCTAAATGGCAAAGTATAAAGTATATATGGATTTCAAAGTTCATTGTTATTTTATTAATTATTTCCTCCATTTTTATTTAGTTGCAACAAAGGAATTTTGTATGTCTCACAAATAATACCCCTTTGTTGCAACTATTCCAAAACGGAGGAAGTATTTTTTATACAAGTCCAGTAGTCTATTACTCATTATATATGAAGATTCTAAACGTAGTATTGCACGGGTGCGCTACTAGTTGTTAACTTGCCCTATATTTATTATTTACCTAGTGTGCGGTGTGCCTCATGGTGACCAAATTACCGTTAAACTCTCAAAACTCAAGGAGTCTTTCCTTTCTCACTTTGCTTTTGATCCAACTTTGTTTCCTTGGCATTTTCAATACGTTGCGCTGGTGTCCTTGAATATGGTTCCGCTTTCACACTGCTCGCAATCGCATCACATGAGCAAATTCCATTCTTAAAAGGGCAGCCCAACTTTAGGCATTCATAGTTGTTACACTGTAATACTGGTTTCGCTTCAAATCCATTTTCTCTTGAGAGTGCAAAACCTGGTCACAAGTGACATGTGAGTTAATAAAAGCTTAACTTTAGAGACATAAGTATACATAAAAAAATCTAGAAAAATAGGAATGCGTTCATATTCCGGGAGACCCCTCACCCGGTGCCCCATAGAACAATTTGCATAGCGACTTAATTGTCTTCAATGGAAATTTAGATTCCTTATCTCTCAGACCCTACCGGCTACCTCAATCGAAAGTGCGTTGTGGTCCATGTAGATGCTTCCTTTGTTAGTATAACCACCCATAGTGGGTTTGCATTTGCAGCAATCCTAAGAGACAATATGGGTACCTGGGTGGAAGGGCGGAGTATAAATACATATGCTAGGTCTGCTTTAGAAGCAGAGTACTATGTATAAGTGTTGGCATGTATTTAGCCAAGGACCTTAATATTTGTAACGTGGTGCTTGTGTCTGATTGTGAAAATGCTATTCAAGCTAAGCTCTCCATCAGTAGGGTTGGACTTGTTCTTCTTTTCTAAATATTGTTCATTAATATAGGGAGTTATGCAAGACAATCCAAAGACCAAAAATCCAAAATGCATCTATGGAATTCTCCAACTGTGAAGCAAATAAGTCAGCAGTCGTGCTGATATGATAATTGTATGAATATATATATATATAACTAGGCATTTTCCCTACCCCTAGTTATTGTATGGATATTTATGAATCGGAGAAGGAACTCTTTAATATTTAAGCTATGATAACACAAAAAAGTATGCATAAAAAAAGGAAAAAAAAATATTTTGTATCATTATCTGCGCCACTCAATCTTATTGGTTGATGACAATTATTCTTTGACTTATTCATTTTTGAAAGATAAGAAGTTTGTTTAAATCTAATAATAATGTAGACCAATAATATTGGGTGACACATATAATACTACAAAAAAGTGGGACAAAAGATTTGGACGATAAAAGAATTATAAGAAGAAGAAAAGGACAAGCTTAATAAAAGCAGGTGCTTTTCTTCGTTCTTCTTTGTTTGCCTTACCAAGTGCAGTAGCAATAAGGACCACCAAAAGAACAACATTAAGACTCTTTCCCATGCCGTCAATTACTATTGCTTCTCACAAGTTTTCTCTGATTTCTGGCTGCTGATGCTCCTAGATTTCTGCTATTTATAGTGAGACTTGTGCATTGTTATGTTACTCTTAAGGCGTATATATAGTTAGATAGCTCAGGGTTGGGCAGATGGAACTCTATACTTGTGCTATGAGCCTATGACTTGTTAGAAAAGTGTAAAATGAAGTGCTTGTGTTGTGTGGTTCTTTATTTCCTTTCAACGTTTTGTGAACATGGTATCACAATAAATATATGTTCAGCAATATAGAAGAACGTATTGTTGGAGTTTAGAGTTCAAACTCTTAAGTCTTGCTTCAAAAGAATATGATAAGTCTTTTGCCTTTTGTCCCACATTGAAAGAATATAAGGGAAGAGTAAGGTTTATAACTATTACTATTTGAGTTGAGTAGCAATAAGGCTTTTAGTGGATGTGTGGTGATGTGTGGTAACCACACGCGCGCCGCCGCCGCTCGCCCGGACCGGGCCAAGGCCTTGGGCCTTGGGCTTTTAACTTAACTTAACTACAGTTTTGGGTCAGAAATCTGTTAGCATCTTTTATCAGTCTTAAGTTAATGTCGGTTTTCCATGATTTCTGCCATTAACTCCCTAATTTAGGGAAGTAGTTTCATGCTTTTAGGCTTCCCACTAGCCGTTTTCTCCCTTAAATTATGGCCTTATTTGCTGCCATTAACTCCTTGATTGATGGACCGTTGGTCTCCACGTTTTGGCTTCAGTTTTTGATCTTCTTTCTTTCTCCATGTTTTGTATAAATACCAGTGGATGTTCTGGTATTCGGGAGATAGAGACCGAGAGGGAGACACACACAAATACATCTTCTCCTCCATTTCTTCACTTCTTTTTCTGGGCAATATTCAAGAGCGTTCTCAATCTACTTTTCTGTCAACACCGGAAAGGTAGAAGCCGTGTAACCCTGGAGGTTGATTGCTGAGAGTCCGTGTGTTGTTGCGGGGCAAATTCAACTTTAGGGCAGTGATTATTTCACGCCACGGTTGTCAGATAAGTTTACTTACTTTGTTACCAATTTTTGTTCCTACATTCTAAAGTTGATTTTTTTGGTAACTGAGTATTGGGTTTTGCATTATTGCTTATACGAGTTTTCCAGATGTGTTGGGTATTGAATTTTTTTTTTTTGTTGATTATATGTGTTTGCGGATATACTGTTGATTTCTTCTGCTTCTCTTTCTCTTTTTCTCATCTGGGTTTTTTGCACCTGCAATCTTTCTCATCTGGGTTTGTCTTAATTGTTGAACAGATTACTTATTTGAGTGGGAAATAATTGGATTAACAGTTATTTGGAAGCCATTTTAGATGTAGGAGGTCAAGGTATCGACGCTTCTAATGCTAAAACGTCGTCGTCTGCTCCATCGTCGTTGTTTCTTCGAGAACGAGGACATTTTAGTCCTTCTCGTTATTTTGTTGAAGAAGTTATTACTGGTTTTGATGAAACCGATCTTCATCGCTCTTGGGTTCGCGGAAAAACAGAGTATTTGGAAACAATTATTATTTAAAAAAAAAAAAAAAAAAGGATGAAATTTCAGTGTCATGTTTGTGAGAGAAATCCAGCAACGGTAATATGTTGGAATCTCAAGCAAACTCCCTTCTTGTGATATTTGCCAAATTGCAGAATTATCAATTATATATTGGAATCCTTTTCGATGAAGTTTGATCTTATAGTTCAAATACAAAGAATCTTGATTTTGGAGCCTGGAGGTACTTAGATTAATTATCTTAATATTAAATATTAAGAAGAACTTGAAGATGCGGATTGTCACTAGTGATTTTAACGCCGAACGACAATGAGGACGAGCAGGGTTTGGATCGCCAGTATTACGAGCTATTCAAACTGCATGTTTGATCGTGGTTGGTGCCAAGTGTATGATATAGCTGATTTGGTCGTCTAATCTCGCTCGTCGTTGAGTAGAGTATGCACGAAATATAATAAGTTCCTTCGCAAATTTATTTAATTATTCTTAACTCTACATAATATATGTTTATCATTATGTGCCCCATGAATGCATAATTATTATTATGAAGTTGTGCAGTGAAATGAGGGGTTGGCTTGAGTTAGATTTTAAATTTTTCTCATGTTGGTGAGTGGTTTTGAGGAGGAAGGTTGCCATGAGTGATCCTTTTATCTGTGGATATTTGCTAGTCTGCCTTTCGAAACAGCCCAAATAAGCTCTTGAGAATTAATAAGTTCTTTTGCGGTAATAAGTTCTGCTAGTCTACCTGTTACTATGTCGTATGTTATATGTGAATTTGGGCAGTGAGACTTCAGATTAGGTGATATTTTGTTAAAGCAATTTGTTTACAAACTATGGAGGCTACTATATTTCTTAATTAAAGTGGGATTCTTTGGATTATCATGTACTAACCCAAATTTAACAAATATGTCATGGTATGAGTCCATGAGCATTATATTGTTTTGTTCCTTGTTTGATAAGGGAAGTGATCAAGCACATTTAGATTATCAAAGTGATTCCGACAACTTCAGGGGAAGTTTCCTATCTACGTTATATACCGTCAAACTCTAACTTTGCATAATATGTTATTATGTGCCCCCTTGTTTGTTCTGTTTGAATAATTCATGTTATTGCTGAATTTGTGGTGCAATGTGGGGGTAAGTTATTGTTTGAGTCTAACAGGTAGTTAGTTGGACTCACCTAGGTGAGTGCAAGGAAGGAAACTTCCATGGGACTTTAATCTGTTGAGAACATCAATTTGACTCTTGAGTTGAAAGTTGGTTTCCTTTGCTTATTATATATGTTGAATATATTTGATTACAGAGTTGCTTTGTAAAATTCCTGTAAGATTTAAATCTTTGACCATGTTTAGTCATATGGACTTTTGGGTTTATTGGTAGCATCTCGAGTGTTAAGTCGTGTCTCTGAGAAACCCCATTGTTTAAGGTTCCTTTATTGGTTATCTTAAGGTGTCTTAGATTGTGGATCTTAATCCCTAATCTAGTGGACAATATCTTAATAAATGCATATGAATAGCTAAGTGTAATTCTTTGGGCACTCTAGTAGTTTGTAACTAAAAGGTTGTTGTTTTTGGAGTTCAATTCTTATGAATACTCTCTAAGTGTAATTGCTCTTATATTTCATGTGTAAATGATTTCGTGAGCTATAACCTTTTACCATAGGTCTAGATGAGACCATTTTGAAATTTCCTTCTTTTATAGAAGAGAAAAGTTGAATGAGGCCTAAAAACCAAGTGTATTCCTAATAAAGTTGGTAAGTAGATCAACTAAGGAGTAACATAGATGGAGCTCTTAAACTAGATTTGTCCTAGTGTTAAAAAGGTATTGATGAACTTGATGAATTCATGGACAATCATAATATAATGATGGATTGGTTTCCCTAAATTGATTAAGAAGTTATGAGTCTTTATAGGTGCTAGTTATGTAAAGAAGCAATATTAGCGCAAGATGAGTACTTTATGATTTATTATACTTGGGATGAACCATTCATGCCTAATCTTAGTAGGGCAATAGGCAGTAAGATTCACTTTTATAAGTGTGTTGAAAGGTGAAAGCCAAGTTGAGTGGCTAAGGCAAAAAGGGTTCACTATAGTGGTGGTGTTGACCATTTGTTTTGTCTCTTTAGTAATTATATTATCTTCTAGTTGATTGCCTCTTATCCTTTGGTATTTGTTAGTGGTTCAAATGAAGGATTGTCATTCTGGTGTGGCAATTCAAATGTGAAAGTGAGAGTAAATGAACTCTGTGTGTGTGTCTCCTTGTAAGGAACATAAGATGAACTCTTTGTGTGTGTCTTTATGAGATCAGTTGTAGAGACCTAAGTAATGGTGTGAGAAGTTTTGTTGAGCTACTCTTCTCTTTGGCTATGTTAAACTCATGCATGTGTATATTATATGTGATCAGCCTTGATAGTATTCATTTGCCTATGGTTTATAATACATTGTTGCTTAACATATATTTAAATGCCTGAAAATTGGCAGGACAGGAAGCTGAGTGGATAAAGAGTTTGGTTGTTAATATTCCACTGTGGTGTAACCCAGCTCCATCAGTTTCCATGCGTTGTGATTCATAAGCAATAATTATGATAGCGAATAATCAAGCCTATAATGAAAGAGAAGGCATATTCGCTTAAGGAATGCTATTGTGAGAAATCTAATTAGAAAATGTGACTCGAGTATATATAAAGTTGGAGAGGAATATTGTTGATCCTCTCATCAAAGGCCTTTGGAGAAAATTGGTGCTAGCGTTAGTACAAGGAATGGGATTAAAGCCTATTGTGGAGTGAATTGTGACGGATACCCTTCTTAGGAATTCCTAAGTTCAAAGGGTCAAACGAAATCACAAAAGAACTCAAGTTGTTGATACTACTACCATTCCTACTAAGAAAAGTGATGTAGTATTTTATTTCATTATACTGTCATATGTGTGAGGTTGAGCTTAGAGCTCTTAATAAGTTCATAGCCTTAATTAAGGTGGTTTGTGACAGTACAAACTTGATGAACTTACCTACGTGAATGTGGGGGTTACGCCCAATCCCCTATGAGAGTCCCTAAGGCTTAGGACCTCTAGAGCATTCATGAGAATCCAGGCAAATTGTGGGGCAACTAGTATTACAATTGCGAGAACGTTTCTTGATTTGAAAAAGGTTGAGTGCGCATCTATGGTTTACTAACCTCGTGAAAGGTTCAAAGAGAAATCTACCTATTACGACAGTAAGACATATTTGTATGCACTGAGTGTCAATTCAAGTCCATAAGACATTGATACTTCAAAACCAAGTATCTATTGCCCAGATCATCTTTTTCAGCCCCGTTTCTTTGTGTTTTCTTCTTTTGAATCATGTGGGGGACTGTTGGAGTTTAGAGTTCAAACTCTTAAGTCTTGCTTCAAAAGAATATGATAAGTCTTTTGCCTTTTGTCCCACATTGAAAGAATATAAGGGAAGAGTAAGGTTTATAACTATTACTATTTGAGTTGAGTAGCAATAAGGCTTTTAGTGGATGTGTGGTGATGTGTGGTAACCACACGCGCGCCGCCGCCGCCCGCCCGGACCGGGCCAAGGCCTTGGGCCTTGGGCTTTTAACTTAACTTAACTACAGTTTTGGGTCAGAAATCTGTTAGCATCTTTTATCAGTCTTAAGTTAATGTCGGTTTTCCATGATTTCTGCCATTAACTCCCTAATTTAGGGAAGTAGTTTCATGCTTTTAGGCTTCCCACTAGCCGTTTTCTCCCTTAAATTATGGCCTTATTTGCTGCCATTAACTCCTTGATTGATGGACCGTTGGTCTCCACGTTTTGGCTTCAGTTTTTGATCTTCTTTCTTTCTCCATGTTTTGTATAAATACCAGTGGATGTTCTGGTATTCGGGAGATAGAGACCGAGAGGGAGACACACACAAATACATCTTCTCCTCCATTTCTTCACTTCTTTTTCTGGGCAATATTCAAGAGCGTTCTCAATCTACTTTTCTGTCAACACCGGAAAGGTAGAAGCCGTGTAACCCTGGAGGTTGATTGCTGAGAGTCCGTGTGTTGTTGCGGGGCAAATTCAACTTTAGGGCAGTGATTATTTCACGCCACGGTTGTCAGATAAGTTTACTTACTTTGTTACCAATTTTTGTTCCTACACGTATGACATACGGATTTTGGATGCAAATTCCCTGTGGAGTTGGAAGTTTCTTTGTATGCTAGTTTGTTACCCTGCCTATAAAAAGTAGAAGGATCAACTTTCTTTTTTCTCATTTCGATTGGATGCCTTGAATTTGTTAGGTAGTGCTTCGAATAACCAAGCATGGCAACGAGTTGAGGTCTAGGGGAAAACCGATGCTTCGAATAACCAAGCACAGGCGCACAACACAGAGTCGAGGTCCACTTCCTCGATTCCTTTTTAGTTGCTCAATTTGCTTTTTCAGGGTCTTCAAGAACAACTTTGACCATTAATATCTTTTATTATGTATTAGTAAAAATTATAAAAAGGTGATATTTTAAAGATACACATAGATGAATAATCCAACAACTTTCCATGTGATTTTTTCTGATGTATTGGTGAGAATTTGAGGTCAAATTTCAAAATTTGACCAACACTGAAGATGGAGCAATTAGAAAGAAATGGATCTATATCATGTGTCAAGTCTCAAGATTTTGTGATTCCAACAAGAATTTATACTGCATTTTCATTTCAGATGTTGTAAATGGCATCAACTAGGACGTTAATGTTGGAAGTAAAGATGGAAAACGGGGAAAAATAGGGGCGCTCGGTGGGCGTCTCGTAGTTCGCTGTTTCTGCCCGGTCGGGCGTCCTGTGAAGCTTCGGCTTTTTTCGTCTCGGGCCGATCAGACGGGGCTCGCCCGACGCGATCGGGCGGATGCCCAAAGTCGCGTTTTTCCCGGGTTTTTAATTTCTTCCTTGGATGCTTTGTGTAACCCCCTATTAATTACATGGTTAAGGATGGTTTTCATCCTTATGATGGTAATTTATGTTCTCCATTATTCCTCTTGATTATGGGAGTTTCAATTCTTCATCTTCAAGAGTTTTAAGTGGATTTATTTTATCATTGGATTCCTTGGAGTCCTTTGATTGCTTTTGGGATGTTACTTCTTCTTCTCTACTCCTATAAGTATGATTCATTTTTCTGATTTTGAGATATACTTTTACTCTCTCTCCCTTCTTCCTTTCTTCATCTCTTTTGGGCATAAGTTCTAGTAACTCCATCTCACACCCAAGAGTGCCATTGTGTGTTGAGAGTTGTGTAAACCTTAGGGAATGAATCGGTGAGTTCAATTGTGCACCCCGGTTGCACCGAATCTCGTTTTCAAGGCAGTGGTTTGTTTACCACGGCACAACAAGTTCTTATTGTTTGTTCATATCTTGTTCTTCATTCTAGCCTTGAAAACCTTTAAATACAACAATTTGAAAACGAGATTCTATGTCGATTGTTTTGGCTAATCCAATGTTGAACAAGACTCTTCCCGACATCTCTAAGTTGGAGCCTCTTGATGGCAAGAACTATAAGAGATGGTCACAAAAATTGTTGATCTTTTTTGAGCAACTTGAAATTGATTATGTCCTCTATGAGGATGTGATTGAAGCAATTGAAGCAAGCAAGGCGGTAGCCTCGGATGCCTCCGTTTCGGCGGAGGACCTCAAGAAAGCGGCCGATGCATTGACCAAGAAGGAGAAAGACAACAAGCTTGTTCGAGCTCATATCCTCCATCATGTGAGTTGAATCTTATTTGATCTCCTTATCACTAATCGATCAAGCAAGTCCATTTGGGACACTTTGCAAAAGAAGTATGGTGCCGATGATGCCGGTAAGAAGAAATATGTTGTTGGTAAGTGGATTAACTTCAAGATGACGGATGACAAATCCATCATGGATCAAGTTCATGACTATGAGAACATTGTCACCGATATCCTTGGTCAAGGGATGAAAATGTGTGAAACTCTTCAATCCAATGTGCTTTTGGAGAAATTCCCACCTTCATGGAATGATTACCGGAACTCTTTGAAGCACAAGAAGAAGGACATGAACCTTCAAGAGCTTATTGGTCACATGAGGACCGAGGAGGCCAACCGCCTCAAAGATAAGTTTGATTCTCTCTCTTTGAATTCTTCTAAAGCTAACTTGGTTGAATCTAGTGATCCTATGGCTAGAAACAGGTTCAATGGTAAGAAGAAGAATAATGGAAACAAAGGGAACTTCACTTTTAACAACAAGATTCAAAAAACCAAAGGAGCATGCTATGTGTGTGGAAAGATAGAACACAAGGCCTATCAATGTGTCCACCGCAAGAACAATTCCAATGGTGCCTCCCAAGCCAATTTTGTTGAAAAGGATGATGTGATAGCGTGGTGGTAGTTGAAGCCAACTTGGTGGAGAACAAGGTGGAGTGGATCTTGGACACGGGAGCATCAAGACATATTTGTGCTAACAAGGCTATCATGACAGACTTTGAAGATGCTACCGATGGAGACCATGTTTACATGGGAAATAGTAGCACCGCGGGAGTTCTAGGCAAAGGGAAGGTCCACCTTAAACTCACTTCCGAAAAAACTTTGTTTTTGAATAATGTCTTGTATGTTCCCTCCCTTAGGAGGAATCTTGTTTTGGGTGCCCTTCTCAACAAAGCCGGTTTAAAGCTTGTCTTTGAGGTGGACAACATTGTTATCACTAAGAATGGAGACTTTGTTGGGAAAGGTTACCTTGGTGGAGGATTGTTTGTGATGAATGTTTTGAATAATAATGAAAGTATTTCTTTTGCTTATATTGTTGAGTCTATGGATGTTTGGCACAATCGTTTAGGACATTTAAATGTTTCTTACATGAAAAAACTAAAGAACATGGACTTAATTTCTTTTGATCATATTGACAAAGCCTCTAAATGTCCTATTTGTGTTGAGGCCAAACATATTAAGAAACCTTTCAAGCAAGTTGTATCAATAAGTACTAAATTGCTAGAGTTGATTCACTCGGACTTAGTGGACTTTAAAAATTGCACTAGTAGTAAAGGAGGTAAGAATTATTACATAACTTTTGTTGATGATTTTTCAAGGTTCACTAAAGTTTAACTTTTGAAAACTAAGGATGAGGCATAAAGTGCATTTTTAAAGTATAAAGCCGAGGTTGAAAATCAACTTGATCTTAAGATTAAAAGGGTTAGAACCGATATAGGTGGTGAATATGGAAAATGGACTTTAAAAGAATTTTGTGAAGCCAATGGAATCATCCATGAGCTAAGCTCCCCTTACAATCTACAACAAAATGGTATTGCCAAAAGAAAAAATAGATCTTTAAAAGAAACTATGAATGCAATGATTTTAAGTTCCGAATTATCCGACAACATGTGGGGAGAGGTGGTTCTATCCGCTTGTTATGTACTCAATAGAGTGCGCCATAAGAAATTGGATAAAACACCTTATGAACTTTGGAAAGGTTATAAACCTAATATGAGCATTTTGAAAGTGTTGGGGTGCTTAGCTAAAGTTGCTTCTCCAGATTTTAAGAAAACCACTATTGGGTCTAAACTTTTGATTGTGTGTTTATTGGTTATGCTCATCATAGTGCCACATATAGGTTCATGCTTTTGAGTGATTATTCTATTTGTGAGTCTAGAGATGTATGCAGTTTTCTTTGAGCATACTTTCCCTTTGAAATCATCATCATCATCTTCTATGCATATGAATGAGTTAAGTTTGATGTGTCCTTGGATGTTTCTTTGCCTATTTCTAGTGATCTTCCTCCTCCTCCTTTGGTAGTAGAAGGAGTACAACCTAGGAAGAGTAAGAGGGTTAGAGTAGAGACTACCTTTGGACCAAATTTCTTGACCACTTTTAATTTTCTTGTTGAGAATTTTGATGTGAATTGTTTGAGTGAAAATATTGTTTCTTTATTTCTCTTAGAATAAGACCCAAAGACTTATAGTGAAGTTATGAAGTCCATAGATGTTAGTTTTTGGAAAGAGGCCATTAAAAGTGAATTAGATTCAATCATGTCTAATCATACTTGGGACTTATGTGATTTACCTAAAGGATCTAAACCCATAAGTTGTAAATGGATCTTTACTAAGAAGAAGAAACCCGATGGCTCTATTGATAAGTTTAAGGCTAGACTTGTTATTAGAGGTTTCACTCAAAAAGAGGGTATAGACTTTTTTGATACCTACTCACCCGTGACTAAGATTGCCACCATTAGGACTTTGGTTGCTTTAGCGGCGATTCATGACTTAGTGGTTCATCAAATGGATGTTAAAATGGCTTTTCTTAATGGTGATATTGATGAAGAGATTTATATGACTCAACCGGAAGGTTTTGTGGTTAAGGGGTTTGAAACAAGCTCCTAAGCAATGGTATGAAAAGTTTGATAGTACTCTTAGGAGTGATGGTTTTGTGACTAATTCTTCGGACTCTTGTGTATATTCTAAAGTTTTGGATTCCTCTTGTGTTATTATTTGTCTTTATGTTGATGATATGCTTATTATTGGTACTAACCTTGAGGTTGAAAATTACACTAAAGATTTCCTCTCTACTAAGTTTGAAATGAAGGATTTAGATGAAGCCGATGTGATCCTTGGTATCCGGTTGACCAAGCTCAAGGATGGTTTCTCAATGAACCAATCTCACTATGTTGAGAAAATCTTGAAGAAGTTCAATTGCTATGATATGGAGCCATGTAAGACTCCATATGATGCAAGTGTAAGGCTTATGAAGAACAAGGGTCCTAGTGTGTCACAAGAGCAATATGCTAAGGTAATAGGGAGTGTAATGTTTTTGATGAATTGCACACGTCCTGACATTGCTTATGCGGTAAGTAGATTAAGTCGTTATACTCATAATCCTAGTAGTGAACATTGGAATGCACTTTATCGGTTACTAAGGGATCTTAAGGGCACCATGGAAATTGGTTTGCATTTTAATTGATTTCCTAATGTCTTGGAAGGTTTTGTGATGCTAATTGGGTATCCGATAATGATGAAGTAGTCTCTACTAGTGGTTATGTGTTTATGTTGGGTGGAGGTGCTATATCATGGAAGTCCTCAAAACAACCATGTTTAGCTCGCTCCACCATGGAATCTGAATTCATTGCTCTTGAGTTGGCGAGGTCAAGAAGCGGATTGGCTAAGGAGTCTTCTTGCCGACATCCCATTGTGGGGGAAAGATCTTCCCCAGTTTCTTTGCATTGTGATTCTCAAGCTGCAATTGGTGTAGCTAACAATAGCAATTATAATGGTAAGAAGAGGCACATACGCCTTAGACATAGTTCGGTGAGACAATTACTCAAGAATGGAGTCATTGCTTTGAATTATGTAAGGTCCGAAAGAAATTTGGCGGATCCTTTGACTAATGGGTTGGTAAGGAACCAAGTTCTTGATTCGTCGAGGGGATGGGGTTTAAGCCCATGAAGAGTATATAATTAGCATTACTTATATTTCATCCCTATGGCATTTGGTGTTGTAATGCTTGTAGTAGGATGAATTCATTGAGAATTGTTAACGGATTTATACTTACTTGGTAGGTGTTCTAGCTAAGCATTTGAGAAATCCACCATTGTAATTTTGTGGAGTTTGAGTTTGTTTAAACTCTTAATGAATCCTAAGAGATGTTTTGTGCTATTGAGAAGCACAAGGGATTCACCTATATGGTTGTGAAGACTCGCCATCTTCTATGGAAACTTGAGTTTCTTTCCTAGAGCTTCCATGAAAACTAAGGTAAAACGCATGGCTTAAAACGCGTTCACTTTACGGAGTTTACTAGAATTTTGGAGTGATGTATGTGGTGTGGGAGGGGGTGACTTAAATCTTAGAGTTTCAAGGTTAGTCCACACTTTGATCAAAAGTTTAAGGGTTTCAAGGTTTGTCCACCCTTGGGCTTGTAAGTCATTGTACCACTTCACTAAACATTTGGTTTCAATTTACTTAAATGTAACACCGGTTGTTATGTATTGATCTCCTCTTATGCCCAGAAATTTCCTTCCTCTCATTTGGTATCTTTTCTCATCTTTAGTGGGGGATTGTTGGAAGTAAAGATGGAAAACGGGGAAAAATAGCGGCGCCCGGTGGGATCGAGCGGAGGCCCCTCGATCGGGCGGGCGTCTCGTAGTTCGCTGTTTCTGCCCGATCGGGGGGGGTTCGCCCGATCGGGCGTCCTGTGAAGCTTCGTTTTTTGTCTCGGGCCCGATCGGGCGGATGCCCAAATTCGCGTTTTTCCCGGGTTTTTAATGTCTTCCTTGGAAGCTTTGTGTAACCCCCTATTAATTACATGGTTAAGGATGGTTTTCATCCTTATGATGGTAATTTATGTTCATCATTATTCCTCTTGATTATGGGAGTTTCAATTCTTCATCTTCATGAGTTTTAATGGATTAATTTTATCATTGGATTCCTTGGAGTCCTTTGATTGCTTTTGGGATGTTACTTCTTCTTCTCTACTCCTATAAGTATGATTCATTTTTCTCATTTTGAGATATACTTTAATCTCTATCCCTTCTTCCTTTCTTCATCTCTTTTGAGCATAAGTTCTAGTAACTCCATCTCACACCCAAGAGTGCCATTGTGTGTTGAAAGTTGTGTAAACCTTAGGGAACGAATCGATGAGTTCAATTGTGCACCCCGGTTGCACCGAATCTCCTTTTCAGGGAAGTGGTTTGTTTACCACGGCACAACAAATTCTTATTATTTGTTCATATCTTATTCTTCATTCTAGCCTTAAAAACCTTTAAATACAACAGTCAACAATAGTATTTTTCTTGAATTTGGCTTGACAACTTCTTCCACGCCATCTTTACATGCTAGATAGAGAAAAGAAAGAGCAATGTATGATGTATCCCCAACCATTATTTTATCAGCTGATCGAACACATGTGTTACTGTATCTACATTATTGAAAGAATATGTGATTATGAGAGTCATTGATCTCGAATCTAGCACATATGCAGAGTTGATCAGATTCTCTTTTTCCCAATTTTGAGATATAATCTGAGGGGCTTTTGGTTCATAAAGAGGAAAGGGAAAGGGTTTAAGAAGATAAACAAGGAGAAAGGAAGAGAAAACCCTTTGATAGAATGTTGTTTGGTTTCAGAACTCATCTTCCTCCTCTCACTAATTTTCCTCACATTCTTCCTCTCTCTCTCCCAAGTACCACCACTTCCACCCCTACCGCCGCCCTCTCACTGTCGCCATCAACATTGCCCTCTCACTGCCGCCATCAACGCCGCCCTCTCACCGCCGCCCTTTCACTGCCACCCCTCACCGGTGCCCCTCACCACCGCCACCTCACACCCGCCCCTCACCGCCCCTGCCTCTTCCTTCTTTTCCTTCTCTACCACCATTAAAGGCCACATTTGAGGTTTTAAAGGTCAAATTCGACCATGAAACTTTCGATCTGAAATCTTTATTGCCGAATTTGACCATGTAAAGCCATAAACCAAGGATTTGAGTTAGGTTTTTTAGTTGGGTTGGGATTTTGTCGTGTGGGTGGGTTTGGATGGAGTGGTGGTTCCAGCCATCGGTTGTGGTTTTCGGTGCATGGGTTGGTGGTTTCGGCCATGGGTTGGTGGTTTTGGCCATAGGTTAGTGGTTTTCGGTGCATGGGTTGGTGGTTTTCGCCATGGGTGTAATCCCCCGTATTTTTATGAATTTTATAAACATATTTTAATATATAGTTATATATATCTTTATATATATTAGCGTTTTAATGATTTCATGTTTCAAAGGTTGACTATTTGAAAGTCAAAGGAATTGTTTTAATAATTTATTCAAGTCAAATATTTATTAAAGTCATGCTTTGAAAGTACTTGAAATGTTGAAATACCTATTTGGGTTTGAAAAAGAATTTAAATGGGCTTGAGGAACCCAAATACTAATCCTAGTGATGTTAGGAGTTCAATCATCATTCATATTCATCATTAAACTCTATTTGAATCCCAATTGTCTTTTCCTAAGTCCACAAAGGGGAAACTATAAATACCCCATAAACCCCCAAATATTTCCCCACACATTATTTTCTCTCTCTTCCTTACTCCCACACTTTTCGGTTATCTCTCTCTCTCCTCTTCCACGTTTTATCTTCTTCTCCTATTTTCTTTCTTCTTCTTCTTCAAGAAACACTTTCTTCTTCACAAGAAACACTTTCTTCTTCACAAGAAACGTCACAACACCACAATTTCCTCCACCACCGCCGAGTGTAGCTGCTGCCGCTGCTGTCCTTCTTCACGCCGGCGCTTCCTTGTTCCTTCTCTTTGTTGTGTTGGTTTAATTCTTTTCTTCCTTCTCAAGTTTTGATTAAAGATTCTGTTTTTATGTTTTGTTTTAGTACTAATTATGATTAGAGGCTTTAATAAACTGTTTTAATGGTGACTCTATGATTATATAAATTACGTATTGAAAGAATAAAATTTCAGATTTGATTATTATATTTAGATTGAGTTTTAATTATTCAAAGCATGAATTTTTAGGGTGTTAAAGATTGGAAAATCATAGTAGCATGTTATAAACTATGAAATTGATTTAACTTATGAATTTAAGCATGTTTAAGTATGTTTAAAGGAAGTTTTAATAATTTATAAGTTGCTGGAATTTTAGAAAGGTTGTTATTAATGGAGTTTTATGAATTTTAATGACTAGTATAGTAGCACTATGCTAGGTAATATAAGTAATTGAGGTTTTAATGATAAAAACAACTTTTAAATATTTTAAAAGGGATTTAAAGTATTTTAAAGTTGCTGGAATTTATTTGGAGTATTGATTTTAAATACTATTGGTTGTTTTAGGCGGAGAATTCTCTCTAGGCGACTTTTAAGATCGTTAAAGTGGCCCATCAATTTGTTTACACAAGGTACGTACATACCTATGTGTTCATTGAGATAGTATCATGATTTAAGGAAGGAAAGTTATGTAGTATCATGTATAGGAACTATGTGAAGTTCATATATGATATTTATTATGTTGGATTTTGCATGTTTTATGTTGTTATGCAAACATGTTGATTATGAGAATTATATTATGAGATTTATATATCATGTTTGTATGGAAGATTGATGCAAGCATGTTGGTTGAGAACTTTATTGCTATTAATTCACATGGGGGAATTAATATATTTATTAGTATTGGATCATGATTGATCATTGTTCCCTTTGAGTATTTCACTGTTTTATAAGGACCGAGGGCCTTATTTGGTAAGTTCTCGGTCCTTATTTGGTAAGTTGATATTTTCTACCTATGAAAGGTAATTTGGTTGTTGGTTAGGTTCAACAGATAAGAAAGTTTGGATTAAAGTTGGAAGTAATCTTGGATTGTTAAGTTGTGTGATCACTTATCTAATCCTAAGATAAAAATAGAATTGTGGTTGTTTGATGATTTTATCATTTGTGTTGCTTGTGAGTTATAACAAGTATTAACTGGTAAATCATGTAAAGTGAAACTGGATAGCAATAACTTTAGACTAATGCACGTCTGAATTGTGGACATTTAAGAGTTGGAGTACATGGTGGTAGCCCATGGCTTTTTCTGGGTTTCGGGTTGATCACCGTTCCTATTTTATTCAAAGGTTCCTCGATATCGTAGGTCATTTTGGAATACGGAGTCGCGCCCGTATTTCTTCCTAAGGGAAGGCTGTTTTAGATGAGACAACTCGGTCCATTGACTATTCCATTTAAAGTAATAAGAATGTTGATTAAGTAATCAGTAAAAGTTATCTGCAAGTTATTATATTATTATTTATTCTTGCCAATTATTTATTAATATCATGTTAGGATTATTTACTTGTTTAGTATGTAGTACTCAGCTTTGCTAATTACGTGCTTTTGTTGTGTATGTTGATCATGGCTTTGCCTTATTGATCCTGTGATGACCCATTTCGGTGAGCAGTCTATAGGGATCAATAGTGCATAATCCATCTAACAGGTTCGAAGATGATGCATCATTGGGATCGGGATTGTGGAGAGCTTGTGTAGTTTATATTATGTACTTTTGAGTTATACATTTTATAGTTGGTTTAATTTGGTTTTAATGTTGACATTGGTTGTTGGTTGGTTTTGGAGTTGACTTTCTTGTTTACTAAGTTTATTTATAAAGTTTATTATTATTGTTTTCCGCTGCAAAATTCTGAATAAGCCGATACCTTTTCACACGGGCGATAATACTTTGATAATTCTCTATGTTTTATAGTAAAAAGGTATTTTAGAAAAGAGAGAATTGTCGGGGTGTTACAATGGGTGGGTGGTTTTCGGTGCATGGGTTGGTGGTTTCGGCCATGGGTTGGTGGTTTTCGGTGCATGGGTTGGTACTTTTGGCCATGGGATGGTTGTTTTGGGTGCATGGGTTAGTGGTTTCGGTGGCAGATGGTAATTTTAGTGCTTGAAGTGGTGGTTTCATTGGAGGTAATGGTGGTTTCGGTGGCGGTAATGGTGGTTTCGGTGGCGATTATGGTGGTTAGGGTGCTTGGAGTGGTGGTTGATGTGGTGGTTCTATTGTTGGGGTGGTGGGTTCGGTGGCTGATGTGGTGGTTCTGGTGGTTGGGGTAATGGTCAATAATTGGTCAAGGCCACCACAAGGTAGAAGAAAGAAAGGGTAAGTGAAACCTTGTGGGAGGGTGGGGAATGAAAGTAGAGGACTTTGCGGGAAAGGAGAGGGTAAAGAGAATGATTGATATGTCTTAACAAACAACAAGTAAGGGAATCAAACTACTTGATTCCATTACCCTTTCCTGAAAACCCTAAACAAAACGCCCCCTGATTTTGATAAGACTACTTTTACGTCATAGATCTATATCATGTTTGGGAAGCACCTTGTTCAATCTAAACCCAAAATTCAATTACGGAGCCACCTCCTTAAGAAAATGGAACTCCTAACATTGTTTAGTGTTTAACACCAAAGGCACAAATCTAGCTAGGTGATAAGCAACAAAACTCCATCCCTACGCACATGAGACCACCTGATAGAATGAAAGTCTTTGCTAAACAATAACAAATCTTCCAAAATAGCATCAAGATCAGAAAATAAATAGCTCTCTTGGAAAGACGATGGTTTGACAGTTCGTTCCAATGATCACATCTTGCATATTATGAGCACCTGCTAGTTTAAACTCCAAGCACGAAGCTTTATCCTCAGCCACCTCTGGAGGTTACCTACCAGTTGCGAGTTATAGATCTCTAAGCAGCCGCAAAGATGACAATACCTTGGTGATCCCGAGCCACCACCCCTAGCCACACCCATCCATCCTCTCAAATTACAGCATCGACATTCACTTTAAGGCTCTGTTCATTTTGGAGGAAAACAATTTTTCCCATTTTTCAGGAAAACGATTTTCCCCATTGTCCGTTGTTTGGTTGGATAAGGGATTTAAAAAAGAAAACTTAGGTGGAAAAGAGGTTTTCATCCCTTTGTAAACATTTTCCTCCAAAATTTGAAGGAAAACCATTTTCCTCCACTTTCTCATTGCTAACATCTCCATTTATCTCTTCGTAGCATAGTAGTTTTCCATCAAATCCAATAAAGGAAAACTAATATTCATTTGCATTTCCAAATGAAAATATTTTTCATGGAAAACCATTTTCCATCAAACCCAACGGACCCTAAGACAACCGACAGTAGGCAGAACCCGCTGCTTAGGGCTTTTAGGCGCTGCCTTGTTCAAACCCCTATAGATGCATTGGTTGACAAGGCCAAAATTAGTCGCCACCTTACAAGCATACTCTGCCACTAGCATGTCGGATCGTAAGAAGTTATCAAAGACCACCTTATTGCGCCTGTCATTGTTGTTAAAATCCTGATGACCTTACGATCCTACGATTCTACGATCCGGAAGGACCTCACTGATCCCGATCCTACGTAGGATCTTAATTTTGTAGGATATTTCGATTCTATCCAACCACAAATAATCACATGGCATGATCTTAATACGATTTTACGGCTTTATGATCCAATCCTATCGTAAAAAATCACAAAGTAATTTCACATATTATATTTCTCCTATTAGATTTTAGTTGTATGTTACTTCAATCTTATATTATTGAAAAACTATCACCATTTGCTAATGAAATAAGTCATAATTAATATGTGTAAACATTTCACATGAGGTTCTCACCATATTCTAGCATAATTATCTCTATTTATTAAATTGTAGGATATTACGATCCTACGATCCGATCCTACCGATTCGATCCTACCAACCCCTACGATCCAAAGTAGAATCCCGATCCTGATAACACTGGCACCTGTAACACATATTATAAGCTAGGTAACTCATCCCCCACAAGCGCTTCATCATCAATGACATCCAACTCATTCCACGCATCCAACAAGCACCCCACATGTTCTGACGGAACTTTGTCCACAAAATCAACAATGTTGTAGACCTCCTTGACCATCGAACAATAGAACATAGCATAATTACTAGTTTCACGAGCTTTCTTACACCAAAAGCTGAGCAAACTTCATCATCATTCACGTGTCGGTGTTTAAGTAGAGCACGAACTAGTAGGGTTGCCGAGCAGACACGCCAAAGAAAGTGGTGAACTTTAGGCGAAACATGGAGACTCCAAAGCTTGCCCGTCAATTGTTCTCAATTCATATTGATAAATATTAAAAAAATAATTATTATAATAGAGTTTTTCAAGACAATATAATGATATAAGTTTCATAATTTCTATTTAGTTATATTATAAGAGATATTCATGAATAAAACAAATTTCCATAATGCATGCATGTCTTATATTTTTGAGAAGAATGGAGTAATGTTTGAACTATTTCGAGGAAGTTAAGACTTCTGATGTCACAATTCTCAAAAAGAGCAAAATTGGCCTCAACACCACATATTATAGCGTAAATGCACCCAGCACCACCAACTTTGACTAGTAGCCACAACATTACAAACTATGGCTTAAGGTGCAGCGCGTGTCATAAATGACATTAGAGCTCCATTTTCTCGCCGACGACCAAGAATATTATCATTTATTATTATTTTTCCATTTCCCCCTTTTTTCTCTCTTTTTCTTCTATCTACCCTATTTTTTTCATTAATTAGCTTCTTCTTCTTCTTCTTCTTCTTCTTCATTCTACTCCTTTTTCCACCCCCTCTTAAACTCCTTTTCTCCGTCTTCTTCCTTTCTCTCTCGTGAACTTCACAACCCCTTCATCTTCATTCCTTGTTGTTCTAAGAACACTATCCAAGCACAAACCTAGAAAATTTGACTTCCCAACATCAATTCTGAATCCCAAATGAAGAAAAGAAAACCTATGCCAAGTTTTTACGACCAAATTCGTGCAAAATGGTCTGTAAAACCCATTTCTCAAACCCATAAATTCTGAGTCTACTCCTTGAATATCACCTTCTCCACTACATCTCTACTCTATTCCTCCAATTTTTCAAAATTAAAATTGAGAATATATTACAATAGAATGAATGATTATTGAACGAACATATAATTAGTTCGAAAATTGGGAGAATTGGGAGCCTTAATTTCCTGAGCAAGGAAGACTCTACCGAATTTGCCCTTTCCCAAGGGTTTTCATATCTTGAAATCTACAATGGACCAGTATCTTTGATGCTAGGGTTTCGTGATTTTTGAAATGAAAAGTGATATTTTAGCCTTTAATACACTATCGTTTTAATGTATAATGTTTCACATAAAATATGATAAAGTTTTATAATAATTATACTTAACTAAAAAGACTTAAACAATTATTTACATCTCTAACGCTCTTATTACATTACTAACAAGAAACTATTGATGACATATTCAAACTCAAACCTTTAAGGTTTTTTTTACTTATCACGTCATAAAGTCAATTTCAGAAAAAAAAAATAAGAAAAATAACAAAATAAATTATGAAATTATGAAAAATAATATATTTCTTTATTGTAATTGATCCGAGCCTCCGAGGCATCACCTCGACCAAAATACTAGTTAATAAGGATTCGTCATCATCGGCGAGGAGATGAAGTTTCGATATCATTTATGAGACGCATTGTACCCGTGCCTATAATTTGTCGTGTTTTGGCTACTAGTCAAAGTTGATGTTGCTGGATACACCCGCACTTGTAATGGTGAGACCCATTTAAAATGTCAAATTGCCACTTTTTATATTTGCCCCAAAGGCCAAAACGAGGCTAAAGAGTCGCGTCTTAGTAACGCTGTCTTCATTGAGAGTTCGAAGATCATCTTTACGCAGCCAATTGATCTGTTTCCATTGTCCGATACCCGAATCTCAATTCTCAGTTTTCAGCTGCTAGCTTAGTCGGACCTCACCTCACAGCAATGGTACGTACAAATTCTCTATCCTCTTTCTTCATCTTCATCTAATCATGCTATTTTAGGGTTTTACGCTGCAATTCTTAGACATAACTTCTTAGCTTTTTTTTATTTATAATCTTAATTTTGCTTCACTTTTGAGTTAAAAGGGTATCTATATCACCCGAATAAGCTGATAATTTGGAACTAATGTAAAGTGTTTTCTGTTGATTCATGATTTAGTGAATGAAATTTTGAAAGTGGCTATCTAATTTACTATTCATTTCTTGGGATCAAGAGTGTTTTTTGAGGATTTTGTTTGAATACTGGGTTAAAACTTAGAATGTTTTTGTGCTATTTTTATACCTTTTTTTTTTTTGCTGAGGGTTATGTATGTACAGGCCGATCCTGAGTTGGAAGCCATTAGACAAAGAAGAATGCAGGAGTTAATGGCACAGCGTGGCGCGGTAAGGGATTGCTTTGTGCTTTTTGATGAATTCGGTAGCTTTTTCGAGTTTTTGTTTGTGTGTGCGTGCGTGCTCTGTAATTTATAGAGCATATGATGTTTTACTGACTGAATGCCATCTTGAACCAGGGGAGTCAGCAGAATCCTGAACAACAGAAAGCTCAAGAAGAAGCAAAAATGTCTGTTTATTTGTTATTGGATGGTTGGGTATTATGAGCTAAATTATGTTGTGTGTTATACATTTATGCTAAATTGTCTTTGGTGTTTGGTTCACATATGGGATGAAGGGAAGCCGAAGAACGAAGGCAGATGATGCTTGCTCAAATTTTGTCATCTGAAGCACGTGAAAGAAGTAAGCTCAAATAACACTCCTAAATCTTTACATTTCTCATTTTTCTTTAGGAGGACTTAAGAATTTATGACCTTTTGGTATCTCGTGATTTTAGTTTCCCCTTAGTGCCTTTGTTTTCATAAATTTTGTCCACAAAATCTTTTATTAGTCCTTCATGGGTGATTATACTCACTCTGGCAATCTTGTAGATTGCATGCTCAAATGTTTTTGTTTTTTGAGCAACTATATCTAAGAATTTATCTGTCTTGCCTATTTACATGTCAAGATAGTATGGTGTATCCTAGCAAGCACCTTTGTAATCTGTATCCTTTTTTTAAGGAAGTTGCTTCCACTATGTCCGTGTTGAGTTAAGTTGGGAAGGGGTTTAGATCCTACCGATTCAGATGCTATAAGAAAGAAAGGTTAGAATTAAATATATATTTTGAAACCTAGGAAAGTGCTTTATCTACTAATATGGTAGTTATAGGCAAATCAATGTTTTGAACTGTACCAAAGATGGTACTAGCTTATAGTTCCCCGTTCTTTGAGGAGGGAAGGAAGAGTTGTACACTTGTACTGTACGTCTGTACCATATATCTGTACCTTCCAGTAAATTGCTAAGGATGAGACTGATGAGTTTGTTTTGAGATATGGGGTGCAGGAAGGATACGGGCTTCTTTTTAATATGCGTTTCCTGATTCCAGAAAATCAATGTTTTGAACTGTACCAAAGATGGTACTAGCTTATAGTTTCCCGTTTGAGGAGTGAAGGAAGAGTTGTACACTTGTACTGTACCATATATCTGTAGTCTGTACCTTCCAGTAAATTGCTAAGGATGAGACTGATGCGTTTGTTTTGAGATATGGGGTGCAGGAAGGATATGGGCTTCTTTTTAATATGCGTTTCCTGATTCCAGAAAGTAATTATTTGGATTTTAGATTTTTAGTTACCTTTCTAGGCAATTTATCAAGGGATTTACCTCTTCTGGACCCCTTTTAAAAAATTAATATCATTTTCAGGTTCTTTCTCCATTTTCAAAATTCTCCTGGAAGTTGTGAACGTGTTTTGGGACTATAGTTTTAGCCTTTTAGGGGGTGTGGTGGAGTTGAAAACCCTTCATTGTCATATCCTTGGGGTTCAAAAGTTTCTATTAAACTACTTTGTTGTTCATTCTGTCATCTAAAAATTCCCACTAAATGCTTCTCTATTCTTCCTTTTGAGTCCCTCCCTCTACCCAACAGAATCACAGGGTATGATTCCACAGCATCTCAGCTCTGCAAGCCAACTAGTTTACCTGGAACGATGGAACCTCAGTGTGATTAGTCAAAGTTCAATTAAGAATGCAAACAACATTTCTGTGTTCCAAAGCCTTAGCTTTAACATGTAGTCTTATCATTTATTGTTGGTTTCTTTCGTAGATTACTTTTTGTGTCCTCCTATCCTTTGAGGTAATGTGGGTATTAGGTTGAGTTGTGCTCCTGGGTTATTGTATAGTATGGTTAGATTTGAATGAGAGTGAGAATTTGGTTTTTGAAGCTCTCAGTTATTTGCTGTTTTGACAACGATGTTTAGATTCTACTATGAATAAATGGAGGAATTTAAATTCCTTTACTTGTACAGAACTCGGTGCTTTTAGAAAGTCCCCCCATCTAAGATATCTCGGAATACAGTATTTGCGTAGATATGTGCTTAAACATTTAGTTCTTAGACACTAGGGCAACTTATTTTTATACTGAAGTGAACTTATATTTGCTTAACAAAACTTATTTTTACTGCAGAGGGCTTATTTTTACTGATTCTCTATTGTTTTCTCTTATATAACTTATTTTTGTTGAACTCAACTTATTTTTACTAGAAATAAACTTATTTTTGCTGAAGTGAACTAATATTTACTGAAATTTATTTCTTTAACGCGAACTGAACAATGCTTAAATGGCTTCCATTGCTCACTTTTTGACTATTGCAAACGCAAGGCTTCACTATATTTGTAGATATTTTGTTCATTGCACCTGCAGAGGGTTCAGGGATGCCTTGTTGTTGATGTAATCTAATCAACATTTTATGAGTTTCCATTGAGCAAAGAAGTAAAATAATATTAGGAGATGTATTGGCTGCTTTTATAAATTTCAATGTCGATATTAACCAAAATTATGTTTAGTCAATGTCGAATAAATGCTACCGTGCAGAACTGCAGTTAGGAACGGCTGCTTGCTTCTTTGTATCTATGGCAATAGACTCACTAGGCTGCAGTAGGAGGCAGTCTTATACCTTTTATGCTTTAGCGAGGAACGAGTGAAAGTGCATTTTTATAAATAAAAAAAAAGCAGATATTGTTTATGAGCATCACACTTAAAAGACAAAGCTGCTATTTTCCTTGGAAGTTTTGTCTCTCTTATTTGCCTTGCAGAACATATATTGTGCGTAGGGATGGCAATTGAGTCGGACTTGGACTGGATTATGCATCATCTGACTTCGACCCTACAAGAAATCAAATTTTAAATTCGACACCGACTACGAAAATCTGAATCGATCCGACTTAAAATCATAACATCCGACTTCGACTCTGACCCGATCCGAATTTTTTTTCCATCCCATTTTTTTAAAATAGAAAATTTTTATGTAATACAAATAATCTAAACATTACTATTTTTTAACAATCAATTTTTTAATAAAGAAATCTTATATAATACAATTGCCTCAAAGTCGAAGTAAGAATATATATACATAATCCATTAATATAAAAAAAATAAGATTAATTGCGTCAAGGTCGGAGTCGGATCTAGATGTCGGATTTTTTATGGGATCCGACCCAGAGTCGAACTTTTTAGACGGAGTCGGATTCGGATTTTTTCCTTTGGATCGGAGCGAACCAGGGTCGATCCGCACTAGATTGCCATCCCTAGTTGTGCGTGTATATCACCTTGTTTATATCTTTACTTTTTATGTACCCCTGAGTGATGGAAATGATTGACTTGGGAATCGGGATCAAGTATCGATTGCTAGCTGGCTTGTTATCTTTCCTATAGGTGGTTGGTTCAGTTTTGTTCTATAGGGTACCCTTGTGTTTCTGTGTTTTCTACGTTGTACCCCCAATGTTTTTTTTCTTCCAAGTTGTACCCCTGAACTTTTTATTTGTTCTCTATTGTAACCCTTTAATAAGTAAACGTTAAATATCTTATATTTTGCTCTTTAGACATACATAATACATTAGAAGCGAGAGAAATTCTTGGCTTTAAATGGATTGGACAAAATAGAGAAGTAGGGTAAAAATTTTGTGGGAAAAGTTCCCTCCTAATATAACTATAAAGAACTGAAAAATAAGAAAATTAACGGAAAACTTAACATTGACGTAATGAAGGGGGTACCTCATAGAACAAATAAAAGTTCATGGGTATACAACTTGGGAGGAAAAAAATATTAGGGGTACAACATAGAAAAAGCTAAAACACAGGGGTACCTTGTAAGCTTGGCCATTGTATGATCCTCACAATTTCCCTCTAACAGAAGATAAAGAACAAAAATCAAAGGAGTTAACAAATCTGGAGAATATCATCGAGCAGGAACTCTCAAGGGGTAATTGAGCATAGCCTTAACAGCAATCCGGCCAGCTGTCCTTTCAGTAAGTCACTACTAAGTGCTGCTTCTGGATGGAAGACTGCTGTAAAACACTGGCTATCTTTACAAGTGGCCTTCTAAGAACCCCCTCCCCCCCTCCCCGGGTTGTTTTACTACTTTAGTTATAAGCATGAACGAATTTGAATTTTTTGGAAAAGGGAGGCGTGACATCATGTTTAAGCTTATATTCCTTTAGGCTCGCCACTCGTGTCATTGAGGGTCTATGGGAGATTTGATATTGGCTATGGCCACATTTTTTTTGAGAGAAGTGGCGACATATTTTTGTTATCTACTGGTTTAGCTGTACTTGTTCAATTGCGTATTTGTTGAAGGACTTAAGGATGGGATAGTTCCAATTCTAACTATTTCCTGTTTTGTGACGCTATATACAAGGGAATATATTTATAGGTATTCCTAAATAGTGAAATTCAATTTTACATTAACAATCAACAAATTTTTTTCATGAGATCATTTGACTACAACATTGCAGCTTGGAGATCACATGCCTTTCAGTGGCATGAGGGCACATTTTTTTTTTTTTTGTTTTGTGATAAGAAAAGACATGTAGGATAGTCTCTGGAGTGAAACCAACCTAATTCATTCTTTTGGATGATACTGGATAACACATCATTACAAGAGTTAAACCAGTATATCATAGTCGGATAATTATGACCAATCTTTACCTTTAAATCAGCAGCTTGATTTGCGTTCCTAAAACAGCAAGTCCCTTCCGCGTCCGCAATGATGTTGTGATTGACCAAAGAATCTTCCATTGTCTTTTGATATTATTGATGCAAATATTATCACCCTCAACAGTAATGTTTTCAATACCAAGGAAAAAGGTTCTTTTGATATCTTCCCCAGAGAGCAACACAATTTTCTGCTTCAAATATCCTGGATTTAGAGACAATCAAATTTGATCCTGCCAGGCATAGGGTGGTTTTAAAGTCCCTGATAACAAACCCAAAAGTGGATCTTCCTGATTGGGTAAGAGAATCGTCAGATTTTCATCCCTGATAACAAAACCCAAGAGAGGAGCTTCCTTATTGGGTAAGAGAATCATCAGATTTTCATTTTAAACCAAGATGGATATTTTGGAGGAGACCAATCAATTTGATGAGCTGTCAATGAGGTTAGAAGAGGGAGCTGGATTAGAAGATGGAAATGATGAATTGTCTAAATCAAGGAACTATAAAGAATTAGTTCCTTGGATAACCGTGTAAGGTTCATTGCAAAAAATGGTATTGTTTCTTATATACCAAACTCTGTCCACCAAATGAAAGCCATCTTTTATATTCGTTTAAACCAATTGATTCTTTACAATGATTAAGCTTGGTTACACAGGAAGCTGAAGAAATGTTGAAAGTGTGAGGTCAAATCTTCTCTTTTCTAAGGAGGAGAAAATCTCATAGTGAAAGGACAAGAAAAGAAAAGGCGGAACTGGAGATTACTTTATTTGATCTGAATTCTACAGTTGACTTTGTTGAAGATGGAGTATAATTGAACTGGCGTTTATTTTACACAGATTGTTTGTCCAATATATGCTTTTCCCAATGCTGGAAGCCCAAGTGTACTGATTTTTCCATGAAACACCTAGAAAGTGAAGCTGGTGTTTTAGCACCATAGGAGCCTTTTGCTAAGAACACTAATATTAGGGGAAGGGAGGGTATTTTAGATATTATCTTCTTTAGTTTACTTGGGGAAAAAGTTGGATAGTTTGATAGGGAAAGTAGTATAAATATAGAGCAACTTAGAATGGGAAGGTTATCTTGAAAATTGGTAAGTTTAGTGAGGGAAATGGTTACTTGGGAGAGCTTCAACCTCTCGAATGTTGGTTAGGTTGTAATCGGTGTTAATCATCAATACAATCATATCTTAGTAGTTTTCTCGTAAATTCTTCATTAGTCCTTCCTAATTCCTCTAATTATGCTGTGTTATTGAGAATTAGCTAAGAATCATCTTGGTTCTTGGCACCTTTGATCAAGTAACTTTGCAATTTTTATTGAAAATCAATATGTTCACTGTGCAAAAATTGAGCTCTGCCTGAAGTATTGTATTAATTGAAACTATATTTCAGTAAACTTTTTTATCTACATAAGGGGGATATTGTGGCCGTCTGGGGGGGATGGAGTTTCATCAATTGATGCGAAGCAACAGATGCGACATTCTTCACTTTACAATATGTAAATAGAGTTATTGACTGTATATTTCATCACTATTATTAGTTGCTAAGTACAATTTTTTCTTTCGACTTGACAGTTGCTAGGATTGCGTTGGTTAAGCCTGAAAAGGCTAAAGGAGTAGAGGATGTTATATTACGAGCTGCTCAGATGGGTCAAATTGCTGAAAAGGTCAGGCAAAACCCTCTAAATAACCCTCTTAAGTAGTAAATTGGGAAAAAGGAAGCTAAAATGAGAGAAACAGCCAAAGTGCTTGGCAGTTTACTGTATTGAAGGGAAGCTAATGGACTTACAATGGTATTGTCATACTACAGGTTTCTGAGGAAAAACTTATATCACTGTTGGAGCAAATTAATACTCAGACAACTAAGCAGACCAAAGTGACTGTAAGCTGTGCTTCCTACCTCTCTACGAGTGACTATTTGCCTATATGAACTACTTTTTCTTACTGTGCATGTTTGTTTTTGCAGATCACAAGGCGCCGAAGTGTCCTCGAAGATGATGATTAGGTCTAAAGATGTTGTAATGCTAAAGAACTGCTAGTCTTAAAGAGCTGTGTAGTGCTTGCTATATTTCCGAGTTTATGAACCTTGTGTTACTAAGTTGAGCCACAAAATCTTGGCTTCTGTGTGTATCTGATTACTTTGATTAACAGTTGGTTATTGCCCTTCATGATTTATGTCTTTACCCCCATTTTTTTTCGAGGAGGGATGTATATTGGAGTAGAGGAGGCCGATGTATCTTATACTCAGGCTATGTTAAGTAATTTTTGGCATAAATGTTCACGTCATATGATGTGAGGAAATCGTTTATACTAATTGAGAGAGAGACCACCTTTAAATCAATCTGCGTTTAAGCTTCATTTGTCTTTACCCATGTTTGTTTAGTCCTCAACATCCTATTGTTCACTTTTGCTCAGGCGTTAAATGGTCAGGAGCCTTCTTTTGATTTCTGCCAAAATTCACTCTTACAAAAGGCACGTCAGTCTGGAGTAAATTGTAACATGATTTTTATGTTTACGGCAAGTGATCTTGGGATGGGGTTGCACAAGCTAATCTTCTACTACGTCTGCGCCTACAACCACCTATGGGAGGAAGGGCAAGCTTATCGTCTTATCGAGATATAATTTTCAGAACAGTACACATTTCATGAGGCTATTGACCATTTGTGATGGATTAGTTTCTAGCTTCTGCTGGAGCTGTTGTAACTTAAGGAGGGTCAACAACACTCTCATACAGGGTCTGATTCAGGTTCTTGATCCTTGAACTCTCATAACACTACTCTAAACTTTAAAGGACTCTTGTTTGATCAGAACATTGGTTTTGGTCTTTTGGATGGGTTGCTTCTTAGGTCATGAAGGCGGGGAATTAGATGAAGCGTTGGGGTTTGCCTAAGTCTCCACAGTATACTCTCCTTGATCCATGATATTGACAGGTAGTGGATGGTAAGGGTGGAGAGTCATTATAGACTTGATTGGTGATGAACTACTCTATCTAACAAGAACCATAAGTATGAGTCGATGATGAGCTTTTAAAAGAAAGAAACTCATAAACCATGTTTTTGAATCAAAATCACAATAACATATAAGGATATTGACAAATTTGAATGTCATCTTTCTACATATCTAATGTTTAAATCTAAATGGACCCTTTTTTTCAAAGTTGAATTCGAGATAAAAGGTAATTATATTATAGGATTACAAACGAAATAAATTTTCTCCCCGTAATGTGTTTATTTTAATAGTTAAAACCATATATTTTAAATTACTACAATAGTTCTATAAGGTGATTATTAGATCACATAGAAGCCAAATAATTGCTAAATTGATTTAATAAAATTTCCTCTTTCAAAATTTCCTTTATCTGCTCTCTTCCCCTTCTACATTTCTCCCCAAACCCTAGTTTTTCTTTTCAATCATAAGGTTACCACCACCATTTGGGGTGATGGAGAAGACCCTTTTGTTTTATGTCATATTGCTAGATTTGGGTTTTTCTTTTTCTTCTATAAATTGATTTGTTAACATAAATTTGTGTAGTGTCCTAACAAATGCATTTGTGATATATAAATATATTAATAGTGAATGCGCTAATTTATCAAATCCAATACGAACTCCCAAATTTCATTAAAGATGTAAATATATACTGCCATAAGAGGACTAGAGTGTAGGGATTACTTCTTCATGTAACAAACACTCAAAAATTTTCCACATCATGTTCAGATGTTTTGTAACTGACTACAATTTGATCTCATGTTAAACGATAATCGATTTGACTTGTTAGACATCGATCTGAATATGAATGCGCTAGGCTCAAACACGACCCGAACCTATGATATACACTGGTCATCCAAAATCAAACCAATATGCTACCCGACCTGACAACAAACCAAAAATAATCAAACCCGATAAATATATGATATGACCCGACATATGATAACACATTACTCGATTTGATCAAGACCCAAGACGAACTTTAATTGCATGTGAAACGATCGGATTTCTGCCTACTTGATAAGCCGAGTTGTTCCGATCTGAACTCCATTTAAAACTAAAATTAAGTCGTTTAAATGCAATTGAGTTAACCCAAACTTATATTGAAATAAAAAATGACCTGAACCAAACCTGGCTCGAACCTAATGAGATAAATAACCAACTATCACCCAATCTAATACAACCCAACCCAACCCAACCAAATCAAGTCAAAGTAATTAACAAGACATAAACCAAACCGAACACTATCCAACCTGACCTAAATCCGATGTGTGTATCCGGATTGATAGTTCTAAGCCTCTAACGTATCATTAGATATATGTTTAGGTCACAAAAAAAGGAAGGGCCTGAAAACCCCAAAAAAACGTATCATTCGAAATTATCAGGCCAAGTAAGAAGCCCCCCAGTTACACTTTCTCAGGCCCGTTATCTTTTAAAAATCTCCCCAAATCACATCCATATATAAAACAAGTCACCATAAAACCCTTCTTTCAGAATCCAAAGAGGCGAGTCATTTCTTTTCTAGGGTTTGCAGAATCCAAAATCGCCGTAACACAACTCCAGAAGCAGAAATGGGTAAGCCAACAATCAATTTCACTCATATTCTCTCTCCTCTAATTTCCGACGAACTTCTCATTTCAATTTCAATGTCTTCGAATTCATATTCAAATTTGATTAATTTTATTTTTCATGTAAAATTGCAGCGAGAATCAAGGTTCATGAGCTAAGGGATAAACCAAGGGCAGAGCTGTTGAATCAGCTCAAGGATCTCAAGGCTGAGCTCGCTCTTCTTCGTGTTGCTAAAGTTACAGGCGGCGCACCTAACAAGCTCTCCAAGATGTAAATTAATTTTTATTTTTATCGATTTTGGTGTTTTTGTTTGGATTTTTGTTGAATTAATGGAGTATTTTTTGGGGGTTTTGGCAGTAAGGTGGTGAGATTAGGGATTGCGCAAGTTTTGACAGTGATGTCACAGAAGCAAAAGTCGGCATTGAGGGAAGCTTACAGTAAGAAGAAGTATTTGCCTCTTGATCTTCGTCCTAAGAAGACTCGTGCTATTCGTCGCCGCCTCACGAAGCATCAGGTATTGTTTTCTATCTCCTATGGTTGCAATACGTTGTTTCGTGCTGAAATTGTTTTTATATTCTCTGTTTACAGTATTAATATGAAAGTTGTATATGTTTTACTGTTGAGTGCATTGGTTGTGTGTTTATGATGTTTAAGGGATTCGATTGATGGAATATGTGATTTTGATTGTTAATTGTTCAATTTGTGGTTTTAAGTGCTCTCTTGTTCCTCTATTTAAGGTATAAGCGGCGAGCTACGAATAAAATAGATCTTAAAGATGATCAGTATGATAAGGAAATGCCACAATATTGAGTGAGATTAGTGGTGTTACTGCCTTAAGATAATGGAATCAATTCCTGCTCTGTCTAGAGGTTAAGGTAGAGGTAGAGGTGTAAAAGCAAATGTGAGCCAAGAGTAGTGTTGTATTTACTCTTTATGTTCGGACAGTCTTTGCTGGCGAAACAATACAAGTGTGTTATTAGTGTCCGGAATCTTAAAATGACCAACAGAGTTCTACATTTGGTTCATAGTGTATTTATAAGCAGTTTTGATGTTCGATATCAAACTATTTTAACATGGAGATTGCGTAAAGTCGTAGATATGGAGGGGAGTGGTTTATCAGTGTTTGGTAGTAATACGAAGTATATCTTTAGTGACTTTGGTTCTTCTGCTTTTGTATAATTAGAACCGCTAACCTCTATTTTGGGGATGTTGGGAGGATGGTGCTATGTTTTTGTTATGCCATTTGGCCAAGTGATACCTCAATCCTCATGTCTGTCTAAAGGAATTTGTTATTTTTTCGTTTAATTTGACGAGCTATTGTGAACGTGATACTCCCCTTATGTCTAATTTTACCAGCTATTGTGCACGTGGTGTTCTCCGTTATGTCAAGCTTTTAAATTATGTTGTGGCCATGTTCATTTTATTTCGTTTTGTCTTATTTTAGATCTTGAGTTCTGTATGCTAAAACCTATCTTCTTTTTCCAGGCATCTTTGAAGACTGAAAGGGAGAAGAAAAAGGAGAGGTACTATCCCATGAGGAAGTACGCCATCAAGGTGTAGGCTAGGCATTCCTATATCTAGGAGGATTTTTATATTCCATGGAAATTATGTTCAAATGTTTGTGAAGCTTCTTAAAGCGATTATCAGTTACGACAGTAGTCAGTTCTCTACCTTTTTATTTCATGTTGCAAGAGTTTTATTTTCTTAAATAGAATTGTGGTTGTGATCTCTGAAGATTTTTGACACAGAATGGATGGTAAAAGTTTTCAACAGCCTGTGTTTATTGTGTTGAGTAGGTTATATTTGGACCTTTACTTTAAACGCACAAGATGTGTTAATTTTGCCGTCTTGGCTTCAAGGTCTAATCAAATTTAGTATGTGGAATATGATGCTTGCAATTGCATTGAATCATTCTCAAAAATAACTACAAAACCAATGGTGGAGTTGGAGCTAGCCAAGTGTCAGTGACTTGAGTGCAGAAACCTTAGAATATAACTAAGGGTTTTAGCTCCCAGTGATGTTGATCTATGTTATCATCTCATCTTTCCCTGTTTTCTGCAGTTTGAACTTCAAATATTTATGGTTAAGTTTGTTTCATACCAAAATTACTTTGCCGGTTCACAAACAACACGTCTACAGGTTCCCAGTTGTAGAGGCCTTCAAATATGACTTCTATTAACGAGTCCATCCTAGTGGTGTTGAAGCGGGTCCTCACTCCTCAGTACAGTGCTACAGCCACCATTGTCGTTCTTCGGGACTTGAGGAGACATATCATTAGCTGATACTCCCAGTTCCACCATGGTATCCGCTTTTTCATTCATTAAATAAGGTATAAAAGTTAAGTGAATTGAAGGTGCGAACCTCCTTGTCATTAAATACTTTTCAAGGGCTTTCGCAAACTCCTCTGGAGCTAGCTCATATCGACGAAGACATTTGTTCCTTCCTTATGTTTCGACAACTTGCATACTTCAATTCGAATCAATTGAAAAGGAAATGTTCGACACTTTTTTTTTTTGAAGGTAAAATAAAAGAGTCATACGACATCTACAATAGAAATCTGAATTAACAAATACATAACAATTTTGAACAAATAAAATTCAGAATTTGCAAAATCACGATCGTTGTGTAGTAGATCTAACAATTTTGCATACCCTCTTCCACATCGTTGTTTGATACGGACTTCAACGAGGGGGTCTTTCGATATGTTGTAGTTTTGAAATAGAATTAAATCTGATACCATTGATTGTAATTGTAGATTTGAAATCTGTTTCGACACCGCATAATTCTTCATCAATGATCCAAAATTACGATAATTCATCTAGAAACAAAAGGAGTCAACAAAAGTCTCTCCCAAGGAGAAGAGAATAAACCCTTTCTTTCAAGGGAGAAACGATCCTCTCTTTAAAGGAGATAGTATTATTCAAACAATAATGACACAGTCACAAACGAAGCTAAACAACAATGAAAATTAAAATTAAGGTGGGGTTATCCACCGATGAAATCGATGGAATCCCCTTTGAATACACTAATGGAGGCTAGTGTTTAGGAGAGAAGAGAGAAAAAAAAGGAAATGTTGACATCTTGTTCCCTCACACTTTTTATTAATGCCCCGGGTAATTATAAATTTTATGTAATTATATTTTACTTTAGGATTTTTTTACAAGAATAATACAAACTTTTGGCTGTTCTCTCGCAATAATCCAAACTTTTGATTATTTTTAAATAATACAAACTTTACATCAAAATTCCTCCAGTAAATCAAGTTGACCGTTAATCTGTAAAACAAGTAAAAAAAAAAAATTAACTCCAAAATGTCTTCCTCCTCCCCCCTAGCCAACCAACCGAAAATCGAAACCCCACCCCCTCCCCTCACCTTCACCTCCACCTCCACCCCCACCCCCACCCCCCACCGATGAAACCACCCTCACCACCCCCTCCCCCACCACGAAACCGCCTTCCCCGCCCACGAAACGTCCCCCACCCGAACTCAACTCCTCCCACCTCCAACCCACCCCCTCCCCCACCCGAACCCAACTCCTCCCACCTCCAATTCCACCCCCTCCCCCACCAGGAAACCACCCTCCCGGCCTTGAACCTCCCCCCGAACCAAACTATTACACCAAAGTCGAAGAAGACGCCGCCACCACCCAACCAAGCATCCCGCCACCACCCCACCACCAAAAATCTCCCCTAGAAACCAAACCCACAACCACAAACCGCTACCACAAACCCATCTGACCCAACTCGCAGCCACCGCAAACCCACCTCGTAACCACCCTTTCACCACCACCAAGATCTGAAACACCCCACCATAACCACCCAAAACCCATCCCACCAAACTCGTGGCCATCAAAATTGCGCTCGTACGAGCCAAAATTCCCCAAATTCACATCCATATTCTAATCAAATTCATCAAACAAACACAAAATTGCGGTCCTATGAGCCGATTTTAGAGTCTCAAAAACTAATTTTACAAGTATGAAGTCTTCAGATCTAAACTCAATTGGAACTCAATTGGAACCCAAAACCCTAAAATTTGCCGAAAATGAGAAGATTACAAGAAACTCGTTATTTTGCTGATGCGTAGAAAGAGAGAGCGCTTTTTTGCAGGCTTTGGTGGCGGTTGTGGTTTCGGGATGGGGGAGGGGCTCCTATGGAGGTGCTTGGGGGAGGACGAAGAGATAGATTTGTTGAGGGAAGGTTGGGCAGGGTCGGGGGTGGGGTGGGTGAGGGAGAAAGAAAAAATTCTTTTTTTTTGTTTTTCAAATTTAAATAAAAATTTAAAAAATCAACCAATAAAAAAGCGACACGTGTCCTAGAGAGTGCCACGTCAGCTTGTTTACCTCCTACAACAAGTTAACAACTGGTATTGCCCTACTGGAGGAATTTTGATCAAAAGTTTGTATTATCTAAAAATAATCAAAAGTTTGTATTATTGCGATAGAACGGGCAAAAGTTTGTATTATTCTTGTTAAAAAATCCTTTACTTTTTAAATTATAACAACAAATATTACTTGATTTAATGGTTAAAACTTTAGTATATAAACTTGAAGTCATGGGATCAAATATCATACCATACATTTTCTAATTTTTTAATTCTATGTAAAGTACATGAAGCAAACACTTCAAGAGATGACACAAATAACTTTATCCTTATATTTGTTTGATGCACCCACCATCCATCTAAATGAAATCGACGTCAATGATGGGGTTGGTTTTATTTTCTTTCTTTTTTTCAGATTAACATTTATCTTTCTCACTTTCCTGTGTGTTTCTTCCAATGCACATCTTTGAACTTAAATATCTTCCATTATATATTAGTATAAATTATAACTATTGAATATTAATAAAGTATTAATTGAGACGAATCAAACAAGACCCCACATGACTATATTTTTTCTTATAAATTAAAAAATATTGAGAAAATTCTCTCTAAGTATGAATAGTGTCATGATTCCAAGTGAGAAGCATTAAAAAAAACAGAGGAAGTACTTCCTCTATTTCAGAAAGGTCTGGATACTTTTTATTTCTTTGTCCCAAATTAGTTTGTACATTTTTATTGTTGGCATAATCTCACAATTACTATACTGGTTTTCTAAACCCTTTCGCCTCCACGTTATCTTTATCAATTAAAAAGTATCCGTTGTAGCCTAACATCTATGGCTTCTTTAAAAACACTTGGGCTCATCAGAGCCGTACACGTGTCCTCTCCTAATAAATAGAGGAAAAATGTTTTAACTTTTGGGTTATATTCAGTTGGGAGAAAAGGTTACTTCTCTGGCCCAAGAGATAGTCAGAGCCCAGCCCTGGGAGGTGGCTGCAAGTGAGAGGTTGATAAACCCTCACAAATCATGGCCTGCCACGTGTCATGATCAGATTCCTTAGCCAATTTGAGGCCACTATTCTAGGGCAGTTTTTAAGGATAGCTGTTATCTTGCTATCACTATAAATACCCCTGAAATCAGGAGAAAGATCATTGAATGCAAACAGTGCAAAGTTACTTTGTAAAAATACTCTATCACTTTCTCTCTCTAGACTACTTTTCTCTCTACCACTCCTGATATCTGACTTAAGCTTCGGAGGGGGAACCACCACCCAAACCTCCAGGGTGGGTCCCTTTTTGCAGGTTCGGGAACGAAGCTCAGGCTTGGACTAAGTTGATTCAGACATTGTTGCACAAGTCTCCAAGGAAGAACATCTAAGGGATACTAGTTTACTTGCTAGACAAGAAAGCTCAGCCTACAGCTTACTTGTTGGACAAGTAAAGGACAAAACATTTGGCGCCGTCTGTGGGAAGACGCAACGATGACCGACTGTCAATCGTCCAATGTGGCTAGAAACCGAAGTCTTCAGGTTAATGTCGAAGACACAGTAGAACACGAGAGATCGCCTCGAGGAAGGGATAGACCTCCAACCATCGTCCATGTCCCTGGACCAAGCCAACAACCTGTCATTCAGGAAAATCTTGAACGTCCAGTGACGGTTGCCCATCTAGACAACGTCCTGAATGACTTTCAGACTAAGATGGCAGCAGTCGTCCAGGAATAGATTAGGAGCAACATGTTGTTTTTTCATCATAATCCAGAGTCAGCCGTCAACAATCAAGCTCCTCCTAGGGGACGTTCCCAAGAGAATCGTCCAGGTCCTAGTCGACCTGTTCGTCAGGAACCCTCTAAGAGGGCGGCTACAGGAAAGCAGCCAAAAGGCAGTGAACAACGAAGGAAGATGGACTGGAATTTGGTGGTTAGGACCCAAGATCAAACTCGTCCGAGTGGGCATCGAATGGAAACAGATGCCAGGGACTACTTAGAGGCAAATAGAGCTGCAACATTGCAACGGTCGGCTACTGGCTCTACCCCGTACTTAAGATATCCTCCTTTAAGGATACTATCCAGAACAGAGGGAAGAAATCTGGGTCCTTCGATAGTTCGTCTGAGACAAGAGAAGCCGGTAGTTCAACCAATGGTCTATAAGCACTAGTAGAATAAATGATTATTGCTGCGGTCATTAACTGGCCTATTGCGGCAGTTTTGGCCGCGCAGCAACTAAGGGCGCAGCAATAGGTAATTAACATATTGCTGCGGTTTTTGACCGCAGCAATAGGCTCAGCTATTGCTGCGGTTCCTCGCCAAAACCGCAACAATATTTTTTTTTTTTTAAAAAAAATACAACGTATTGCTGCGGTTTTGGCTAGGAACCGCAGCAATAGGTTTGACTTATTGCTGCGGTTGTTTCCCAAAACCGCAGCAATAGGGTCCTGGTACAGACATTTTTTTTTTTTTTTTTTTTTTGCATTTTGCCATAAAATTTGAAAGATTAAAACCGGGCAACTAACCCATCCACTATCCACCAAATTCGCAGACAAATTGAAGATGAAATGACAAATGAAATGAGTATCATATCTTTTAATAGAAACTAAAATCAAAATGAAACCAACATAAAAAAACAAACATCACATTCATCCACAATAGATGAAACTAACAATAAGAACCAGAAAATCAAAACTCCTAAAAAAATCTAACAGTAAAATCTAAGTAAAAAAACTGTACCAAATTACATCTAAGTAAAATCTCCTAAAAAAATTAAATACAAATTATAACCGTACCATCTTACAAAGAAAACAAAGATGATGAAAACCAGAAAATCAGATCTAAGAAAGAAAAAAAGAATCGTGGGTACAAAAACCGGCTGGATGTCTATATCCCAGGAACCACGCCGATTTTGTTATGGATTTTACGATTTTGGCTTTGATTGATTTTTGCGATTATTGTTGAGAAATTGATGCTCGCCGCCGATAGAGAAATCCGGTGATTTGTTCAGATCTGAATTGTAAAAAAATTAAAACAAATTAAAACCGAAAAAATTAAATTTCCAAAAATGGAAAAAACAAATCAAATGAGTTGTTCTTACCAAACGGAGAAGACGAACGGGTCGAGATACATCACACTCATCAACCACCGTCATCAACCACCGTCCTCTCAGCAGCAGCAAAATTCACGACGATCGAAGGACAAATCCCGCGATGAACAAAACGAAGAAATCATCGAATGTCAAACGAAACGAAACTCGCCGGAAAGTAAGACAAACGAAACGAACAAAACGAACGAAACTCGCCGGAAAGGAAAACAAACGATACGAACGAAACTCGCCGGAAATTCATCGCGAGAACAAAACTTCGATGAGGTGCGAAGATGATGCTGAGGATTTAAGAGGAACGTTGATGGAGGAGGAGCAGTGAGAGGCGAAAATGAGTGAGGGTTGAGAGAAGAGAGATGAGCAGTTTTAGAGAGGAGTGAGAAAGAGGAGGAAGGAGGGTGAAAATTAATGAAACGGCGCCTACAAGGATAAAAAAAAAGAAGCCCTAATGACCCTATTGCTGCGGTTTCTAAAGATTAAAATAATGTTTTTTTAATAATATTTTAATCTATTGCTCCGGTTTCTTCCAGAAACCGCAGCAATAGATCTGGTCAAATAGTCAACTTTATTTCAAAAATTTCCCGTTGAAACCATATTGCTGCGGTTTCCATGCATAACCGCAACAATATGTTTAATTCCAATTTTTCCTTTTTTTTTCGTGGTTTATTGCTGCGTACGGGTAAAGCCGCAACAATACCACCGCAGCAATAAGCAAAAAATCTACTAGTGAAGCGACCAGTACCAGCAAACACTTCATCTAATCCAGTGTTGAAGGAATATCGCAATGAGTTCATACCCATCGAGGGACAGCTGGGAGCCCTCCGGATCAATTGGCCTACTACATTCTCGGCCAGGATCATGGAGGCACCCCTCTTCCCAAAGGTAAAACTCCCAACAATAGAGCCTTTTGATGGAACAACTGATCCTGATGATCACCTGTCTGCTTGTACGTCCAAGGAGTAGATGATGCTACTTGGTGTAAGAATTTTCCGGCTACCCTGAATTGTGTAGCTCAGAAGTGGTTCAATAATCTACCCCCCAATTCAGTCAACAATTTCACCGAACTCAATGTCTTATTTACTAGTCATTTCGTTGCAAATCGTCAAGAACAAAAGACAAGCATGCACTTGGGCAAGGTCGTCCAAGGACCAAAAGAAGCTCTTAGAAGTTTTGTTAAGAGATTCAATCCGGAAGCCCTTCAAATTCAAGATCTTAATGCTGGAGTGGCTTTTGACGCCTTTATCAGGGGTCTGAGGCCAGGAAGTTTTAAGTTTGACCTTGTGAAGAAGAAAATTAATACTCTTGCCGAAGCTTTAAAGGAAGCCGAAGCCTTTATACATGCCACTGAAGTATGTGCTGAGGCCAAGCATCCCGAGTCTAAGAAGCCTGAAGAGGTTGCTCAGCTAAAGAAAAGCAACCCCAAAAAGGCCGAGACTTGGGCCATAACCTCTACCACTACTTCGTCTAGAAGAAGCAAGAGGAAAGAATCTGAGCCTTTTCATCCAACCCCATCGAATTCAGCAAGGACCAATACTCCATTCTCATGGAGATAAAAGACCAATACGAGCTGAAGGTTCCAGCCGAGATGAAGACTCCTTACAGAAACAGAGACAAGAGCAAGTATTGTCATTTTCACAAGGATTGCGGTAATGAATCAAATGAATGTAAACACCTTAAGAGAGCTTTGGAGGATCTAGCCCGAAAAGGAAAAATGAATTCATACTTACCCCAAGGGGGAAAGAAGTTTCAGAGGAGAGATGACCGTCAAAGCAAGAAGAAGGAGAGTGAAAGCACTGACGAAGATGTCGTCCTCGTTATTTCTGGAGGATTTGCTGCTGGAGGGCCAACGAATAGAGGGCACAAAAACTACCTCAGGGAGCTCGGCGAAGTCTTATTGACTAATCAGACAAAGGCCGAGCCCTTCCCAAAAGTGGTGGTTAGTGAGCAAGATCGGGGCAAGTTGAGGACCCCCCATGATGACCCTTTGGTTGTGGAAATGAAGATAGCAAATTTGAGAGTACGAAGAATTCTGATCGACACCGGAAGCTCGACGGACATCATTAGTGCTGATTGCTTGTCCAGATTGAAGTTTGATGAAAAGAACTTGGTCCCAGTCCATCATCCCATCATAGGGTTTGGGGGAGGAGTCATCCATCCCATGGGAACAGTCACGTTGCCCGTTCGAGTTGGAGAGAAGGAGGCCTCGCGGACTTTGTTCATCAAGTTTTTGGTTGTCCGAGATTTGACAGCCTACAATGTCATACTTGGACGACCAACTTTGAATCATGTTAAAGCTGTAATAGTAACTCACTTGATGCTTATGAAGTATGAGTGTGATGATGGCAAGATTGACTCCTTGTATGGATACCAGCAGGCGGCTAGGGAAGGTTACCTAACCACCCTCAAGCCGTCATCATGGAAAGCATGCAATGAAGACCAGACGAAGATCGGTGGCGGACGAAAAACTTCGAAATTGGGAAAGATAAGACAAAGGTTCTTTGGCGAAAGGAAAACGTCCGAAAGTGTAAAGGACCAAGTGGCCTCGTTGAAGTTGGCAATTGAGAGTCCTCGACGCCTCCTAGCCCCCTCAAGGAAAACGTCTGAACATCTCCCCAGCAAGAAAAGAAAGTTTGAGCCCGTCAAGGAAGAACCTCCTTCGTCTGACGAAGTGATGGCCATCATGGGACTAGCAATAGAATGTCTAGAGCCGGTGGAAGTTCCAGAAGATGTCTGTTTGGATGAGGCTCGTCCAGAGCGAACTTTGAAGATTGGTTCTTCCCTCTCTCCTGATTTGAGGGGCCTTCTAATAAGCTTGCTGAAAGAATTTAAAGACGTGTTCGCTTATTGTGTTGAAGAAATGCCTGGAATTGATCCAGAGATAGCCGTCCACCGACTGAATGTTGATCCAAATTTAAAACCTGTTCGTCAGAAGAAAAGGCATTTAGGACCGGCCGAAATCGGACGGTCGACCAAGAAGTTCGAAGTTGTTGGAGTCAAAGTTCATCAGAGAAACCTATTATCCAGAATGATAACAAATGTGGTCATGGTGCCAAAGCCTAATGGCACTTGGAGGATGTATGCGGACTATACTGATCTCAACAAGGCTTGTCCTAAGGACAGTTTCCCTTTGCCTAAGTTGGATCGTCTGGTAGACTCCACAGCCGGCCATGCTTTGCTAAGCTTTACTGACGCCTATTCAGGTTTTCATCAAATCCCCGTGTGGTCAGAGGATCAGGACAAAACGCCCTTCATTACTGAAAAGGGGTTGTATGGCTGGTTGAGAATGCCATTCGGCCTACGCAATGCGCCGGCCACCTTTCAAAGATTGATCAATACCGTCTTTCAGCCACAGTTGGGAAGAAACATGGAGGCCTATATTGATGATATGATAGTCGAGTCGGCAAGAAGAAGGTCATGTTGGTGATTTGAGAGAGACTTTCGAGACTCTCGAGAAAATACAAGTTAAAATTGAACCCCAAAGAATGTGTATTTGGAGTCTTGTCGCGGGAAGTTCTTAGGCTTCTTAGTAGATCAGAGGGGAATGGAAGCTAACCCAGAAAAGATCCAAGCTATTTTAGACATGAAATCCCCGTTAAAGATAAAGGAAGTTCAGCGATTGACGGCTTGCTTGGCTGCCCTTGGACGATTCTTGTCTAAGTCAGGTGACAAGTGCCATCACTTCTTCGCTACTATCAAGAAGAAGGCCAAGTTTGAATGGACAGCAGAGGCTGAGCAAGCGCTTCAGCAAGTCAAAGATCACCTTCGTCAGCTGCCTAGGTTGGTCAGTCCAGCTGAGGGGGAGAAACTGTTTGTATAATTGGCTATGTCCACTCAGGTTGTGAGTGCTGTTCTGCTGACTGAAAGTGAGTCCGTGCAAGTCCCAATATACTTTGTGAGTCATGTGCTCAAGGATGCGGAAAATAGGTATACTCCAGTCGAGAAATTTGGATTGGCCCTCATCATGTCCAGCAGAAAGTTAAGGCCCTATTTCTTGGCGCACAATATACTCGTCTACACTGACCAACCTCTGAAGCAAGTTCTGCAAAAGATGGAAGCCGCCGGACGAATGCTAAAATGGGCTGTTGAGCTTAACATGTTCGATATATCATTTGAACCAAGGAAAGCCATTAAGGGGAAAGCCTTGGCAGATTTTATAGTTGAACTTACTCGGCCAACTATAAAGCCAATATCTGATCCAGCCGAAGGAAGGAAGCATTGGACGCTCATGGTTGATAGGTCATCCACTGTCAATGGATGTGGGGCAGGAATCATTGGTCAATCTCCGGAAGGAGACAAGTTCGAATATGCGCTAAGATTCCAGTTCCAAGCGTCCAATAATGAAGCTGAATATGAAGCACTTCTAGCTGGAATCAAAATGTGTAAAGCGGCAAGAGCTCTGGAGATCGAGGCCAAATCGGACTCTCTCTTGGTTGTCAGTCAAGTCAATGGAGACTTTGAATGTAAAGAAGCATCGATGGGCAAATATATGCATCTGATCAAAGATGAGATTGAGCCTTTGAAACGATTTGTTCTCGACCAAGTACTAAGGTCAGAAAATCATCAGGCAGATGCTCTCTCAAAATTGGCCAGCTCGGCTGAAGGTGATGCGCCAAGAACAGTGTTTTGGGAAGTTAAACCCAAAAAGAGCATTGACCAAGAATAAATCATGTTTCTTAGCCGAGGGGCAGTCTGGATGGAGCCTATCATAGAATACAAGAAGACAGGACGGTTGTCTCCGGACCCAGTAGAGGCTAAGTATGTGAAGGCTAGAGACAAGTGGTCTGAATTATGGGATGAGACTCTTTACAAGAAGTCATTCAATCGTCCTCTCCTCAAGTGCATCACCAGGGAAGATGGTCTAGAGGTTCTGAAGGAACTCCATGAAGGAGCTTGCGCATCTCACATTGGGGGAAGAGCATTGGTAGAAAAGGCCTTAAGGACGGGGTATTAATGGCCTACATTAAAGGAGGATGCCCTCATCTATGCAAAGAAGTGCGACAGTTGTCAGAAGCACGGAAATCTGCATCAGAAGCCGTCCAACTACCTAGCTCCTATCTTGTTCCCTCTGCCTTTTGTCAAATGGGGCATGGATATCCTAGGACCTTTCCCTGTGGCCGCCGGACAAAAGAAGTTTGTGATAGTGGCTGTGGACTACTTCACTAAATGGATGGAGGCTGAACCCATGCGAGGTATAACAACAAACGACGTCAAGGGCTTTATTTGGAAAAACATTATAACTCATTTCGGCATGCCGCAATCCATCGTCTTTGATAATGGTCCACAGTTTGAAACGCCTAAACTGAAAGATTGGTTGGCAGAAAGAGAAATCAAGGCTCACTTTGCTGCAGTCGCCCACCCACAAGCCAATGGGCAAGTAGAGTCTTTCAACAAGATTCTATCCAATGGAATCAAAAGGAAGTTGGATAATGCCAAGGGACAATGGGTTGAAGAGCTACAGCTAGTGTTATGGTCCATCAGAACAACCGCCAAAAATTCTACAGGGGAGACACCCTTCATGTTAGTTTATGGCACTGAAGCCGTCTTGCCCAATGAAATTGAAGAACCCACCCTGCGAGTCATGTTGTACACGGAAGAGGCCAACTGGGCTGCATTGCGCACGGCTTTGGATCAAGTACCAGAAGTCAGGGGCAATGCCTTGCTAAGAATGCAATTGTACAAGCTGCGAATGGCTCGAGAGTTTAACAAGAGAGTCGCTAGACGACCACTCAAGGTGGGGGATCTTGTTTTAAGGAAGATGGAAGGCGGTTGAACGAGCTAAAGAACTGGAAAAATAACACCAAATTGGGAAGGACCTTATCTGATTATCCAAGAGCTGCGCAGTGGAACCTTTCGTCTCCAAGATCTGGATGGACGAGTTATACAGCGCACTTGGAACTTAGACAATTTGAAGAAGTACCACGTCTAACTCAGTTCATCGTTAGGAACCTAGCCGGTAGTTTGTAGTAACTCCAAAGTGCCACGGCACATGCTAGAAAAAAGAATTGTATACATGTATCTTGGCATTTAGTCAAGCAAAATTCATATAATACAATTCCTACTTTCTTATCGCCTTTGTTTATTTTTACCTAGTTAGTTCACTTTGGGGCATTTAATCAGTTACTAGTCTAAATGTGACAATAACTTGGGCAAAAATACAAAAACAATAGAGCGTCAAAAATACTCACTTCTATGCCGAACATCACTCCCTCGAAGAGACCGGCCAAAAGTATAACAACCTAAAGGTTGACAACACATAAATGGCAATCAAATTGACAAATTCTCTAGTAAGGGAAACGTCAAAGTCTCTAAGAGAAAGCTGACCCGAAATAAGCCCTTAGTAAAGGATACTTACTTTCAAATACACGGACAACTAAGTAGTAAAGATTCTAGTAAGGGATCACTACTTCCGGACGATTGTTGCTCCCTCAAGGAAGCCGGCTAAGACATGGTTAGACCATTTATCTAAAGCTCGTCCTTAGCAATTTCCGCAGGCTTGGCCAATGTTGTCCTCTCTCCTTCTTGGCCTATGGCTCGTCCATCATATACAGTTGAGCTTAGCCCAAGAAGGGGGGGATGAGACAAGCCTATAGGACGAGCTAAAGAAAGAAGGTCGTCCAAAAACCAGAATGAACTAGGCAATAGATGCTCTTCTGATGGTTCAATACTGCAGGACGAGTGTTACCTGCTCGAGAAAAACGGCTAGAGCGTGGCTCGTCCACAAAATCGATATGTATTGGCCGCTTTCCCCCTTCGGTAGGACTCATCTGAAGGAGAAAACCGTCCAAGGGTCAAGGACGATTTTCACAAAGTACTTGGACAACTTTTTGGAAAGAGTCATGATTGTCCAAGGACAAGGAAGGAAAATTTCCCCTATTTTTATTTTGCAAACCGTCCAAAGTTCTTGGACGAGTCTCATTTTATACTTGGTTATATTTTCGAGAGATACTCGATCATCCAAGGGCAAGGATCAGGGTTGATAAGCTTACTTTATTCAAACTTTGTAGACCGTCCAAAAGTCCAGGACGAGTCTTTTCTTGTACTTGAATACATTCTGGAAAGATTTCCGATCGTCTAAAGATAAGGACGTCGCCCCTTCCAAGACGAGTCCCTTTTTCAGGACGAGGCTCATTTTATACTTGGTCAAAATTGGAATGCAAGAAAAGAAAGGACAAGTAATTGGCAAAAAGTATTTTTCATATACTTGGCAAAAATTTACAACTGAAGGCTAAAAGAGACAAAGCTACGACGGCAAACAAGCCAAGAAACTTAAGAAAATAAACCTAAAACTAGGCATCATCTTCAGGGCGAGTTTCTTGGTCATCTTCAGGGTTCTCTCCATCAACCACAGCTTCGTCGTCCGAGTCCAAAAATTCTGGAGGTTCCTCGGCACATACCATGGCACGATGAACACTCTGTTGAAATTCCAGACTGCGAATGAAGCTGGGGACCTCAGTAGGCTCGGCCAACATATCGAAGGCCTTGACGGCCCAGTCCTTGGACGTCTCGATGACTTGAGCCAAGCCTTCCTTGGCGTCGTCAAAGGACTGGGCCACTTCCTTCTGCAGACGGGCATTTCTCGCCCTTAGGAGGATATTCTCCCTTCTCAGTTGGACCGCGGCAAGAAGAGCAGCATCCCATTCACCCTTCAACTCAGCAGAATCCAAGACCTTTTTCAAGCGGTCTTGCTCCTTGTATAGCTGGTTGATAGTAACAAGATAGTTCTTGTTCTCAGATTCTAGGAGGGCTGATCTCTTCTCCAAGGCCTCCAGTGATTGACGATGGAGAGTGTTGGCCATCTCAATATCATGGATAGCCTTGTCGCCTGCCGTCGTAGCAAGGTGGACGAGTTGCTTGTTTTCCTTCACTCTTCAGTCAGCATACTGCGAGCAAAGAGCTGAAAAATTGAAGATAAAGCAAGTCAATAGACGAGTATTAAACAAAGCAATTTTGTACAAGTATAAAACAAAAACGGCAGAAAATTATACCTCAGCAGCAAGTTGGGACATGTAGCCCACATGCCCGGCTGATGCTCCCCTTAACCCTTTAATATAGGATTCGGGGTAACATTTGAAGAGCTCCTGCTTAAGCCGATCTTTTTCTACCTTTGACATTTTGGCAAAAGCAGGAGAAGACTCCTCGTCCGAGTCTATGGTGGGAGTAGTTGAGGGTAAAGCAGGGCCTTTGCCCTTATCTGCAAGAGGGGGAGAGTCAGTTATCTTGATGGGAAAGACGATGGCTTGTCTATTGGACGGACTCATGGACCGTCCACCGACCCGCACCATCCTAACTATATTTGGATAATACGACTCACCAGATGAGATGGAGGTCGTCCTTACAGCTAGGGGCATCTGTGAGACCAGCTTCGCCACCGAGCCGCTGAAGCCCGATTAGTTCTCAGTAGTCGTCTCTGGCCCCGGAACAACCAAAGCCAAGGCTGACTCTGGTTTGACTTCAGCAGAGTCCGAAGGCAAAGCGTCCAACCGACCAGCAGGGTCAGAACTCTTCTCCCCCTCGGCGGGGACATCAGCAGAAGGCTCCTCTTTCAGGACCTTGTCTTTAGGGGGAGGCATTGTTTTTTCTCCAACTGCGCCAGCCGGAGTAGTCTTCTCCGTCCTCTTTCTTGTAAAGCCCTTAGGCTTTTTTGCTGGGGGCTGGTCCGCGGCCGCTGTAGGCCTCTTCTTGGACGAAGATGACTTACCAGGTGGAAGTTTGTTTGTAGGAGCATTTTTCTACAAGAAATGATCAAGTTACAATAATGGTCGTCCAAAGAGCAAAAGCTAAAAACAAATTACATGGCTTCAGACGAAAATCACCCAAAGAAGGAAGGCGTCCTATAATGGACACCTCATTTCCTAAGGGAATCTTGTCCAAAGGGAAACTCGTCCGAAGAAATTTCCGAATACAGACGAAGTTGATGCAAAGAAGGAGGCCGTCCAAAAGTGGACGGACTAAAATGACTCCCGTCCAAAGACAGGAAATCAACTCTTCGTCCAGTTTCAGAACTTAAAGCCTCTCAGACGAGAAGGGCCCAAAGAAGGAGGCCGTCCAAGCATGGACGCTTTCCTTCTTTAGGTTATCCTCGTCCAGAGAAAGGGACAACGACTTGGACGAGTCCAAATGGTACTAGTCCAAAGACGTTTAGCCTCTCAGATGAGAAGGGCCCAAAGAAGGTGGTTGTCCAAGCATGGACGCCTTCCTTCTTCAGGTGATTCTCGTCCAGAGAAAGGGACAACGACTTGGACGAGTCCAAATGGTACTCGTCCAAAGACGTTCAACCTCTCAGACGAGAAGGGCCCAAAGAAGGTAGCCGTTCAAGCATGGACGCCTTCCTTCTTCTGGTGATTCTCGTCCAAAGAAAGGAACAACGGCTTGGACTAGTCCAAATGGTACTCGTCCAAAGACTTCCAATATCTCATACGAGAATGGCCCAAAGAAGGTGGACGTCCATGCTTGGACGCTTTCCTTCTTTGGGTGATTCTCGTCCAAGGGTTGGATGCAAATTCTTGACGAGTCAAAATGATCCTCGTCCAAAAAAAAAAATTAATATATATATTTTACCAGTGTTTCTGCCCTTTTCTCGGCGTTGCTCTTGGCGTATTCCTTCCATAAGTTGTCTGTGAATTTAGACATGCTTATATCTCCCGTCCAAGAAGCCTTGAGACGTGTTCTGGCCGAGTCTGCAAAAAAGAAATGAAAAATGGTTAGTCCGATATACTATGGACGAAGAGTTTTACTTGGAGAATTTGAATGTATACCTCTATCTTCGGCCAACCGCAAGTCGGCGGCGACTAAGAAGTCATCATGGTAAAACATTTCTTTAAAGGGTATCCAGTTAGCTGGCCCCTTAAAAGATCGCTGACCGGGCCTGGAGTAGTCCTTTATTCTGAAGTACTCCACAACCTCTTCGTCAAAGTTGTCCTCCAAATCCAGCCAGGACTGATTCCGCCCAGTATTCATGACGGATCGATTATAAAACCTATAGCCCTCAATGGCATAGTCGTTGGCCGCCCGTAAAAAGATGAAGTCGGCTTTTCATTCGTGCATCTTCGACGGTTTACCCCAAGCAGTCATGAAGCCGGGGCGGTTGCAGATGCTGAGCCAGGCCCCATCCACGGCCTCAGGAACCTTAGCTGCATAGTGAATGTAGGTGAAGGCTTGGATAGAGAGGGCCAGGCCGCGCAACTCGCAGACGGCAATAAACGTCAGGACGTTGTGCCAAGCATTTGGAGCCAGCTGATTATGGCCGATGTGGTAGTACTGCAGAACTTGTTCTATAAACTCGTGGAGGGGGAACCTTAATCCCGCGTCCAAGGCCAGCTTGTAGACGGCGAAGTAGTTCTTTGGGGCACTCAGAATCGTCGCGTCCTTATTTGGAATGACAAAGGAGAAGCCCGGCATGGGCATGTAGGAGGATAAATAACTAGGGTCTGGTCCTATTTTCTCTAGCCATTTACGATTGACCAAAATGAAGGCGGGGTCAGAAAGGGGACCTAAGCGTCTTCTAATCTCCGACGAAGTAGTAGAGGCTCGTCTGATTCTTCGGCAGCGTCAGATTCACTGCCGTTATTATCTTCGCCGGTTCCCTTCATATTGACGTCCCTGCCAGACGGACTGGCCTCAGGGTTTATTTCGGAGTCTTCTAAATTGCGGTTAGGGGAAGGAGGCCCGCCCAAAGGCTCAACACTTTGGGCCCCCCTCGCCTCATCTGGAACTCGTCCAGTAGATTCCTCCATGTCTGAACTATGTGAGGGGAGTATTACCTTTCGTCTTAGACGGGTCGTTTGCTTGACGCGTGCCAGATTACCCTGCACAGGTAAAGACAGGGTCGTCTGACTTTCTCGGCCAAAACCACAAAAAAATATATACTCGGCCAGAAGAGGCCCAACTCTAGAATGTGCCGAATAAGAAGTATCGGTTCTAGGGTCAAGACAAGCTCTTGGTCGGCTAGGATTATTTGACGAAGAAGATTCCATTTTATTGATTTTCTAAGAAAAAATAAAGAATAAAGAAGAGTAAAAAGAACAAAGAAAAGATACCTGCTAAAGCGCCTGGACGATTCGGTGAAGAAGGCTGAGGCCGGGCGATCACTCTCTCTAGAAAAACTTGCAGAGCTTCTCTCTCTAGAAAAATTCGTTCAAGGTGTGAAATGATTTAATGTCCTCACACCAAGGTTATATATAGAGGGGTAAGAAACCTGTGGAGCCGGTCAAGGATGACCGAAGAAAGGGTAAAACGGTCGATTATGACCGGTAAAATCCAGGAAAAGGCTCGTCATTGCCTTCATTTTGAAATTGAATAAACTACCTTGGGTAAAAGGGTATTAACCGTCAGATGGGCCAACAGTGAAAACTCTTTTAGGGGCAAATGTTGTAGCCTAACATCTACGGCTTCTTTAAAGACACTTGGGCTCATCAGAGCCGTACACGTGTCCTCTCCTAATAAATAGAGGAAAAAGGTTTTAACTTTTGGGTTATATTCAGTTGGGAGAAAAGGTTACTTCTCTGGCCCAAGAGATAGTCAGAGCCTAGCCCTGGGAGGTGGCTGCAAGTGAGAGGTTGATAAACCCTCACAAATCATGGCCTGCCATGTGTCATGATCTGATTCCTTAGCCAATCAGAGGCCACTATTCTAGGGCTGATTTTAAGGATAGCTGTCATCTTGCTATCACTATAAATACCCCTGAAATTAGAAGAAAGATCATTGAATGCAAACAGTGCAAAGTTACTCTGTAAAAATACTCTCTCACTTTCTCTCTCTAGACTACTTTTCTCTCTACCACTCCTGAAATCTGACTTAAGCTTCGGAGGGGGAACCACCACCCAAACCTCCAGGGTGGGTCCCTTTTTGCAGGTTCGTGAACGAAGCTCAGGCTTGGACTAAGTTGATTCAGACATTATTGCACAAGTCTCCAAGGAAGAACATCTAAGGGATATTAGTTTACTTGCTAGACAAGAAAGCTCAGCCTACAACTTACTTGTTGGACAAGTAAAGGACAAAACAGTATCCAACTTTCTCATTCATTTAATAAATAAAAAAACCCCCACCAACTTTAATATTGCTTTTAAATAAAGTAACATTTGATAACCACGTTTACAACTTATCTCAATAAATTACATGTCTTATCAAGTGTTAAGATCTTTCTCACACGGAGGGGGCAAAAATTTACTAGGGTGAAACTATCGATTCACTAATTGTTTTATTAAGTGTTGGGTCTTAGGTGGCTAATTGGGGACGTTTTCTTTAGTTTCATAGTTTTTCTTCTCAAATAGCTTTATATATATGGTAACAGGGGTGGGACACGAGAAAATAGAAAAAAGGAAAAAGAAATAAAAAGAGGTGTAACTACCTAATTAAGTAAAAAAATAAAAAGATAAAAAAAGTCATAACAAAAAGAAAACAATGAAAATTTACAACACAGTCAATTACTTCCCTCTCAACTAAATTTTTGAAAAAAGAATTTAAAAATCCCTCATTTGGTGGGATAAACTAGTTATAAATTTAAAAATTCCTGATTTATTAGATGTAATTAACAACTAATTTAAGTTTCTATATATTTTCGCACGCATGCATATAAGACTAGTTGCTTTATAAATCTACCCTATCCTTACCCCCTTGAGCGTTTGGTTTGTCATTAGTTGATGAAGTCCATTCATGGTTGCCAAATTCAACCTTCATTTACTATACACAACCCACTTAAATACCCAAAATACCCCTCTTCCTTCATATCCCCTTTCTCCTTCTCCCTCTTCCTCCCTCCTTTCTCCCTCTTCCTCTTCCTCTTTTCCTTCCCCCAAACTGCATGCCATTCAATAGTTGTACTAAATAGCCATTTTCGTCCAAAACATGACCCAATCTCCTCACACATTTTTTTTAACTGTATGAAGTTGCTGGCAAATTGCTAAATTGTTGTATTCTTTAAGCATTTCCAAGACAATTTTGTGTGGGTCATTTTCTCATAATTTTGGGTTATATTCAAGCGAATTGCATTACAAATTGTATTAAAGAATCTCATAAATTTGGGTATTCAAAACAATTTTGTCAAGGTTTGTTTTTTGTGCGAGATTCAAGCGAAATGCAAGTATTATTTCATTGCAAATTTTCGTCTAAAATTCAATCCAAGTGTTGTATAGTTTAATTAACCAATTTTGCTTGGGATTTGTATTCAATTTCATGAATGAAATGACCGTGAATACCGAATTTTGCTTTCTTCTCATTTCTATTCAATCTTCACCTCATGACAGAGTATTTCAATCAAAGGAAATAAGAACTAGATCAACCAACTGATAATATAAACTTTCTTAAGTCTTAAAACTATTTGAATTTGAAACAAACACAACTCAATGAAGAATAGTGTTTAGGATAGATTTGAACACAAGCTAAAAGAATCACTCTTAAAGCTAGTAATTCGGTTTTTAGTTAAGGAAGTGAATCACTCTCGACCTTAAACTAAAAGGGTTTTAATTAACAAAATAAGTGAATCACTCTCAAATCTTGTTAATTGGGTTTGAACTCTTGTAGTTTTACCTCCCAAGAAATTCGTGCAAATTAGAATATAAACACCCGGTTTTTAATCTTTAAACTCGATGGTTTATAACAAAGTTTTTTTCAACTACCAAATCTGATCCTCATTGATAATCAGGATTACATACTTATAGTACAAGAGCTAAAAGCTTAAAACACCAGCTATTAAATCTAATACACTAAGGAGATTAAACAAAGCATTTAACTACAAAATATCTCCTAAAACTAGCTAGATTAGCACACTTGCACTAGCCTTGCTGCATCACCAAGTGGAACGTGGTTTAAGAGAGGGGAACCAATAAGGACTCTTCCTTCACATGAAGCCATCTCCTTTCATCATTGCCTTGCTGCAAATCAGCACACAAGGGCTGCTATGGCACGCCTAAACACAAGCTTGTCATTGGCTCCCTTGCTGCAAGTAGGCCAAGCACCACCATGACTAAGCACCTTCAAGTACACGTCCCATTACAATTTAAGCTAAACAAAATAAAATCGATTTTACAAAACCGGAAGTTGACAAAACTGATAAAAAGAGCTAAGTAGCTAACTAATACAATTAGTGAACGTAAAGTATGTTTAATACATAATTAACACTAATTGACAACAAGCACCTTAAGCACACACCTCCCCACCACCCATGGGCAGCTGCTAGCTTACTTAGCTTCTCTTCCGTTGTTGCTTAGCATGATTACATTAGTACTAATCTTTAGGCCATGAATCTCTCCTTTGTTGTGATTGAGATTAGTACTTGGTAATACCTCTTGATTTGCAACTGATTTCGTATCATCCTCTCCTTCTTAAAAAGGAATTGTCCTCAATTCTTGTACATCTTCATCTTCTAAGTATGGGGACAAATCACCTACATTGAATGTTGCTGCCACGCCATATTCTCCGGGAAGGTCTATTTTGTAAGCATTGTCTCCGTAATGTTCAAGAACTTTGAAAGGTCCTTTAGTTCGAGGCATGAGTTTATGCTTCCTTTTGCTTGGAAATCTCTCCTTCCTTAAGTGAATCCAAACCAAATCTCCAGGAGCAAACACCCTTGGTTTTCAGCTTTTGTTTGCTTTCTTCTTGTATATCTCATTTGCTTTCTCTATGTTGGTGCGTATTTCTTTGTGAATCTTCACCATTATTTCAGCTTATTGCCTAGCATCTCCATGGACATAAGAATCTTTAGGTAATGAAATAAGATCAATAGGTACATAAGGATTTACCCCATATACCACTTCGAATGGTGAATGTTTCGTTGCACAAGTTGGAGTTATGTTGTAAGCAAACTCCGCATGGCATAGCTTGACATCCCAATCTTTTCCGGTTTTGCTCACTAAGCCCCTTAACAAGGTGCCTAGAGTTCGATTGGTCACTTTAGTTTGACCATCTGTTTGAGGGTGATGTGAAGTACTAAACAGCAACTTAGTACCCATCATTCTCCATGGGGACCTCCAAAAGTGACTCAAAAACTTACTATCTCGATCCGAGACAATAGTTCTTGGTACTCCATGTAAACGAACAATTTCCCTGAAATACAAACAAGAAACGTTAATAGCATCTTCTGTTTTATAGCAAGGCACGAAGTGTGCCATTTTTTAGAAACGGTCCACCACCACCATGACCGAATCTTTCCCTCTTTGCGTTCTAGGAAGTGCCACAATGAAATCCATACTAATGTCCTCCCATGGTCTCTCCGGTACTGGTAAAGGAGTGTACAACCCCTTATGGAACGTGCTCATAGCTCTTTGACAAACACCGCAACGAGCCAAAACAGCGTGCACTTCTTTAATCATATGTGGCCATGAAAAATGTTCTTGTAATAACCCCATGGTTTTGCTAATGCCAAAATGGCCAGCCAAACCACCTCCATGAGCTTCTCTAATCAAGCAAATCCCGAATCGGACACTTAGGAACACAAAGTTTGTTCCCTTTGAATAAGAACCCCTCCATTTGATGATAATGGTCTTTTGGACCATTTTTAGTAGCCACGAACAGGTCACGTGTCTCATCATCAAGAACATAGAACTCTTTAATCAATTCAAACCCAAGCTCCTTGGAATCCATCATATTAAGCAAGAGGTGCCTCCGAGATAAAGCATCTCGCCACAACGTTAGATTTTCCAGCTTTGTACTTAGCAACAAAATTGAAAGATTGTAAGAATTCTACCCATTTAGCATGACGAGCACTAAGCTTATGTTGTCCATGAATGTATTTTAATGATTCATGATCAGAATGAAGAACAAAAGCTTGTGGTCGCAAATAGTGACTCCAATGATTAAGAGCTCTAACCATAGCATAAAACTCTTTATCATAGGTGGAATAATTCAATTTAGCATGATTAAGCTTCTCACTAAAATAAGCAATAGGCTTGCCACATTGAATCAAAACAGCCCCAATACCCGTTCCACTTGCGTCACACTCAACTTCAAATGGTTTAGTGAAATCAGGTAAAGCTAGGATAGGCGTTTTACACATTTTCTCTTTTACAAGTTCAAACGCCTTTTGAGCTGCGTCACTCCATGCAAATTTTCCATGTTTAGTGCATTCAGTTATAGGAGCTAATAAAGTGCTGAAATTATTTATAAACCTCCTATAAAGTGAAGCTAAACCATGAAAAGATCTCACCTCGGTGATAGTTGTGGGAACCGGCCAAGAAGAAATCGCCTCTACTTTGGATGGATCCAACTTCACACCCTCATCAGAAATGATGAAGCCAAGAAAGCCAATCTCTCTTTGCATAAACGTGCACTTTTCAAGTTTGCCGTACAGTTTTTGCTCCTTTAGAACTTCGAACAATTGTTGCAAATGATTTAAAAGATCATCCTTGTTAGAACTGTAAACAAGAATATCATCCAAATAGACAACCACGAACTTTCCCAAAAATGGCCTAAGTACTTCATTCATCAATCTCATGAACGTACTTAGGGGCATTTGTGAGACCAAATGGCATAACCAGCCATTCATACAACCCATACTTCGTTTTGAAAGCCGTCTTCCACTCATCTCCCTCTCTCATGCATATTTGGTGATATCCACTCCTCAAATAAACTTTCGAAAACACTTTGGACCCACTCAACTCATCTAGCATGTCATCTAATCTAGGGATAGGAAATCTGTATTTTATGGTTATGTTATTCACAGCACGGCTATCAATACACATCCTCCAAGTTCCGTCTTTTTTTTGGCACAAGTAAAGCCGGAACAGCACATGGACTTTTACTCTCCCTCACGTAGCCTTTCTTCATCAACTCACTGATTTGGCTTTGTAATTCTTCGTTTTCCTTAGGATTACATCTATAGGAAGGTTTATTTGGAATTGGTGCTCCGGGAATGAGATCAATTTGGTGCTCAATTCCACGCTTAGGGGGTAGGCCAGGTGGTTGGTCGCTAGGAAATACATCTCCAAACTCCTCTAACAACTCTCTCAAGTTCGAATCTTCAACCTCCACTCCCTCATTCACCTCCTTAACAACCAGAATGTATACAACCTGATTAGCTTCCAACTCCCTCTCGAATCTTTTTCTCCCTAAAAACACACTTCCACACACTAGGTTTTCTTTTGGTTTAGGTTTTGTGTTTCGGATTTTTAAAGGGGGTAATGGTAGTAAGGTTTTGATTTTGCCAT